>CM076579.1:866512930-867025268 GCA_034641835.2 Pinus albicaulis
TGTCCTTTTTCATATTCTCCTAGCCAAAATATTACCAATTTACCCTTGCTAAGACATCGAGCCTTAGCTCCCTCATATGTGTGAAAGAGAGTTATCTATTTGAAACCTTTTCAGCAGATGTAACATTCAATCACTTTCCACAATCCAATCCAAATCATAAAATAGCCCTTGAGCAGATATTTCTGGGTAGAGTGCTTGTCACAAATCAAGTGTTGATTCAGGTGCTAACGGATCTATCCCTCCATAAAAAATGAAGATCTAAAACATAGAATGGTAATTGGATAAGAACTCCCAACTTACCCCACTCTTCTATATATTTACCCTCTCATATGCAAGAGGTAATCATTGGCTTTGGAGAGTGATTCTGCCCTTATGTTGTTGCAGTAAATAGTTATCTTCTCATGCATAAGGTGAATAGAGGTGCATATTTTGACAAGGAAAGGACAAGTTAACAACTTGGAGGAACTCTTATACAAGATCAATTGCTACTTATGGTTGTAATATCATCCCATTTATATTAATGCAAAGAATTATTTGTTTTCTTATATGTGATGTTGTTATTTCACTTATTTCAATACCATGTTGATCTATTGAATATGGTATTTATATGATATTACATACATCTCATAGTTTCTTGGTTTGCGTTATCTGATTGTCTAGGTTATAATTTTGGAAATCAAAGATGCTATTGGAGCTTCCAAGATAAAGAAGGAGCGAAGTGAGAAAAAGTTTCCAGGTAGGCCTCACTCCATCATTTATTTACTTTAAAGAAAATCATTGATTTCCTTGTCTATTTGTTGTTCTAGGTTGACCACCAAACCTAGGGGAAATACTTTTTTCTGCAATTGTAAATCTTGTACAATAGGCTACATGCCTTCTAAAGGCGGCACAATGAGGCTAGAAGGCATATTTATTATTGTTAAACAATTTAGAAGCCTAAACATCCAAAAATCTAACCCTAGGAGATGAAGCGCCAAAACTATGCACCTCGTTGGAGTAAATTTGTACATCAAATTCTCGAGGTCGTAACATTGGCATATGATCTTTGTTTGACGGTATGATACCTCATTAGAAATATTTATCCATAAAATAGAAATTTCAATTTCCAACATTATTCAATGACTTAAATTTTTCCATTTTCCAAAAACAGGTCGTTTAGGGCCTCAAAATGGCTTCAAAATTTCAGGACCCAAAAATTTGTCAAAAATAGTAAATTGTGATACTGGTAAGGAAATTAAAGGAAGAAAGTAATTTGGGGATCCAAGTGGAATAGGCGGGTGTCCACCAATCCACCTGGATCAAGCGTAACCCCTCTAAGCGTCAACATAACCTTCACTTCCGGTGATGTTGACCTCCACTCCCCATTTCCCAAGTGAGAATGGAACTAAAGGAGGTAACCGCAAACCAATATTTAGGTCTGGTAGGTAGCCCTACCAAAACAAGAGAGGGCTCTCTCAATGTCACTTTTGTAGCCAATGAGATGACTCGATATGTAATGATCCTAGGCTAGTTATAAAGCTTAGTAAATTAGGGTTTTGTTTGTTTTGAGTTTTTGTTGGATAGGAATGACATTCAAGGAACTAGGTCTAGGTTTTAGGTCAAATTGATTTCAAGGTTGGGTTGTAGAGATGAGAAGATGAGCCTAGAATGAGTATACTTAAAAACATACTTTAATTTTCATTGTGTATAGGGTTTGAAAAGAAGAAATAAGTGAGAATGAGCTGAACCACATGAGTTCATTCATCGGAAGAGGAAAACACATTCACAATTTTATAAAACATAGCATGAAAAGAAATAAGAATACATGTGATGGAAAGAAAACATAAACATTAAACTTGATGGTGATTACTGAGAAAAAACAATGCTAATAAGCATACCACTAGAGTCCCAAAATTATAGCTGCAACATGTCTTTGACTTCACTGAAAAAGTTTATACAAAAGCTCCACACTGCAAATAACAACTATCCAACCTCTAAAATGACTTGATTTGGACTACATATAGAAAATAGAAGTGATTCCACCTCATTGGGTCAAAATATGATCCAAAATACATCATAAATGCACCTAATGAGTCATTACCTAGAATATAGGGAAGTTAGAAACAATCCCCCCAAATTTAGCTAATAACTTAGGAGTGTATGTCTCCTTGATTAATTACATGATTAAATCACCATGTGAGATGAAAAACAAAACTCTCCCTACCCAAAATGCCTCACGGGTAGTTTCACTATCAAAATTTGGATTTTTAGAAACTGACAACTGTCCAAAAGGAATCCAAGACAGAAGCGTCGCGCCAGTTAGCAGAAGCGTCGCGCCTTCCAGTAGAAGCGTCGTGCCACTTTGAAGGTGAATTTGGCTGACCTTAAGGCGTCCATATGCAAATATGAAAGTTAGGCTAGGTAGCCATGTGTGTCTTCTTTCCATCCCAACCCTGAAACTGAGAAAATACCTCTTGGAAGGCCTTCAAAAATCCATTCTCCTAACCTTACTCTAGAAGCATCGTGCATAGGAAAAAATAGTGGCAGAAGCATGAAAAAGAGGTTGTTTTTTGAATTTTTATCCAAAACTAAAGGGTGTCATGATAACCTGAGACCATATATATAAAGTAGAAGGCAAGATATATCCATACATGTAGAAAATTCCTCATTTGGACTAGATTTTCCAAGCTAAATATGCAAATATAGGGCTAAAGATGGAACAATATCTCTCTAACCATAATGCCGAAAACCGAGAGAGAGGTTTCTATTCTTTGTTATCCTATGAACAAAAAACTCCTCCAGTTTCCAAAAACACTTTCCCATTTGTTCATAATCCATGTTTGAAGTTGGTAACTAAAATTTGTAGAAGCATAGCGCACTCTCAACAGAAGCGTCATGCCACTTTGAGAGGGAGTTTGGAGGCCTTCCCAGAGGAATTTTGGGCTGCAAGTGGTATGGTTGGAAATCTTAGGATGTATTCCACACAATGGATTTATAAATCACTTGGAACCCTTGCTCCAAGCCCCTGAAAAAATTGACTTGAAGACAACATGTCCAATAGTGTAGAAAATGACCCAGAGAAATTGTATTTTGGGAATTTCTCTCAAATAAGAACACCTGGGCATAAAATGAGGGAGGTTTTTGTTCTTTGGTCTATTATTGACTAAAACCTATTTCAATTTTTTCCAATTCATCTTCATTACTTCATAAACAAAATTTGAATTAGGATTGTCCTTTTGTGCAATGTAAAACCTAACTTGATCACAAAACTCTGAAAATGATGCCATAGGTCTGATTTGGCTCAAAACTGGAATTATTACCTCCCTTATTATACTTACTCTTCTCACCTTCCATGATGTTTTTCAGCAAAAATAAAACCTAGCTTGATATGAAGGAAATGTAGGGTGAAAACTAGGAAAACAAGAGAAAATGGGGCAACAAGTTTAGGGAGGGAAATGGAGGGGATAGCAGTTAGGGAAAAATCTGAAAAAAATTAGGGGAGATAAGTGTGTGAACAAAATTCAAGTATAAATTTTGGAAATGAGTATGAGGAAGAGGAAATATATGGTCAAAACACAAAGTTTACATAGTTTCTCTTGCAAAAGCATTAGTGAAAATGATAGTTATGAGAGGTATGAGTGATATGTAGTGATTTGTTAAGGTATATGAGTGATGTTTGAAGTTTATTAGGTGATGAAACTATGTTTTTTCCAACTGAAGCAAGATAAACATCAATGAAACAAAAAATCTAGTTGAAAACCCTAGAAGAGGGAAACCAGCCTTTGATGAAGAAATTGAGTTGAATGAAAGGTGAGGGATGATCACTTACTGACTTGGAAGCCTATGAAATTTGATCAATGATGAACTGACCCTTATGATGGTTTCTTGGAGCTTGAAAGGAAAAAACATTGTAAACTGCCAATCTTTGGGTGGTTGTGGAGATTTGTGAGCATTAGAGAGGAGATCTTTTGACCATGTAGCATAATTCTTGAAAAATGACAAGTTGCCTTTGTTTTATTACCTATATTTTCTAACTTCCAATAAAGGTGATTTAACTAATGACAATGGACTTTAATTTATTTTCTTCATGACATGATTGGACATTATTATGGAAAAACAAAAGAAGCCTAGACCATGACCTAGATGAGGGTATGTTGATTGATTTATGACCCTAGATACTTAAATGATGACGTGACCTTGAAATCAATGATGACCATGAGTAGGTGGAGGGAGATGCATCTCATCTAGACAAAATTTAGTGAACAAAAATTATTTGAAAAATTATTTGAAAACATGAAATTTTGACCAAGGACCACTACCAAATAAACCTGAAAGAGAGTATTGACCAACATTTATTCATTCTTCATGATATTTGAAATCATCCATTTTAGGCCCAGAATTCGTGGTGTGATGTTTACACTATTTTAGGTAAAATACCCATTTATGTGTAAATGTTCCACACCAAGCCTTAAGGGAGCCTATAAGCATTCCCATAGCTAAACCAAAGTCGAATCCAGCACATTTTTTGGTAATTTCCAGTCCAGAGCACTTCTAAAATCAAGGAAATGATCATTGCCCAAATAATAATACAATGTTTCTTTGCTTACTGCTGATGCCTTCAATAGTGACTTAGGAGCATTGCTTCAAATGTACACCTGGGTCACCTTTGTAGACATGAGCCTTTGTTGGAGAGGTAAATCCCTACTGTGGACATAGGCGATCCTAATAACCCGGATCGGGTCTGTAGCTGTAAGTCACGCTAAGACGCAAGTTCCTAATTGCAAAAGACCAAGATGTGACAAGAGGCCTACCTTAAGTTCTACGCTATCGTCATTTGTGGAGAAGATGGCGCTTCCATCCCTTTCTTTGGCAGATCACAATTCTCCCGCTCAATGTGATCGAACAACTACACGTACAAGAAGAAACAACAAACAAACAAGCATAAAACCTAATAGATGCAATTATGTATTAGTTAGAGAAGATACAAATCACAACATAAAACATGAAAATATGAGTGGAACCATAATCGAAGTCATTTATTATTAATCAGAACAAAGAAAGATACAACCTGAGCTCTGATGCTAGATCTTCCTTCGGCGGGTCGACAGAGGAGTACGTCTCAGTAAAGCTCGTCGGGACAAGGAAAATTCTCTCTCTCTCTTTGGCTGTCTGACGATAATCTCCTTACAATTGATTCAGCTCTATTCAGGCTAACTTGCAAAGGGAAAATGACAAGCTTATATAGATGGTGGAAGGGGAGTTGGGATCCCTATAATGGTGGGATTGGCCCTATCCTCAAGGAAGCTTCCATGATAGGTGGAAAACCACTTCCCCTACATGGAGATCCAGAGTCAAACCTCCCAACTCATTTTAGAGACTTGTTGAGGAGTTGGTTGGAATCAAAATTCTGCCATTTATTTTTAAAAAAATACTCCTTATTAAGCCTGGTGCAGGTGATACACTGGGATAGAGTGCCGGTTGGCGTGCCCTCTTTGGTGGATTTCCCCCGTTGGCGCGAGGGCTGAACTGGCTAGTCACGCCAAGGCTAAAAAGGCTATTTTTATGGCTTTTGATAGGAAATTGTCTTCAGGGGAATGATTGTCCTTGTCAAGGGGGATGCCATGAAAGTGGTTTCAAGTCACGTCACTGCTCACAGGTCATGGAATAAGCCCTTCAATGTGCGGGACGGGGGATTGCAGGGACGGTGACAAATTACTGTGTAACAGATGCCCCCTAAAGCATGAGGCCCGAAAGAGAGAGAGGGGTGAAATTCTTTACAAGAATGCGCCCAACTGAAAACACTGCCGTCGGAAAACCTGCATAGACAAATACGACTGATATCTCAAATACATGATATATACGTGGTATGGGCACAACCATCCGTAACAGAGCATACAATAATCAAGATCCAATGCATGGACGCAGCCATCCAGTAAGGATCGATAAATAGACTCAGGTATGGTCACAACCATCCAATGAATGAGTCATGTAACCAATCATAATAATCCACAAAATCGCAGCCTGGATTCTAACAGAAAAAATCGAGGGTCTTGCACTCCATCTCAACCCGAACAAAGTACAAGTTCAGGCATGTGAATAAGTGAGCTGAAGTCGAACATGCAAGAACATCGTCTGATTACCAGCCAATGATGAAAGCTATTAATAGACGCAAGAGGAACCACCAATAATGAAAATGGCCCTCAAGGTACTATAGGTACAATCCATGGAATGTGAACAGTGAGCTGGCGTCGAACACCCGTAGAATCATCCGATCGAAGGTCAATGATTAAAACCTTGTGTCGAATGCGAAGAACCTGCCATTGAGGCATGCAGGCTCCAAGGTACCGGAAGGGAGTCTCTAGATCAACTTCCTAGATAATGAGCTGAAGTCGACAGGAAGTGACCTTGATCGAAGGTGGGCCATAGTGTTTCCCACATCATCGATGTGAGACAGAGGAAAAATAATGTTTGTGAATCAGGATCAGATGAGAATCAGAAGAAGGTTGAAACTTGCAGAGGTCAACTTCTCTTGAACATATCGAGGGCACGATAGTGGATTTGGAAGTATTTGACATCAAAAGATCAGAGGTCATGATGACGAGGCAAAGAGAAGATGAGAGGTCAAAAGGTATTACCCAAACCCACGAAGGAAAATAGATAATGAAATGAGATGTCCCCAACCCAACATGAATGCAGACAAGTACCATGTTTAAGAGCGACATACTGCCGACACGACGACGATACTGGTACCATTTTTCCCCACCATTTCTGGTGAGTACCCCAATTATTTTTGAGAAGAAGCTTGAAGGGGATAGCATATGCTTGTAATATAAGTTCGTCCTTCAGACGAATCCATCCTAGTACATTTAACGAGCCCTAGGAAGTAGAAACTCGAATATCATCATTAAGACTGGATCCAATGTCATCAGGGTTTAATGAGTCTGACAAAGGAAGAACTCGACGTCTTTTCATGTCTAGAGAGTTTGAAAAGACAACAGAAAAATAAACTCCAAAAGTCCCTTTTCGTAAATAGTTCCTCAGATCCGAAAAGGTAGAAAACTATGTCTGAGAAAACCTCCTAGTCGCAATAGGTTAGGGTATTCCTTTTTCATAAATAATCTATCCCAACCCAAAAAAGGGGTAAACATATACTAGGTAGATGTCATTTTGCAGCCACTTTAACGAGCTCGAAACGACAAGGGACTCGACAATATTTTCATGTTTAGATAGTAAAAAAAGAGCTGAAAGATGACTTCAAAAATGAATTTTTCGTGTTTTTACCGAGTCCGAAAAAGTATAAAATACAACTCGTATCACTGTCCAATTTGTGTAAAATCCTGTTGCTACACATAAAAGCGAGCGTAAAATCCATTTTTCGACAAAATATTTTAAAATATTGAGAAAAATGACTTTCAAAACCTAATTTTGACTTCAAAAGTTATAAATATGCCACAAATGGTAAAAACATATTTACTTTTACTTTTTACCTCATTTGGAGAGCAACAGTGAGCTTTTGGTGTGCGAACTTGCGGCGGTTATTGCGACCAATCCAGTACATCATCCAGATTCTCGTTCATTCCAGGTAAGAGGCACTCCCCTTAGCTTTGTTTTGATTCATTTTTTGTAAATTTCCATTGTGTATTTGACCTTTGGAGGAACCCTTTTTCAAATTTAGGGCTCGGCCAATTGGCGCGGGTATCGGGCACTGACCCGCACCAATTGGCTCCTTTTTGCAAAGGGGTCACGCCAATGGCACAACTCAAATTTCCACGTTAATTTACCAAAATGTGAGCCAGTCAAATGAATTTTTAAGTGTTGCAGAGATCTAATAAGGTGTTTTTGACCATGTTGGTGCAGATATCCAAGCACAATGGTGATTGAGTGGAAGGAGAGGGAACATGGGGAAGAGGACGAAATGGCCATTGAAAATGAAGCTTGCATGAACGCCCTCCAGGACTGTGGTCTCAAGAAGTTCTTCCTCACACCATGTTTAAGAACTCAACCTGAGCTATTGCAGTATTTGGTTAGCATATGGGACGAGAATGAAGAAGTATTCAAACTCTGAGACCAAGTACTGGCACTTGAAGTCTCTGATGTTTATTTCATAATCGGATTGTTTCGTAGAGGCCCAGTGCCAATCATGAAAGGCAGCAGACCTTCTGGGGAGAAAATGGATATGGTAATGGCAAGAGTGTGCCCAGGGGCACAAACAAGATCAGGTAGTGGGAAAGTAGACATCCACACTATCCGTGATCTAGCACTCCGAGTAGTGCTTCACACCATTACGTGGGCTGCAGGATCGCAGGCCCCGCACGAGGCAACCAAAGCACAACTCCTACTAGCCTACGAATGCATGAATCCTACACTTTTTGATTGGGCCATTGCCGTGACAACAAACATCAAACGACAGCTGACAAAAGGCAAGAAGGCCAAACTGAAACAGTTTGGGTACGGTTCCATTCTGGTGTCATTCATTCTGGAACGATTACCAATTTTCCAGGGCCAAGGGGCGATATTCGCCGAGCCATCATTGAGGGAGCCGAGGATGGCTAGATGGGTAGCACTTATGCCCAGGTCAGGAGGGGGCTAGCAAATGTCCTTGAGGCCTGAGTTTTTTGTATGGTTACAGCGTCAGCTAATTGTAGTTGAGGATTGGCCCTATGCAGGTACCGATTTCACGGGAGACCCAGATCTTCCACTTCCGGAGGGGGAGGACTGGGACAAGGAGCTGGGTATGACTCTTTTTTATTTTTTTATGCATTTATAATTTTTTTTGTGATACATGCCTATTCTAACAACAGTTCTATGTGTATGTAGATGTTGGCCCAGAGATGCCCGCAGGCATGTCGCCCATTGCACAGAGGACCCCTCTCGTATATGACACTCAAGCTGAGGGCGGCGAAGGGAGTGAGCTGATCCAGAACCTGGAGGGTATTTCCCAGGAAACCCCAGACTATGCACGGCTGGAAAAATTCCTGTTGGCTTACCAGTGACACACTGTGGGGGTGCCTAGTTGCCTCCATCCACTGCTGAGGTGATTGGTGCGTGCGGTGACATGTTACCACGAGCACCACGCTGATTAGCCATCTAGGGATTTTTTATGCATATTTTTGAGAGACATGTTGTCTTCGGCTATTTTCAGACAGACATGTATATTTTTTGACTTTATGTGATGTACACAAACTGCAAACTATAGACATATATATATATATATATATATATATATATATATATATATATATTTCTGGATGGATCTTTTTACATGTGATGATGTTTTTATAATTTGCGCAAATGTCTATCTAAAACCAAATTAGCTACTGCATTTGTTAACACATTCATGTGTCTGGGTATATGTTGATATGTAATGTAATCAAAATTTCTTTCCAGTAAATGAAGATGTAGATACAGACGTAAAATGGATGGGTTTCTAACTGAATAATGACCGTTAATTTGTAATACTACAAGATGTGAGTCTAGATACACAAGTAATGCACAAATACCAAGGTTAACAACCTCGTTTAATAATTATAAAATGACACTATACTCCACGACATTATTTGTGGTAGGACCTAGACAAACACCTTGAAAATTAACCAACTCACCAGCAGGATTGTAGATTACCCAGGCTGCTGAGGACAGATTCCTCGTACTGCGGGAGGCACCATCTGCGAAACCGACAAAAGAGTAATAGACATTTGGACAATCAGGAAGACCCAATCAGCAGAAATATGCTTACAAAGCACACCACACCACGCATGCACAAAAATGAAAACACTCACTTATGTACACATACACCACACAAGAATAACTCAAGCATAATACTTTTTGAGGTACAACCCATTGCTAGGCTGAGCCAGGGGAACTCCTTTGTAGTCGATAAGCTCATAGGCCCCATTTTTTAATACTTTTTTAACTATATAGGGCCCATGCCACATGGGCTGGAATTTTCCTGCTCCAAGTTTATCATGTGCTTGGTCATATAGGAGGACAAGGTCTCCTTCAATGAAAGAACGAGGAGAAACTGATTGATCGAAGTGAGATTTGACCCGCTTTTTCTGTGCCTCAATGAACAAGGTAGCTAAGCAGCAGGTTTCATCCAGTCGTTCCAAATACAATAGATGTTCTTCCTCCGGAGAAGTGTCAGGAAATAGTTCCACAGCCAACTTTAGAGAAGGAATTTTACATTCAACTGGGAGAGTCGCTTCGAAACCACAAACCAATTGAAAAGGTGTGAATCCAGTTGCGCTCTTTACAGACGTTCGATAGGCCTAGAGAGCTGCGAAAAATTGGAGATGCTAGTTGGATTTGTGGATACCAATCGTTTGTTGAAGCATTGTGACCAAAACCTTGTTTATAGCCTCAAGCTAGCCATTCGCCTGGGGGTAGTACGACGTTGAGCTATCATGGCATAAGCCCAACTTTGACGTCATCTCAGCCATCATGTAATCCTGAAAATGGGTGCCATGATTGGTAACAATGGCCTGAGGGACTCCAAAATGCGTGATAACATGGTTGAAAAGAAATTGGACAGCCATCTTACCGTCGGAAACTAATGTAGGCATCGCTTCGACCCACTTAGTAAAGTAGTCTACGACAACGATTATATAAGCATGCCCCCTGGCCAAGTGAGGGTTACATGTCATAAAATCTATGCCCCATTTAGCAAAAGGGCCGATAGTAATGACAGGATGCAAGGGTAGGGGTGGCGCATGCATCTTGCGCTGAAAGACCTGGCACACATGACATTTCCAGACTGCAACGATATAGTCTTTGAATATAGACGGCCAGAAGTAACCCGCATGCATAATCTTCTGGGCGGTGTCATATCCGGACATGTGACTACCACAGGCGCCACTGTAACAGTCATTCAAGAATATTTCAGCCTCTTCCAGGGTCAAGCATCGGCGGAGCACGAAATCAACTTCGACACAGTACATGGTATCTCCTACAATGTGGTATGGTTGAGATTGATGCCAAATCCAACGTCAGACATACTTTTTCAATTCAGACCGGAATGTGGATGTTTGAAGATACACGATAATTTCACCTTACCATGGGTCACGAGTGCTGATAAGAAAGAGCGTTTCATCTGGAATATGATCCTCAGATTTTGATGGAACGGATTTTTTCAGGAGAGAGCAAATCAGATCAACGAAAACCAATGATTTCATCGAATTAGCAGTGGTGAAATCTGAATCGAAATCCTGAAGGATTACAATCCACTTGGAGTAATTTCCCCCCAGAAATTTTCGAGACAAAATATACGTCATGGGGTTACAGTCTGAAACCACGGTTACGGTATGCAACAGGATGTAGTGGTGGAATCGCTGGACGACCTGAACTGCAGCGAGTGCTAATTTATCAACATGAGCATAGCATGTCTCCGTGTTGAGAATATTTTGAGATAGATAATAAAATACGTGTTCATTTCCATCGTCGTCATCCTATATAAAACCATAGCTATCATGCTAAACGCAGCGGCCAAATAAAGGGTGAAATCGCGATGATAGTCGGGAGGATGTATCAACAGAGCATTGACAAGCAACATTTTAAGCTTATCAAAATATTGCTGGGAAATCTCGTCCCAATGGAAGGGAACGTCTTGTTTCAAAAGACGCGTAAAGCCCTTGGCCACTTCCGCATAATTCGAAATGAAGCATCGTAGGAAGTTAGCTTTCCCTTGCAGACTCTACAACTGATGTAACGAGGAAGGGGATGGGAGGTTGACGATGGCCTCGACCTTGAGGGGGTCAAGGTGAATTCCATATTTAGAGACGATGAATCCCAAAAGACGGCCAGAATCCTTGCAGAATACGTACTTATGAGGATTGAGTCTAATATTGTAGCGCCTGCAGCGGAGGAAAATCTGGCGGAGGTGTTCGGGGTGGTCCTCACGCTGAGCTGAATGGGCCGGAAAATTGTCCAGATATGGCTGAACAATATGGCATATGTCATGGAAATCATAAGACATAGCATGCTAGAAGGTGGACCCAGTGTTTTATAGCCTGAACGAGAGCTTTTTATAAGCGAAGGTTCCCCATGGACAGATAAAGGCAGTCTTGTGTTGATCAGAGGGTAAAATATTGATTTGATTGTACCCTGAAAAGCCATCCATAAGGGAATAAATCTCACTCCCTGCGCATTCATCAATAATTTGATCTATAAAGGGAGTGGGGTAATTGTCCTTAGGACAGGCCCAATTGATGTCTCGGTAATCAACACAGAGGCGTATAGTGCCCTGTTTCTTATCTATAGGGAAAATATTCGAAACCCATTCTGTGAGGGGAATAGGATAGATAAAGCCCGCGTTAAGAATTTTTTCAACTTCTGCCTTAATAGCTGCGGCTTTTCGGGGATGCACTGGGCGTAGGCGTTGACATACTAATTTCACGCCCAGATAGGTAGGAATCTCATGCACGACTATGCTGGGAGAAATCCTAGGCATCTATTCATAGGACCACAAGAAAACATCTCTGAATTTGCGAAAAAGGTTTGTATAAACTTGTATCTCTTTAGGAGAACAAGTCACTCCCACATGAATATTCTCGATTACCCCCGGTTTAACGAAGATGTCGATTGGCATAATTTGAGTGATATTACTCAGGTTTCCCTCTGAAAGAACCTCATGAGTCAGTATCGGTGTTTGAATAGGCGGGGTGGGAACCTGAGATGCAAAGCGCTCTAGACAATCAGACATTGCCCCCAGGCCAGGCATGAACGAGGAACGATGATGTCCATCGCTCCACGGTAGATCTTCAAGAGACATGGTTTCAACAATAGCTTCATCGGAAGGGAAAAATTCTCTTAAAGGGTCATGCGAATCTGCATCGCCAAGCCAAGGGGATTGAGAATATATATCCAGAGCCATGCTCGAAGGAGCATGTTTGGGAGGAGGATTAGATGCAGCAACGATTTCACAATAATTAATCTCAACTGGAGTTAATGGCATTGATTCTCCGAAAGAGGTCACTTGTTCAGGCGAAGGGATGATCCAAGGGTCATCGGCCTTAGAGACCATGTTAACTTGAACAATGTGCGGTGGTGGCGCAGGAAAAATACCCATGAGGACAGGGTCTTTAAAGAGACTGGGTCCTACACTGTCAGGGGGATTGGGAATCTGATCCATGTAAGGAATGTTGTTCTCAGAGGATGAGGTGAAGAAATACAACTGATCCACAGTAACGAATTTTCCCTCATGAGGGAACTTAAGAAGTCGGAAGAGGGTGGACGGCACGCATAGCATGGTGTGAGTTCAACTGCTGCCGAGAAGAAGATTGTAGTTAAGCTTGGCATCAACCACTTCTACTTCTACATTGATTTTCTTCCCTTGTAACGTAATCGGAAAACTCTTGAGAACACCCAGGGGTTTTGATTCCTGACCATTGAATGCCTCTAAGGCATTGGGAGATGATGTAAGAGCCAGAGAGCCAATGGCCTTCCAGCAGGCGGATGACATAACACAGGTGGAAGCACCTTCATCCACAACGGCTCTATGGATGTTGAGGCCGTTGATCCCGACTTGTATAACGAGAGAAATTTGATGTGGAAGTTGGGGGAAAAAAATTTCTAGGTCGAAAGTGAGAAGATTAGAATCAGCGGGATCAATTCCATCGATTGTAGACAATAGAGCTTTCCGTTGCGATGGGAAACCTTGAAGTACTTCCAATGCAGACATGGCAGAAGGCTCCTGTGCCAAATCCTCAATAATACTGTAGTGCTGAGCGGCATGGGCATTTGGGTTGTAGGAAGATCTTCGCAGAACAACTTTAAAAGGTGGCCTCACAATAGGTTCAGCACTGGGCTTCTCAATTTCCAAAGGACCAGAGACAGGTGGGGGAGGTGGGCCATCCATGACTTCCTTCCCAGCTGCCTAGCGTGATCCGTCATAATCCTTAGAACACGTAGCGATTGAGACAAGTGCAACACCATTCATCATAAAGACCTGGGACCCAAATGGTGCATATGGTGAAGGCTGATCAACCATCTGGGTCTGCTGATATGGGAAAGGTTATTTGAGAACTGCTAGAGTTCCTTTGGAGCCTTTCAGAAGTTGACTAACTTCAGATCGTCGAGGACAATCTTTGGTATAATGGTCTTCTTCACAGATAAGGCAGGGGTACTTCAGTTTATGTTGGGAACTGTCATCACTACGAGGTTTAGAAGACTCTGGTTTTGGGGCGTCGGGTTTGGATTTTCCTTTGCCCTTCTTCTTTCCTTTGGAGGCTTTTTCCGTAGGATTAGCCTGAACGGCATTGACCTCTACAATTTTTCCAAAATATAGAGGGGTGGGAAGAGCAGAATTATTGGAAGAATTGGACTTCTGCTTCCCATTTGAGGATTTATAAGAATTTTGAGAAACGGAACCAATAACACCATCCACCACTGGGGTAGGTGGTGCTTTAGAGGTTCCCAACCGCAGAGCATTAGTCAAAATATCATAAAGTGTGCCAGACTGAGAGTACACCAGATCCAGGTACTGGGCATGTGCGATGGCTTGTTCTTCAATCACACATGCCCCTATAGCAATGTCTTGAGCGATTTTGCTAACGAAGGAGGTGGTGAACCAATGAGTTAGTAGCTGATCAGGTATATCAAACTTGATCAGTATACAATGACGTCTCCACTCATGAATATGATCGGATATGTGGGTGGCTTTATCTTGCTTCAAAGAAGTTAGGAGATGCGTCCCAGCTTCGTAACGAACCGGTAAATGGAAGTGAGTGAGAAAAGCCATAGCTAACATGTTGAAGTCTTGAAAGATGCCACATGGTAATTCTATATACCACTTAGCGGCAACACCGGTAAGAGTGCAATGGAAGAGACGTAGATGAATTAAATCATATACCCAATAATTGGACGAACACCATAGATGGTAGGTCATTACATGAGCTTGGGGGTCTTCTCCAGCTTTACCTTCAAACTTAGGACAGTCGCTGAGTAACTTGGTTGGAACCGGAGGCCAATAAGGATTGTGAAGAATCGGATCATTGGTTAATTTAGAAACATCCAGTAACTCCAAGGTAGCCAAGAACGACAACTGCGGATTGAAAGGCATACCAGGCCCTCGATAAGGACCTGTACCTGTACTCCACTTGTTACACCATTTTTGGGAGACTAACCTACTATCATTAGATGGACCCAAGTACACCACGTAAGACCAATTTTAACCTGAGTAAAATTGTTTTCACTATGTAAAATAACTTAATAAAACACATTTATTAGGTTGTTTATGGTCTAAATAGGAAACCCCAAAAGGAAATATTAAACAAACCTATATTTGTTTGATTTTCCTCAAGGAATAATTAATTAAACAATAATTCAATTATTATTCTTGGTCATGTTTAACCCAAAACAAAGAAATTAATTAGATATATCTTTATTTATCTTATTATTTTCTAGGAATAATTATTTAAATCTTATTTAAATAATATTCCTTGTTAAATATTACTAAATCACCCATAAATAATTAAATAAATCATTATTTATTTGATTATCTTTCAACCACTTCCTTAAAATGATAAATAAATCATTTATTTATTTATTGTTCACAAATAAAGGTATTTGACCCAAGTCAAATACTTTTTCCCTCCAACAAATATAATTAAATATTCCATAAAAGGTGGATCTAGATTTGGTTAATGTTATTTTAATCATGCACCAAGATCTAGAATGACCCAATATTTTGTTATAAATAGGAGGGTTTTTCCTACAATTCTTCACCTTTTGTTGCCTATTAGATCACTCTGGATCTATAATCTTGGTCTGACTTTGAGCCATTATCATTGTCAAATTTTCTATTATTTGCTGTGTGAGCTCCCTTTGAGTTCTATCTTTGTCTGGGTTTTCTACACCAACAGGAGAGAGAAATACTAGATCTGAAGTGCTGAGGACTTCCAAGAACCCATCCCATTGAGGAGAATTTGAAACACCTTCTTGTTTTCCTCCCAGGTGCCCTTAATACAAAAATTCTTTCAAAAATATTGTTCTTGTCTTGTCTATTGGATGTATGGAGCAAAACCTTATTTTTACTGCTTAATGTCTCTTTATGCATAGATCTGGATTTTTGCAGCACTTGTCTTGATCAACTAACTGCAGATCTGAAGATATTGGCAGTCATATTTGATGTTAGGGCTATAAGTTATGCGTAGCTAAAGTGGTCTTTTTTCGTACACTTCGACAAAAGATTCATACTAACAACTGGCGACTCCACACGGGTTTTCAATTACGACCGCTGTCGTTTTTCATATTCCTGCATATCCAGCTACTTCAGACCCTAGGGTTTCTTTTAGCTTGTTGTTTTTCCTATTGTTATGTTTTTTTTCACCTATAAAACCCTAAAACATTAAAATTTCTAACTTCCGCGTGTTTCTGGACCTATTGCGCAGGTGACAGACATCAGTTGCAACTGAGACGGCACCTTTTTCGGAAATCTGCCGCCGGGACACCCGGAGCTTCAGGTCGCACTTTTCAGCCCAGAAACTGTGACCTGGACTCCAGGTCGCACTTTTCAGCCCATTATCTGTGACCTGCACAGAAAACAGGTCAGAACTTGCGACCTGCCAGTTTTTCTGCTATTTTTTTGCAATTTTTCTGGGTTTTTCTGAAGCTTCTGTCAGGGTTTTCCAGCCTCTGTCTCATCCTCTCTGGAACTTTTTCTGATTTTTTTTGCTCATCTAAGTGGGAACATAGCCCCCTAGGGCTTCAGTACCCTCCACTTTTGGTGGAAGAGTTTTAGCTGTTTCAGGTGTTTGATTTTTCAGAGTTTCAACCTTCCCTTTTTCAGATCTGATACCTCCTTTTCAGATCCATTTTAATCAACTCTTCTCCCTTTCAAATCACCTCCTGAAATTTTTTTTGGATCTACCTTTAGGGCCTCCTCCTTTCCCTTCTGCTTTTTGTTGATTTCCTCCTTTTTTACAGCCACCTTGCCTCTGTCTCTCGGCTGTGTTCTACACCTATTTTCAGCAGTTTTCTCCTTTAGATCCCTGTCCCTCCCGACCTTAGATCTATTGGCCTCTTTTTAGTGTGTTTTGACTAGATTTTTTCCCCTCTTTTAGACTAGTTTTGAGAAACCCGCCTTCTTGGGTTAGATCGATGCATGGTTAGCTGTTAATTTTCTGTTATTTCAACATTATGTACTGTTCTCTGCAGATTTATTTTTAGTTCCGCAGCACACTTTTTCTTTTACTCTCAAAACATCTGGGTTTAAAAATTAAAATTAACGCACGCCACACACTCACCCTAAGCGAAGAAGAGCCTGGTTAACACCGCCATGCAAAGACTTTAAAACATTGTAAAATCAATTGACACTACAACTTTTCTGCCCTTGTTTCAACATTGTAATCACTTGATTCTGCACCTCCCCACCCTTGTTGGTTGTTCTTCTTCCCCTTGTGCCGTGTTTGTGTTATAATCATTGCGCCCCCAAAGCGCACATCCTGGAGACTTCTTGGCCTTCACCCTCAGTTTCCGGTCGGTCTACCTACTCCTTCCCGCCGTCGTCAAGTTAGTCCACCTCCGAGTCCGCACTTCGACTCCTCTTCTGGTTCATTGGGTTCTCCTTTTACTTCCGGTTCTCCCCCTGGCACCTTCACTATGTCTGGTCCAGGGCCTAAATCTAGCGGTAATCCCAGATCTAATTCCGGGACTACTACTAGCGGAACTTCCATAGGAACTACCTCGGATGTGCCCTTGATCCCCTTCATGGCAGGCCTCAGCCTACCTGATTTGGACTGGTTGAAAAATGACCCTATACACCATGACGCTAGTTGGCCTGCTATGCCGACAAAGCTCCCTTCTGAAATCCCAAAGTTTGAAGGCCTTGCTGGAGAAGATCCTTCAAATCATGTTCGATCTTTCCACATGTGGTGTTCATCTACCTCCATTACTGATGACTCTGTCCGTCTTCGGTTGTTCCAACGAATGCTTACAGGCACAGTTTCTAAGTGGTATGTTGATCAGGCCCCTTCCTCTCATACCAACTTTGCGACTCTTGCCCGGGCTTTTTTATCTTACTTCCAGCTTCCCCTTCGTTATGACACTGGTATCGAAATTTTGACTTCTTTCTGTCAATCATCTGTGACCCGCCTATCCGATCATGTCCAGGAATGGCGGAGAAGAAAGAGCCTATGTCAATCCCCTACCTTCGAAGACCGTGTCTACATGGACTGGTTCCTTAGATCTCTCTTGCCTCCTATCGAGAAAGATGTCGCATCACATTTTCCCCAAACCGAAGAAGCCGCCCTCCAACTGGCGTTAAAATATGACTTGATCTACGCTCAGACAGGTTATGTTTATACCGTTCTACCTGATCTCCCCAGACCCGGTGGTGTCAACGCACCGGGGGCACCTCATGTCGCCGACGGTATCGTTGGAGCTCTCTCTCATCCATATGCCCAACCTCCCATGGGTTATGGTTTTCCTGGGGGAGGGGGAAGCACATCCCGCACTTGTTCCCCTCCTAGTAGCACGTATCTAGGATACAACATGCCTCCTCTTTTGGCCCAACCTCCTGGTCACCATACTGTTACCCAACCCCCTTATTATTCGTATCCGCAGTTTAGTGCTCCAGCTCCTCCAGCATCAACACCTCCGCCTCCCTGGCCTTCTCAACCCCTGCAACAGCAGTCACTGCCCCCTCAAGAGCAGGTGGATGCACAACAAGGATTCATGGCTACCCAACCACCTGACAGACAGGTGGCCACTCAACCTTCCCCTTCTGGTTCCTCCAATTACCAGATCCTCATGATGAACTCTGATCCACCTCTAACCGTCGACCTTAACCTTCAAACTTGGTCCCATTAGTACCCCAAGCCTCCCGCTCCGTCTATCCCCGAGTCACCTTCTTCAGGGTCTACAGAGCCTCTTTCGATATCCAATGGTCCCTTGCATATCCCTCTGCCCAAAGTCGAGGTTCATACCTAGATTCTTAAGGGACCATTACGCCGAAACGCTGCTTCTGCTCAAGCTGCTCATTCATATAGCATCATAGATGATTTGGCACAATCTCCTGTTGTCATTTAAACACTGGAAATTCTCCAGTCGTGCCCTTCTCAAAAGAAGGCTCTACTATCTGTCATGGGTGCTGTAGATCCTGCTGATGGCCAATTGATTGTTTTCGACACCCATCAATCAGAACATCCTCCTCTTCCTGCTTCCGTAGCCTTCCAAATCCCAGTCAAAATCCGGAACGCTAATGTTTCTCGGTGCATCATTGATGAGGGGGCATCCACCTATGTGATGTCCGCTTCGGTTTGGAAACAACTTGGATATACTGAATTGGCCCTTTCCACAATCACCCTCCGTGCGTGGGATGACCATGCCTCCCAGCCCATTGGCTTATTCCGTAATTGTCCTATCACTCTTGTGGGAAAGACTGTTTGCGTTGATGTTGAAGTCATCGACGCCCCTCTTGATTATAACATTCTTTTGGGGCGTAGCTACACTTATGCTATGTCTGCTATCCCATCCGTGGTCCACCGCAAGATGTTTTTTCCTCATAATGGAAAGATAGTCACCATTGACCAGTTGACGTATCATGAGCCAAAATCTCAGGCCTCACTTGAGTTGACCATATCTTCTATAGCCAATCAAAAAACTATCGATTCTTTGACCAGTGTCTCTCCCGGCGTCAACAAAGACTCCTCTTTTCCTGGAACCTTCCCTAGTCTTCCTTCTCCTCTTGTCTCTGACCCCAGCTCATCGAATGTTTGCATGATGCAATCGTCTCAGGCTACTCTCAAGCAACCTGCTTCGGCTAGTTAGCAACCGCGCTCTCCGCAACCTGCTCCTAGCCCTTCACCTGCAGCTGGTGGTCCTGAGCCTCTTTATCCTCCTAGAACAGTTCCTCCAAGCATTATCCATTTAGGAGCCGTCCCACCTGGCCATTACCCGTCTGGTCAGATACTGTTCCTAGCTCCCCCACCAGGAGTGTACACAGTACCTGTCATGGCCACCCTCTCTCTTCCTAACCTAACCCTTGGGATTCTCGTCTGGTACCTTGATCCTCCAGCCCCAATCTTGCCTGGTCAACCCAAACCTTATATTTCTTTGACCCCGGTTCAACCGGTCCCTAGGACTTCTCCCGCTGCAACGGTGCCTCATTTACCTCAACAGGAACCACCTCTTGTTGCAACCTCTTCGGGTAAGAAGGGCAAAGCTCACAAGGGGGCATCAAAGGACAAGGCTGCCCTAACAAACCCTGCCCCTCCTCTACCTCCAAAGCATACCATCCAGTGTGATTTGTGTGATGATTTCGGTCACACCACCCATTCCTGTCCTGACTTGCCTCATCTCAAGCCCATGGTTAATGTCGTGTTCCCTGAGTCCAAGGTCCCGGAAGCCTCTATTCCTTCCGCGATCGCAATCAAGAACCCCAAGAATATTCACACCAACCACCCCTATGATTTGTGTGATCTCCATGGCCATTACACCCATATTTGTCCCCGCCTCGAGGACTTCCGCACCTCTCTAGCCGCGGTCCACCAATTCGAGGCCAAGCGCAATGAGTCCACCTCTCCCCTATTTGCACGTTTTTCTTCGGCAGAACTACTAGACATGACTGCTCCCATTGACATTCCCCCTCCTGATGTCGAGATGATGGAGCCTTCATCCACCATTTTCTACCTATCATCATCCATGAGACCCTCGGGGAACATTCCCTCTGAATCCTCCCCTGTTGTTTCGCTTGACCTTCCTTCAGCGATCACCCTGGGCTCAACATCAGTAGATCCTTTATCTGCTTACTTTTCCATCACTCCTTGTGACGATGCACATGTGAACCTCTCTTCTCATGATGATGAGTCAGGTAGCTTCGCCACATCAGATGGTCTTTCTTCCACCAGTCACCCCATCTTCTATCACGATGACGACATTATGGATGAAATCCCCACCCCTGACTTTATCTATTCCCCCTTACATCAAACCCATGCGTTCGAACCACATGCACCTTGTGGCCATTACATTGAAACCCAATATTTGGGTAAGGGGGCACCCATATTCGAGAGACCAGGAGAAGAAATTCTCCAAAACTCTCCTAGTGTATCTGGTCGTGTTGACTTTAGTACCATTATTCTTCCACATTTCGAAGAACCTCTAGAGTCCCATATCACTTCAAATCACTCTAGGGATGATACCCCTTATCATTCCCTCATCTTCCATCAGCAACCCAATCTCTTAGACATTGTTGTTGACCAACCTATGGGTTTTCTAGGAGAGCATCAGTTCATTATCTCCAAATCCTCTCTTTGGGATAGTGACACCAGGTATGCCAACCCGAAAACTTAAAGTCCATTTGCTTCATATATGCAGTACTAAAAGAGATTGGTAATCCTCCATTTCCTTTCTCAAACTACATAACCATAAAGAAAACAAATGGCACACCAAATAATTAAAATGTGTTTAGATTCCCCCTTTTCTAAATACATTTTGGCATGACCACACCATGCTTGGGGGCACCTATGCCCCTCAACCATAACCCTCCTCAAAATCGAATTTCTTCACTTGCAACACTCATACTAGGGGCACCATTTGGCCTCCATACTTATCCATGCTTGTGTTGATGTTCGTCGTGAGTTACTATCTTGTACTCATGTTTTCATGGTCCCCCATTGGACCTTTACTATGTGGCAGCACCATCGAGTCGCCCGTTTTTAGAGCATCCAAGTTGAGTCATCATCACATTCATGGAGTCTATCCCGAGTCCCTTTGTACCCCGCTATAGTCCTCCATCCTTCATTGCTTGGTCTCTCTCTTCTGTCGCACATTATGGCCGTCAGTCCCACTATCCCCTATCCCTTATGATACTATGTCAGTCACTGCCATGTCATTCATGCCCTTTATGCTCTAACAAGGGAAGTCGTCCATTCGCTACTCAGCCCCCTCCATTTCATCATCATCATTGGTATTATTCTATCTGTCACTCTACTATTTTCTCTCGTGCCTTAGTTGAGGATCTCTCATTGCCTCACCTATGGCAGACCTCCTTCTGTCGACATCATCTCCTCCATTCCAGAAGACAGGTCTAGAAGGCGGTGTACCTTGGTTCCAGCTTCCACTCTTTTTTGGTGCCTTGGATCAGGCAAAGGGATCTCTCATTTCCCTTTGACTTGATTGTTTCTCCACTCTAGCTCCTTTCAGCATGATCGAGATTTGTATGCTTGATGGTTCAGTGATGCAGCAGCAGCTTTTGGTGATTCCCGAGTGTGTGTGAGATGTCTCAACCCTCATGAGGGGGTGGCCCTACAGGTAGCCCCCCACACGTCTTCGATGCAACTCCATATATTTGATGATGTCGGCCTTAGCCACTTGCAGCGCCTCCTTGATTTGCATGTATCAGTCAGATTTTGTGAGCCCTTCCCCGCTTATAGGGGGCATTTGGGTTGTATTTGTATCTCATGTACTCAGATATTATTGTATAAGTCCTGGCTGTTATCCCAGGCACAACACGTATGTGGGATCCCTCATTGTATTTTTATCTAGCTCATGTTTCTGTCGGCTGTACTTTATGGTTCGGTCCCTTGCTTACTGGACACACTATTCTTTTGTACTTTGTCTCGGCGGGCATATGTATGCCTCCCTCTCCGCCTTTAGCACAGGTACCCTCTCATAAAAAGAGACTTGTTGCACCTGTAAGTCTCGTCTCCTCATGGTCTAGTTCTTCAACACATTAATCTACCTTACATTTCTCTCTCTGACTTCCCTTTTGATGTTTGGTGATTGAGTTCTTACAACGTACTTCGGTCATACGATTTGCTCCTAACACTCGCACGCTGGGGGGCAATCCGTTACACCATTTTTTGGTCATCTAACCTACTATCATTAGATGGACCCAAGTACACCATGTAAGACCAATTTTACCCTAAGTAAAATTGCTTTCACTATGTAATTTAACTTAATAAAACACATTTATTAGGTTGTTTATGGTCTAAACAGGAAACCCAAAAAGGAAATATTAAAAAAACCTATATTTGTTTGATTTTCCTCAAGGAATAATTAATTAAACAATAATTCAATTATTATTCCTGGTCATGTTTAACCCAAAACAAAGAAATTAATTAGATGAATCTTTATTTATCTTATTATTTTCTAGGAATAATTATTTAAATCTTATTTAAATAATATTCCTTGTTAAATATGACTAAATCACCCATAAATAATTAAATAAATCATTATTTATTTGATTATCTTTCAACCACTTCCTTTAAATGATAAATAAATCATTTATTTATTTATTATTTACAAATAAATGGATTTGACCCAAGTCAAATACTTTTTCCCTCCAACAAATATAATAAAATATTCCATAAAAGGTGGATCTAGATTTGGTTAATGTTATTTTAATCATGCACCAAGATCTAAAATGACCCAATATTTTGTTATAAATAGGAGGGTTTCTCCTACCATTCTTCACCTTTTGTTGCCTATTAGATCACTCTGGATCTATACTCTTGGTCTGACTTTGAGCCATTATCATTGTCATATTTTCCATTATTGGCTGTGTGAGCTCCCTTTGAGTTCTATCTTTGTCTAGGTTTTCTACACCAACGGGAGAGAGAAATGCTAGATCTGAAGTGCTGAGGACTTCCAAGAACCCATCCCATTGAGGAGAATTGGAAACACCTTCTTGTTTTCCTCTCAGGTGCCCTTAATACAAAAATTCTTTCAAAAATATTGTTCTTGTCTTGTCTATTGGATGTATGGAGAAAAACCTCATTTTTACTGCTTGATGTCTCTTTATGCATAAATCTGGATTTTTGCAGCATTTGTCTTGATCAACTAACTGCAGATCTGAAGATATTGGCAGCCATATTTGATGTTAGGGCTATAAGTTATACATAGCTAAAGTGGTATTTTTTCGTACACTTCGACAAAAGATTCATACTAACACCACTCTGGTTGAGCATATCCTTGCCCCCATGAGTTCTGTCCTAGGGGATTTTGACCATAGGGGGTGTAGGCTGTATAACCAGTCTGATACGGTTACTGGTAACTAGTGTACGAGGGTTGATAATCGGGGTATGGACCCTGATTATATGTCGGCCCCGTTTGAGCAGCATGCAGATTTGGCTACTGAGTATAGGTATAGCCTGGTTGTTGAGGATAATAATGGGAACCTTGGGGCGGGTTGTAAACTAGTCACGATTGACCTTGAGGATAATAACTACCTTGGGGTTGAGCGAGCTGTTGATAAGTGGGGCCCTGCTGAGCTTGATAAGTAGGGCGCACTGGTTTATTCGGTTGCAGCATCGAATAAATCGGCTGTTGAGCAGGGTTGACAGGATGTGCATGCTAGCTTGGTTAGACAGGTTGACCTAGATGAATGGGCTGCCCTGGTTGAACAGGTTGACCCGGGTGAACAGGTTGCACAGGTTGTATAGGTTGACCTGGTTGATGTGGGACACTAGGCTGTGCCGGATGGGCCGGTTGGCTTGGTGGCAGAATGGAGCCAGGTTGTACCTGATAACCGATTTGACCTGCAACAGGACCATAAGATGATCCTGTCTATGCAACATTTGGACCAATAGGATACTAAGGTTGCAGAGGTTGCACCATAGGTTGAGAAGGTTGGAATTTCCCCCCAGGACCATACAACGGCCCCGATTGGTACCCCAGTTGACCTGTGGGTACTTGAGGTTGCGCTGGTTGGACCATAGGGTGAGGCTAGATAGGTTGACCCGAAGGGTTGTAGGACTGTCCTTGCAGACCGTATAACAACCCCTGCTAGCCCGAAGGTTGGCCTTGTAAAGGTTGTCCTTGCGGGTCATAAAGATAACCAGGCTGGCCCGAAGGTTGGCCCTGAAAGGGTTGTCCTTGCAGGTTGTAAGGTTGCCCAGCCTGGTTAGACGGAAAACCTTGACCATGGAGATAAGCCTCTGGAGCGAGTAAACGTAAAGGGTTTCCCTGCTCATCGTATTGATATGGAAAAATGTAAACGAGTGTACCATCCTATGCATAATGCGAAAAATACGGACGGTTGGGATCTTGGGAGGATTGCCCGACCTCGGGGTTTGATTGCTATAGGGACAATCAATACTCTTCAGGAGAAATTCTCTCCAGAATAGCAGACGCTATATAGACATCTTTGGGAAGCGACGCAGTCCTTACAGACTGAGTGGTAACAACGGGTGTAGATGCATCCACACAGATAGTGGGCCTGACAGGTATTGAAGTGACCTGAGGGGATGACGTGATGGGTGTCCTAGGAGACATCCCCAATGAAGGAATAACCGGCCTCGTAGAAGGAGTTGATATTCCCATAGAGGCGACAACGGTCATAATCTGACTTAAGGATCTATACCCCGCTGGAATTGAAGGACCGGGCGAATACATGACAGATAACTCGGGGTTGTCTTCTGGGAATAACTGGTAATCTTCACCAGACGTGGGGATTTCCTCACTAGGAGAATGACTGGATGAACCCATATCTGAACCTGCCGCTAGATCTTATAGCAGACAGCGAGGACTAGGAGGAAGAACAACAGCTAGAAAAGGCAAACCTGATTTAAGAGGAGGGAAATATTCCCCTACTCCGAATCTAGACCAAGTGTCGGATAAGGGCCAATTGAACTCAGCTGGTCCTCCAAAGGGAAGCTCAGATAGAACCGGTCCCCCGTCGGGAAACTCGGAAATGATGGGCTGCTGAGGTTCAGCAGAGGACTGAGAGACCTCTGATGAATCGTCTGTGTATAGACTACCAGTAGACGAAACTGAGGGTTTCGCCACTGTGACAGTAACGACAAAAGGAAGAGATCAAACACAACACACGGGCTAACAAACAAGGCACACAATCAAACGGCTAACAAACAAATTCTAAGAGGGCGTGTGATCGCAAGTGATTTATTTTACCGCATTGAAACTTAGAAACTTCACCATTTCATGTTTTAAGAGTCGAGAAATGGATGAAAGGTGACTCTATCTCTTTTAGTTTTGAAACAAGCGTGAAAGGAAAAGCACTTGATGATCCTTTCGAATTTAAAGAGTTAGAAAATATCGAAATGACTACTCTGGTAATCTAGGCAAAGGGTGTACCAGATATCCGTGAACTGTAATATACACCTTGGTTTCAAAATGAAAGAGAAATTAACCAAGGACTTGACGTACGTGCAGGCAATCTCCCTGAATGCTATGTCCGGTGTATCACGGGTATAAGGTGGTAGACTCGGCTTCCTACGGATAAAGGATAGCAACCTAGTGGGGTCTCCCTTTATATACGCAATGGTACGGGGAGCACAAGTCCGTACTAGTGGTGTCTAAAGCCAAGAGGCAAATGAAAGCTACTAGGTTTAACGACACCGGAACACGTCACTAGCCTAGACCTCTAAATATTTCGTTAATGTTTCAATGCTGCCTTAAGGTAAATTGAATACATTTTAATGTTGATCTTCAATTATGTTTCAATTTCCAGGCCCTACCGAATGTTATGTCTCAAAATATCCTAAATGCACACTACATGCCACAATGTATCATTTCGTTTGATGAATAGCTAACTACGGGAAGGTTGAGATCTTTCACACAATAAAAAAAATGATCATAAAACAACCACTAGTGTCTCTAATGCACGCTAATGAAAACTAAAAGCTTTTCTTTCAGGGCCACAAATCACTAATAACATAGAAAAGATTCAATTTACATTAACTAATCAAAAGAAAAAGAGATTTTTTGTATTTTCAATGTTTAAGAGCAACGTGCACTAAAAAAAATGAGAACTAACGAAAAGAACAATTTGAGAAGTGATAGCAACAGAGAAAAAAGAAGAAAGTTCACTCAATGTAAAACACACAATCAAATCCCAAATCGATAAAGAAGTCCCTCAAATCAAAGAGAAATCCCAAAGACTCAAATGAACCATGTGATCTAGGCTCAAAACGAGACAAAGCGGAATTCGAATGAAGAAGAAGTCAATCACTCAAATAATGCAATAAAATAGTGAACAACCACCAAACGAATGCAGAGAAGCAATAATAAAATTGACTGATCAAACAAGGACCAAAAACTCCCATGGGAGGCTCGACACACTATAGCACCTAGATGCCCTAGGGCTAGAATGTAAAATCGATAGAAGAGGGCAAACAACCAGAGAATGAAGGTCACAGTCAGTCAAACAAGGCTTTAGAACACTCAGGCAGTCGAAAAAGTGACACCAAAACCACAGATCAAGCTCAAAAGACCCAAAAAGAAGCAAACCCTAGCACCTCACAGGATTGGCATGACTGTCAGGCTGCAACTAGCGCCAGAACAGGATTGGCGCGAGTGATAAACTGGCAACATGCTCTAGCTGGCACGACTGTCAGGGCAAAAAAGGCACCAATCGAGTTTACTAATGGAAAAAATGAAAAAGAGCAATCAAGAAGTAGGTCAAGGATGGTGAGGCTAAGCAACAGTTTAACACTGAAAAAGAGTGAACCACAAGAGCTGATCAAGCAGGCAAAGACCAAAATCAACCGAAAATACAAGACAAACTCCAATCAATGTCTCCCCAGCAGAGTCGCCAATTTGTTGGAGAGGTAAATCCCCTCTTCGGACAGAGGCGATCCCTACTAGCCCAGACCGGGTCTAGCAACAACCGAGTCACGCTAAGACGCAAGTTCCTAATTGCAAAAGACCAAGATGCGACAAGAGGCCTACCTTAAGTCCTATGTTGTCGTTGTTTTTGGAGAATATGGTGCTTCCATCCCCTGCTTTGGCAGATCACAATTCTCCCGCTCAATTAGATCGAATACCTGCACGTACAAGAAGAAACAACAAACAAAAAAGTGTAAAACCTAATAGATGCAATTATGTATCAGTCAAAGAAGATACAACTCACAACATAAAACATGAACATCTAGGTGGAACCATAATCGAAGTCATTTATTATTAATCAGAACAAAGAAAGATACAACCTGAGCTCTGACGCTGGATATTACTTCGGCGGGTCGACAGAGGAGTACGTCTCGGTAAAGCTCGTCGGGACAAGGACAAGTCTCTCTCTCTTCGGCTGTCTGACGATAATCTCCTTACAATTGATTCAACTCTATTCAGGCTAGCTTGCAAAGGGAAAATGAAAATCTTATATAGATGGTGGAAGGGGAGTTGGGATCCCTACAATGGTGGGATTGGCCCTATCCTCAAGGAAGCTTCCATGATAGGTGGAAAACCACTTCCCCTACATGGAGATCCGGAGCCAAAACTCCCAACTCATTTTAGAGACTCATTGAGTAGTTGGTTGGAATCAAACTTCCGCCATTTATTTTTAAAAAATACTCCTTATTAAGCCTGGCACGGGTGATACACTGGGATAGAGCGCCGTTTGGCGCGCCCTCTTTGGTGGATTTCCCCCATTGGCATGAGGGTTGAACTAGCTAGTCATGCCAAGGCTAAAAAGGCTATTTTTAGGGCTTTTGATAGGAAATTGTCTGCAGGGGAATGATTTTCCTTGTTAAGGGGGATGCCATGAAAGTGGTTTCAAGTCATGTCACTGTTCACAGGTCACAGAATAAGCCCTCCAATGTGCGGGAGGGGGATTGCAGGGACAGTGACAAATTACTGTGTAACAACCACCATCTAACTTTAGCCAGAACATACTTGGAAAAAAGGGTAAGGTTGTTTAGTCCCCAACCCCCCATGCTTTTAGAGTTGCAATTTTTCCCATTCGACCCAAGGCATGAAGAAGTGCTCGCAAGAGTCTTCCCACAAAATACCGTAAATAGAATATGTGCATTATCTAAAATTCCTTTGGGAATCCAAGACAAGGGCCTCCAATAGACTAGGATGGCTTCCAATACATATTTTATTAATACTAGTCTCTGGCCTACTCATGATAGCCACACACACTCCATATTTTTAAATATTTTCCCAATTTAGTAATGAGCCAGTATGAATCCTCATCCCGATAGGAATTTGGTTTCATATGGAACCTAGATACTTCATACCTTCATCAAAGTGAATAGCATTAAAAGTAAAAACACTTTGCACACGATGAACCTTTTCCATCTCTAGTAACTGTATCGAGATAGTGAATTTAGATGATTTATTTGCATACTTGTTTCTTTCTCGAATAAGGATAAAGGTTGATGGATGAAATAAATATCTCTTCACGACCCATCATAGAGAAGAAGGATGTCATATACAAACAAAATATGTGTTAATTTCAAATTTCCAGCCACCTCCATCCCCCCAAACACTCCTCTTCATTTTTCATCAGCCAATAGCCTTCTAAGTCCTTATGTAACCAACAGGAATAACATCGGTAAGAGGGGACAACCCTACTTGAGTCCCATTTATGCATGAAAAAAATTGTACTAAGATCCATTAATAAACACTGCAAAGGATATTGAGTTAAGGAAACTCATAATCCAAGTGTTGAAAGGCACCTCAATCCATATATGGGTTAGAAGAAAATAGAGGTATAACAATCTTACTTGATCATAAGCTTTAGAGAGATCAATCTTAAAAAAAAGCTACTTTGAGTTTCCTAATTTGAAGGCTATGTAATTCTTCCTATGCTACACCTATAGCCTCATGTATTTGATGATTTTCCAAAAACCCAAATTGTTTCATAAAAATTGCATTAGAGAGAATAGGTTTTAGCCACCGAGCAGTCACCTTGGAAATTATCTTTGTATATGCAGTTGCATATAGATATTGGTATGAAGTCATTAAAATTGAGTGGATTGTCCATCTTTGGAATGGTATGAAGGCAGTGTTGAAAGATGCCAATACTCATCCAACAGATATAGAATCCTACCAACTCTTAGAAGATCACTTCCAAGGGTATCATAGAGCCCTAGGAATAATTTGATGGTCCACCCATTTGGCCGCATGCTTTTATCCTTTTGGAAGCTATGAACCGTCTCTTGTAACTATGAATCTGTCACTTCTTCCATAAGAGTATTATTTTTCTCCTCATCGATGAATCTTGGAAAACGTTGTGCCAATCGAACCGCCTTCACAACAAATTCCCCCTCCTCAACCTTGAAGAGAGTCCCAAAATGATTTTTTTCTAATCAAGCTAAATCTTCAAAAGTGGTGGTGTAGCCTCCCTCCTAGTCTTCTAACTTCTGGATAGTATTGACCATCTTCCTCCTTTAGAAAAATTTTGGAAGAATTTGATATTTTCATCCCTACATTCTAGCCATAATTTCCTACTCTTTAGCTTCCATGTAGCTTCCCTTTCCTTTAACAATTGTCTTTTCCTGGCTTCTAGAAGAAAGAGTCTTTTTTTTGTGTGTCCTCATTTACAAAACCGCCATCTTCCATTTCAACCATAACCTTCACCTCCCTTCCACATTCTTAGAATATTTCTCATCATGAATCCTCTTTCTAGTTTCCCAGTGAGTGGTGGCTTTATTGAATCTAGACATATTATTCGAAAATTGGACTACTGTAGAGTTTCACACCTCAGGATTGTATTCAATCCATGTGGATTAAACAAGAGCCAAAAGAACTTCATCATTCAACCAGATCGAATTGAACTTAAAAGGGCTTGGTGGATTTTTTCCCGTCCCTTTTATTTCTAGGAAAATTAGATGATGGTTTGATTCTCCCCCACTTCCCACCCATTGGAGCATTAATGGAAATGTTTCCACTAAATTTTTCAAGAGAATGAATTATTCCAACCTTTTTTCCACCCTGGACTCCCCCATCCTTTTATTCCACTAGGTAGGGTTCACCTTAACCACCTTCATGTCAACAAGTTTATGTTCCATAAGCAGGTGTTCAAAGAAATCAATGAGAGGATCAGGAATTGAAAAACGTACCCATACTTGCAAATTTCCCAATGAGAAATTCAAATCTCCTCCAAGAATCAGGTTCTCTAAATTCAACAATTGTTTTCAGCCAAAGTTTCCTAGAAGGATACCCTCTGAACACATGGACCACAGATGTTAAGCACACTCATTTCCACTAGTCCTAATTCTAATAAGAGTAATTCCACCCCAAACACAAAGTCAAAATCCCACTAGTTTAAGAGTTTTATGTTTCTAGGGTTCCACCCTATAACAAGCCCCTCCAACCTTCCTCTAGCATCTGAACAAAAAAAAAATCAACCTCTAAACAAATATTCTAATGAGTTACCAACAGTGTTCCCTTCTCCCAAAGTTTCTTGGAGCATGATAATTTTAGGATGATGTAGATTAAATAACCTCCTAAGGGAAATCTTCTTTTACGAGTTGGACAGGTCACTACAGTTAAAGGATAACACAATCATGAGGGAACTACTCGAAAGGCCTTCACTACACAAAGTGCCCCATCAATGGAGATTTCTTTCCCAGTAGCCACATTTGTACGAGATTTAACTCATTAGTGAAATTTTGAGGTAAAAAATGGGCCTCAAAACAAAAATGTACAATCAAAATAAGCTTTATAAGAACCAATAGGATTCAAGATGATGATGTCAACCATGGGGGTGATTCAACATTTTTGGAGTAAAAAGGTAAAAATATTTAAAAAATAAAAAAAAATCAACTCATATTTTCAACTTATCTCCCTACGTTTTTACTTAAATTTTGAGCGGGGAATCTCATTGGATGCATAATTTAATTACCCATGTTGCATACTTTTGTTGGACCCTCTTACATGAAAACTGAGAAATACATGAAAAATTTGATTGCAATCATGTTTTTTCATGTATTTATCATTTTTCATGTAGCGGGGTCCATCAAAAGTATGTAACATGGATACTCGGATGAGGAATTAAATTCCTCATCCACCGAGTCCTCCCACTCGAAATTTGAGTAAAACCATAGGGAGATAAGTTGAAAATATGAGATGAAAAAGTAGTTTTTTCTTTTTCCCCACTAATCTAATCTTATTTTATTATTTCCACTATTATTTTATAATATTCCTTAGGAGGCCCATTTTATACCTGAAAATTTCTCTAATGTGAGCTTTTGCGAGATAAGATTTCCTGCCCCAACTCTTTCCCTTCAAAATATTTAGATTATGTCCAAGGCCCTAGGGGGTAACCAAATTAGTTGCTTGAGATGCCATAGGTTGTAAAAAGTATGAAGTATAAGAATTAGATGAAGCATGAAGCAACCCCTCTTGAAGAGAAATTACCATCGACTTGTTGTGCAAGGTAACATGAGGACATAGGGAATTAATAGAAGGAACAAGGGGGCTCGAGGTGTGGTGTGGAGAGGAGGTGTCACAACCAAAGGAAATATCCATCCTTTATTCATTTCATTAAAATAAATGACTAAATTTGACAAAGGTAAATATGGGAAGGAGGTATACCTGAAATCAGAGCCTCCCTTTGCATTAGGGCTGAGAGATCATTTTTAGTTGGACGTTTCCCAACAACCACCTCTTCCTATATCTATTCAAACTCTTTTTATGGCGACATATGTGGTGGTTGTGTTCTGATTGGTACCTTTTCCTTGGTTCTTTGTGCCACTTTTACAAGTCTTATCATGTTTCCGATCGCCTCCATGCGTGGTAAGATCCTCTTTTTTGAAGAAGCGAAAGTCCAATTCCCTTTTTGTCCATGAAAAGGGAGGTGGTAGTCCTTCATAATATTCCCTTTTTTGTAGCATCTTCTGCAACGAAACATAATCCCTTCATAGTCTAAAATATGTACATGTGAATAATCAAAGTGCCCAATGGCCACCTCTGTTAGCATTCCTTCTAGAGCATCTAGGTTTAGAAGGACGTGAGAAACAATCATCACACTGGTCTTCAAAAAACATATATATGGATCAAAAAATTGTCCCAATGAATTCCCAATATCTTGAAATGCTTCCAAGGATCAAAACAACATTGAGAGACTGGGTAAATGCACGCATATAGGTGCTTTCACTAACACCTCCTCCATGGCATCAAATAGTGGCAATTACTTTTTCAACATTAATTGGGTTGAATCAATGGACTAGCTCCTCTCTAGCACCATTGAACATGCTATACAAAAGTAAAAGGAAAAAAAAACCAACCTCTTGTAAGAGATGTGACTAAAGGAAGTGGAGCTAAGTGATGGCCCCATTCATGAGAAACCCATTCCATTAGGGTTTTAATATTGAAGCGACAACCCCTTGTCTGCCCCACAATGGCCAACACGACCTTTCTTTCAAACTCATGGAGTGGCACCTCTTCCCTTAGAACCATCCCCTGTTCAACCTACTTGACCTTGACACACCTTGTGAACTTATTTTTCCTAAGAACCCTTAAACCTTTTCCTCTAGTAATCTGTGCCTCCTCATCAATGTCCGTTGCTGTCACAACCAGAGTAGGATTACCTCCACCCTTTGCTTCTCCTAGAGCCAGAAGGGTTCATGTATGCGATAATGTAACCCTCGGTGTTGACTGTAAAAGATATCCTATAGGTTCACACCCTTGACTTCCTTCTAAAAATTTATCCAACCACCAGTCATGCGAAAACCCCTGTTTCCATAAAAAACCATTTCTGGAAAAACTACTTGATTTACTGGAATGGCAAAAGAAACAACCAAGGGAGGGATTCCAATCCAGTGTCTGACGTGGGCCAAGCCATAACCCACCCTTGAGAAGTAACAACCACATCACCATGAGGAAACTAATTTTGCAAGTAAGGGTCTATCCACACACCTCTTGATGAACTAGATGAGCCCACCTCTGGTAAAAGCCCCATCGAAGCCTAAGATATTTTTCCTCAAACCTAATCCGAAGCAGTATTAATCAAGAAAATCCCTCGATCGGCCATGGAAACACTAGCTGGCTTTGACCAAATCTGGCAGAATTCAAGAGGGTCGAATGACTATTCGGCTTGAATTTCGTCCATCCGACTACTTTAGCTTTTCCATATAAGTCTACAAGCATCTCAAATGATAAGAAGGAAAAACTTGCAAAAGGTTTATACCACTCATAATATTTTAATTTTGTATGATTAATTATTTTATATTTTTTCTTGAACTGGGGATTTTGTGGTTAGAATTGATTTGAAATTGGTCTTCTAAATCCATCACGTGGATATTTTTCCTATTGACTTTTCTAACCATCCAGAGTGGTTCATCTTCAAGAAAAAATGATGAATAAAACTTGACAAAGCCTAATGAGTAAATAGGGAAGGAACCATGAGATCTAAAGGATAATACAAAACTCAAACACTATAGCTATTTAAGGGATAAATAAAAAATTCAAGAGCCAAACAAATACAACCCTCGAGGAGAATACTAAAAAGTAATAATTAATATATAAATACTAATTGATAATTTCAAAAATAATAACTATAAAAATAAATAGAAAGGAGTGATATTATAAAACTTACTAACCTATTAGGGTTTAATATTAAAAATATTTAAAAGAAATAGTAATGAAGATAATATTAATTACTAATTATTACAAAGAAATCATTTATAATAGGCATACTCTACTTAATAGATGAATTTTTTTTCTCATAGAAATTTAGCAAAACAATTTTGAGCAAGATTGTGGTTTCTTATTGTTTAAAATGCATTTTTGAAAGCATAAATGGATTCAACACCATAAAATATCTTGGAACACTAGAACTTTGTAAATTAAACAACTTATAGTTATGATTCATAAAAAATGACAAAAAAATACCCAAAAAAAATCATTTCATCTATTAATTAACTATGTGTTTATTAAAAAATCAAAATAAAAAACTTTAATAAAATTAATATTAAAATACACATAGCTATTACTAATAAAAAAAAGTAGATACTTATTAATAAATGAGCTATTATTAAAGACAATAAAAAATACTAAAAATATTAATAGTAATATTAATGGTACATATACATAATATTAAGTGTGATGAATATATAAGATGTATATCAATAGGAAAAATCTGTATGTGATAGATCTACAGAATGAATTTCAAATATTTTATGTTTGTTTCATATATATATAAAACATGACATTAATTTCCAAAACTACCATTATATCCTGTAAATTGTTAAATTATTAAATGAATGTTATAGGCTCTATTTTAATTTTAAATTAAAAAGTTTGTATATTTTAATTTTATATATTTTTGTTTTTTTGGGAAAGTGTGTGGACAATTTTAAAATAATTAATAATTAAATAAACACTCTATCCATTAGAGTTAAAAAAAAAAATGATTAATAAATAAAAAATTACAAATCTTAATTAGTGACATAAATATCAATTTTAATAAAAAAAAAAAATCAATTAGTAATTTTATTAATATTTTTTTTAATAAATTTTGTTCAATTATCCGAATCATCAAAATGAGAGTTTTCAGGCAAAACCATTAATAAATTTTTAAATCGATTTAAAATTAAGCAAAGTTCATATGCATTGTTTTATTATGTATACAACTTGAGTGATGGAAAAACTTTACACGATACTTCAAAGTTTTATCAAATTTATTACCTTAGAAAATATCTTCATACTTTAAAATTAATTTCTTAAAAAAATATCCTTAGTTCAAAATTAATTCATTTGAGACTTAAACATGCACTTTTTTCTATTTAATTTTTATATTATTAAATAATAAATAATTTGATATTCAATTATTAATTTATATTTAATATAACTTGAGTAGGTTTAATGGTTGAGTATGTGTTCTGGTGAGAGGTCACAAGTTCAAAACAAGAAGGGAATCGTAGACTTCAGCAATCAAATTGTTGTACGTAATTTCACTCAAAATATGGTGCATATTTTTAAAAATCATAAGTTGTTTAATTTGCAAAGATGAAGTGCCTTAAGGGTTTTCACTATGTTGAATCCATGCATGTATTCAAAAGTGTATTTTAAAAGACAAGAAATCAAAATCTTGCTAGAAATTGTAGTAGCAAATTCTAGCCAAAGAAGTCATTTCGCCTATTAGTTAGACCACACACACACATATATATACGAAAATTAATAACTTCTATAACCTTTAGTTGATGATATGGTAGATGTGATACCAACAAAGACTAGGCCCGATGACCATTACACAAGAAATGTCTTAATAATGCACCCATTCACCCACCATTCTATGTTCTGGAAACTATTTGAATACTATTTATTATAAGTTATTGAGAAATAATTCATTCTCACTATTTACTAAAATAAGGATGCATTATCCAATTGGGTGTATCTCGGGTGGTTGAGAGGTAGGAATGGAATCCTTCCCACCGAGGTCCAATTCTTGCAAGTGACATGATGGATGTTTACAACATCAACAAAATATGTATGTTCCTCATATGGAATATACAATGTTATACTTGTTTAAAAAATTAAAAAAATAGGGAGTATTCAATTTAATTATACACTTTTGTTTTTTTTTCGTAAGTAAAATATTTATATGTCATATGTCAAAGAGAAACATTAAAAAAAACTAGAGGTTTGACTTGGTCTGCCACATGGGAAACCAGGCCAGTGACATAACCATAGTTTTCATAACATCCACACAAAGAGTTTGATAATGCTTAGTGAAAGAACAAAAAAACTATACTCGATAACAAAGCCACCCGAGCTATAATCTAGTTGGAAAAACAAAGTATGACATACACATATAAGAACAATAAATTGATAAGAACTTTCCATTTAGACTTGGAGGAGTCAAATGTGTCTGTAGCTATAGGTTCCTTGTTGTTGCCATGGGAGCAACTTGGGTTTGGGGAAATTCCCATATAAGCTTCAATTCAACCAAGCTACTAATCCAGGTTCCTCATTTTTTCATGCAACTCATCCAACATAAGTAAATCCTCCTTGGCCTCATTTTGGTCAACCAAAACCTAACTAAGTAAGAGCTTCAAGTGCCAAAAAATATGAACAATGTACATATAATGATTGTAGCATACCTAGTTGTGCCCCATGTCTAACAAATAATCAACAATTTCCTATAGCACTTCCATATCAGTTAAACAATCAATTTCTCCAACTATTTCTTGTTATGAATTTGTGATTTCTTCTTGGATGGCTGTTGTGGAGGTAAATCCCCTCTGCGGACAAAGGCGATCCCTACTAGCCCAGATCGGGTCTAGCAACAATCGTGTCATGCTAAGGTGCAAGTTCCTAGTTGAAATAAACCAACTTGCGATGAAGTCCTACCTCGAATCCAACACTGTTGTTTGTAGAGAAGATGGCGCTCCCGTTTCCTTGCTCCAGCAGATCACAATCCTCTCGCTCACCGCGATTGAACACCTGCACATACAAGAAACACGACAAACACAAGCGTAAAACTCGATATATGCAATTATGTATCAGTCAGAGAGGACACAACTCATGATCATAATGAATAATACGAGTGGAACCATAACCAAATTCGCTTATCATTAATTCATACAAAGGAAAGTACAACCTGGCTCTGACGCTGAATCTTCCTTCGGTGGGTCGTCGGCGGAATACGTCTCGGTAAAGCTTGTCGGGAATGGGGACAAGCCTCTCTCTTCGATCGTCAATCTCCTTGCTACTGATTTGGCACTATGAGGACTATTGCAGCATTGTTTAGGCTATGAAGGCTCTTGGAGACTAGCTTGCAAAGGGAAATGGCAAGCTTATATAGATGGTGGAAGGGGAGTTGGGATCCCTACAATCATGGGATTGGCCCTATCCTCAAGGAAGCTTCCATGAGAGGTGGAAAACTACTTCCTCTACATGGAGAACTGGAGCCAAATGTCCCAACTCGATTGAGAGTCCAGTTCAGGAGTTTTTTGGAGTCAATCTTCCGCCATTTATTTAAAAAAAACACTCCTTATTAAGCCTGGCGCGGGTACAACACTGAGACAGTGCGCCAGTTGGCGCGCCCTCTTTGGAGGATTTCCCCCATTGGCGCGGGTATGACACTGAGAAGTCGTGCCAAGGATAAAAAGGCTATTTTTAGGGTTTTTCACAAGGAGTTGTCTTCAGAGGAATGAAATTCCATGTTCAGGGGAATGCCATGAAAGTGTTTTCAGATCATGTCACTGCTCACAGGTCATGAAATAAGCCCTCCAATGTGTGGGACGGGGAAATAACAATTTACAGTGAGAAACACATCACCATTTACATAGACCAGGATCCCATAAATCAACTATTTGTATTTGATGTTCAACCCATTACAATCTTCAAGTCGAGTGGGTATCTACAACTTCAAACTTCTCATCTCAGCTTATGTGTCTTCAATTACAAACAGAGCTACAACAGCTTTAGAAAGCTATTTACATGCAACAGATATCCAGATACCAATGACATACTGTCTTCTACAGCAGTATTTATAGAAGAATGAGGAGGTGGAAGAGTTCTAAGTTTTAGGTATCATTAATTTCACACTAAATGCAGCTCCTAGCCTTGAAAACCCTGCGAGGCATATGGCAGGAGTTCTTTCGATTATAACTCTGCTTCATTTAACTCTGTTTTTGCTTTTTTGGCTTAGTGGGTGAAAAGATTGACTTTCATGCACTTTATTATCTTTATAATAACTTTACTGACAGTTTAAAATGTTTCTTTTACTTGTAATAACTGTTAGCTGCCTTTTGTCTTGATGTTTATTCAATGGGCCTTTAATTATGTATTATTTTGAGGCAAAAAAGCTGCAAGTGGCAATTTAGTAGCTGGGGATTCAATTAGTCCTTCTAATGTTGCACTGAGGTGTCCTTCATTGTTTTGTCTTCTTTTATTTCCTTTAAAACATTTATTTACTTTAATATTGTGTTTATGCCTGATTAGGCTCTGTTTAGCTTTAAGCCCTTTAGACCATATTCGAATTTTGCTGACTGTGCCTATCTGTTTTATCTGTGTTTAACACCTTTAATCCTTTGATTATGCTCTGATCCTTCAACTAATTGATGCTCACTGTGTTTCCGTTTGTTGGCAGGTCTGCAGAGGTTTTACTTGACTGGAGGGTTCTTACTGAAGGCCAATGGTCATGATCCATCGATAAATGTGGAGATAAAAACCCTCCTCTAGATAACCCTTTTGTGATGAATAGGCTTGGGATCGTCATCCCTGCCCTTAGTGTTATCATCATACCGTGGGTTGCTTTGGAACTTTATTGGCCATGAAACCTGCAACAAAAAATATAAACCACATTATATAAGCCTGCGGGAATGATGATAACTGCGACAGAGGTTGATGAGGGTGAGGAGCAGTGAGGGGAAGAGGCCTTGCAGCAGCGGAGAGGTATAAACCATGGTGGAAATAACTTATTCAGGGTTAATTTTGAATATGGGAGTGAATATGAGGAGGAGTAGTTTTGGAAAACCTATAGTGGTTTTCGCGTGACCCCTGGGCGGTAAGTGGTTTTTCCCAGAGGGAGTGCGATTCCATTCACTACGCGACACCTGTCTTTTGGAAAACTACCGGTATCGCATTATTTTGGAGTGTTAAACTCTGGGTGTAAAAATTATGCGATATGCATTTTCAACCACTGGATCAGAGGCTCCAGATCCAACGGTGCGGAATAAGCATGATAGGTGGTGAGATGCGGGGTTGAAAGGTAAGTAAGGTCCACGATGATGTATGCAAATATGTTGTTTAGTGGGTTAGTTCTATAGTGGGATGTTTATGTCGGGTTATGCTTGGATCGTTGATTGGATCTGATCAACGGTTGAGATTGAATTTGGGAAAATGATAAAGGAAGGCATATGAAGGTGAAAAAGGGATAAGATCTTGTGTGATGGCCATTTGATAAGTTGATCAGACAATCTGGATTGAGTCTAGGCATAGAGAAGGGAATGGTATTTTTAAGAAAGGGGAGGCCCGATGACCGTTGATCTGTCTGGATTAATGTTCCAAGATTAACAGCGAGCTTTTCAAATTATGAAAGGAAAATATGAAAGAAAAATTGATCGGGGAGGAAGGAGAGGGCTTAGCACCGAGTGAGAAACTGGGGCATATGGAGAGATGAGTGACCAGAAGCGGTGGTGAAGGGGCTTAGTTTTTAAAGTGCTTGGTTATAGCACTAAGATTCTATGGAGAGTAGAGGCTGAGGGCTAAGTCGAAAAGCGCTTAAGCCCTGTTTGTTTGAAGAATGGGTTTTTAGCCTAAAAGTTAGGTTTTTAGGCCTTTTAAGGGTTCCGATAGGAGGGAAAGGGGGGTTTCAAAACTGATAAAGGAAATTTGTTAGTTTTGAAGGGAAAAAATGAAGGGTAAAAGGGGATTTTTTAGAGGTAAATGGAGGATAAAAAGGGTCAAAATGAGTGAATGAAATGATGAAAGAGGGGTTGTTTAGGGAAATATCTTGCAGGGGGCAGCATGTTTAACATGGTTTACTTATAATGAAACAACAGTGAAGATTACTTGCAAAGTACAAACAGCACAAGGAGACTTCAAGAATGAGCAGTTTTTGATGAAAACAATCTCTTGAAGGCTTAGGACTTATTTTTAGCTATCATTTTCTCTGACAAAAATTTATTGATGGCTAACACATAGTTCGGTGTAGATCATGATCTTGAATGAATCCCCCACCTCTATTATGATGTCTAGGTCTTCTATTTTCCTTGAATTGAAAAAATTCTTGAAATCTCAAGTGATATTTGAATCTCTGTGATTGAGACTCATACTCCATGAAATAGTCTTCAAGAGTTTCTTGTTCTTGAAACCCTTCATTTCCCACTGCTAAGAATGTAGGCATTGTAGAGCATTGGGAAACTTGTTGTTGCATCACTGGTTGATCACTCCACTGATGAGAAATGTCGGAGCCTTCACTATGCAGAAATCCTTTAGGGGATTCCTTGTATCTATCCATTCTCATCTCCTTTATTTCTCTAGCAATGTCTTGCATAGTTTTGAGAAGTAGCTTGGGATACTCCTTCTCTTCATCTTCTCCTGATAAAGGGGTTTTACCCTTGTATTCTTTATCATTTGTATAGTCAAACTTCTGGTTCATTCTTCTGAGATTCCTTCTCTCTCTATCTGTGAGAGGATCTCCTTCTTCTAATGACATATTGGCTTTTCAAGATGCACAGGTTGTGCCAATATTATGCTCTAATACCACTATAATATTCCCAAGTGGAAAAAGCGGGAATATAGTGCAAAACCATTGAAATAGCAGTGTAAACATTAGATCAAAACAAGAGTCCAATATTGAACCTTTCTATTCATCATAACAACAACATATACAGGTAAAATAATGGGCCACAAAATGTACAACAAGATAGAACAAGCCTCCAATGAAGAAATCCCTCTATAAGAGGTGTTGCTACTATATCAAAATGTCGGAGACACTGCTACAACGTAGTTTTAAAAGAATTGCTATAATAAATGAGTACAAAAAAGATATGGGGCTGATATATGCCACAATAAATGAAAAAATAAAGATCTAGGCTATATACAACCTCCAGAAAAGAACCCAAAATGGTCTCCAGGGAAAACACCCAATAATACAAAATGAGTTACAGCCCTAAGGCTGAAAGTATGCTGCAACGAATGATTGAAGAGTAAATGGCTAAGATGATATAAGAATGAATGTGCTCTCCTCCAATGAATCCTCTGGATGAAAGTTTGGCCCTTTCACTGAAGAAATCACCTCCCAAATCACCTACTGCAAACACCCCTGCAACTCCTCCCTAAAATAACGCAGATCCAGACTGATAATGCATTGTAGAGGATAAATATACTATGGCCTGATGCCAAATATGTCAAATAAGCTCTAGGTCCTTCTTTAATAGCCTCCAAATGGAAAGGAACCTTCCTCCAATGAGATCTAGCTCAGAAATCTCCCAAACCAAACCTCCACACTTCTACCCTACAACACAACACAAAATCCTCAACAGGAACTGCGTTGTACATTAAGACTGAAGCTTTGGCCAAATGCCTGATAGTGGAATTTTTTACAAACTCTTCTAAGAGGCCTCTCAAGGAAAGAGGTGGGATTCTCAACCAAGAACACCATGTGCTAAACAACACTTGCAATCTTAACTAAACAACCAAAGAAAGCTATATGTCTAAACATACCATATATCAAAACATAAACATATCATAAAATGCATAATATGGTTTCCATCCTCTTCCTTATATAAGAAATGAGATTCCTAACCCTAAGTCCCATCCATTAATGACACTACTTCCATGCAAAGAGTCTCGATCTAAAACTACAATTTCCCTCATTGAATGCCACTACTCCATGAAAGCATTGTTGATTTGGTCAAAGTTGACCCAGTCAAGGTGTTCCAACCCATTTTCACAACTAAGGGTGCTCAATTAAGCTACCAAGATGTCTTATTTTCACATTGGGATTGATTTTATTCATATTAAGGAGATGTATGGATCTCCATTATCCTCTTATTGATAAAACAAGAAAGAAAAAAATAATTTAATATTCCAGCTAGCTCATGGCTAATTGGGAATATTACACGACCACCCTCACATGACCCAACCCAACTCGACCTGCCTGAATGAGTTTCCTTGGGCAACCTTAGATAGCACGACCTGATCGGACCCGACCCGACCTGCCTTAATGCGTTTCATTGGGCGCCCTCACATGACCCAACATGACCGAACCCAGACGCGTTTCTTGGGTGCCCTCACACAACTCGACCCGACCCGAACATGTTTCCTTAGGCGCTGTTACAGTGTGAAAAATTGCTGTGTAACATATTCCCCCTAAAGCGTGAGGCCCGAGAGAGAGAGAGGGGTGAAATGATTTACGAGAATGTGTCCAACTGAAAACACTGCCATCGGAAAACCTGCGTAGAGAAGTACAACTGATATCTCAAATACATGATATATATGTGGTATGGGCGCAACCATCCATAACAGAGTATACAAGAATCGAGATCCAAGGCATGGACGCAGCCATCTAGTGAGGATCGATAAAAGAGACTCAGGTATGGTCACATCCATCCAATCAGTGAGTCATGTAACCAATCATAATAATCCACAAAATCGCAGCCTAGATCCTAACAGACAAAATCCAGGGTCTTGCGCTTCATCTCGACCCGAAAAAAGTACAAGTTCAAGCATGCGAATAAGTGAGCTGAAGTTGAACATGCAAGAACATCGCCTGATTACCAACAATTAATGAAAGCTTTTAACAGACGTGAGAGGTACCACCAATAATGACAATGGCCCTCAAGGTACTATAGGTACAGTCTACGGAATGTGAATCAGTGAGCTGGTGTTGAACACCCGTAGAATCACTCGATCGGAGGCCAGTGATGAAAACCTCACGTCGAACACGAAGAACCTGCCATTGAGGCATGCAGGCTCCAAGGTACCAGAAAGGAGTCTCTAGATTAGCTTCCTGGATAATGAGCTGAAGTCGACAGGAAGTGACCTTGATCGAAGGAGGGCCATAATGTTTCCCACATCATCGACGCGAGACAGAGGAACATAATGTCTTTGTGAATCAAGATCAGATGAGAATCAGAGGAAGGTTGAAATTTTCCAGAGGTCAACTTCTCTTGAACATATCGGCTGCACGACAGTGGATTTGGCAGTATTTGACATCAAAAGATCAAAGGTCATGATGACGAGGCAAAGTGCAGATGAGAGGTCAAAAGGGATCACCCAAACCCATGGAGGCAAGTGGAAAACGAGATGAGATGTCCCCAACCCGACACAAATGCAAACAAGTGCCATGTTCAAGAGCGACATACTGCCGACACGACAATGATGCTGGGTCCATTTTTCCCCACCATTTCTGGCGAGTACCCAAATTATTTTTGAAAACAAGCTTGAAGGGGATAGCATATGCTTGTCATATAAGTTCGTCCTTCGGACGAATCCATCCTAGTACATTTAACGAGCCCTAGGAAGGAGAAACTCGAATACCGTCATTATGACTGAATCCGATGTCATCAGGGTTTAACGAGTCTGACAAAGGAAGAACTCGGCGTCTTTTCATGTTTAGAGATTTTGAAAAGACAGTAGAAAAGTAAACTCCAACGGTCCCTTTTCGTAAATAGTTTCTCAGATCCGAAAAGGTAGAAAACTATGTCTGAGAAAACCTCCTAGTCGCGGTAGGCTAGGGTATTCCTTTTTCGTAAGTTTCTGGCGCTAGTTTCAGCCTCACAGTCGTGCCAATCCTGTGAGGTACTAGGGTTTGCTCTGTTTTGACCTTCCTGAGCTTGATCAGTGTGTTTGGTTTTGTTTTTTCAACTTCTTGAGTGTTCTGGATCCTTGTTTGACTGGCTGTGACCTTCGTCCTTTGGTTGTTTGCCCGTTTCCATCGATTTCACATTCTAGCCCTAGGGCATCTAGGTGCTCTTGTGTGTCGAGCCTCCCTCGGGAGTTTTTGGATTCTATTTGTTCAGTCAACCTTTTGATTGCTCCTCTGCATTCGTTTGGCAGTTGTTTATCATTTTATTGTGTTATTTGAGTGTTTGTTCTCTGCTTAATTCGAATTTCGCTTTGTCTTGTTTTGGGCCTAGATTACATGGTCCATTTGAGTCTTTGGGATTCTCTTGGCTTTAAGGGACTGTTTTGTCAATTTGGAGATCTAATTGTGTGTTTGCATTGAGTGAAATTTGTGTGTTTTTCTCTTTCCTCATCACTTCTCAAATTGCTCTTTTCATTAGTTTTCATTTTGTTTAGTGCACTTTGCTATTAAACATTGAAAATATAAAAAATCTCTTTTACTTTTGATTAGTTAGTGCAAATTAAAATATTTTCGGTGTTATTAGTGATTAGTGACTTTGAGAGAAAAGTTTTTGGTTTCCATTAGCTGCATTAGAGACCATATTGGTTGTTTTCTGATCATTTTGTTTGTGTGAAAAAGCTCTCAACTCTCTTGCAATTAGCTTTCATCGATTGAAATGATATACTATGGCATATAGTGTGCATTTAGGAGATTTTGAGACATCACACTCGCTAGGGCCTGAAAACTGAAACGTAATTGAAGATAAACATTAAAATTTATTCAATTTACACTAAGGCAGCATTGAAACATTAACGAAACATTTAGAGGTCTAGGTTAGAGACGTGTTCCAGCGTTGTTAAACCTAGTAGCTGTCGTTCGCCTCTTGGCTTTAGACAGCACTAGTACGGACTTGTGCTCCCCGTACCGTCGCATATATAAAGGGAGACCCCACTAGTTTTCTATCCTTTATCCGTAGGAAGCTGAGTCTGCCGCATTATACCCGTGATACACTGGACACAACATTCGGGGAGATTGCCTGCACGTACGTTAAGTCCTTGGTTGATTTCTCTTTCATTTTGAAACCAAGGTGTATATTGCAGTTCACGGTTATTTGGTACACCCTTTGCCTAGCATTCCTGAGCAGTCATTTTGATCTTATCTGACTCCTTAAATTTGAAAAGATCATCAAGCACTTTTCCTTTCACACTTGTTTCCAATCTGAAAGCGATAGAGTCACCTTTTGCCTGTTTCTCGACTCTTAAAAGATTAAACGGTAGAGTTTTGTTTCAATGTTTTAAAAATTAACTGCCCACGAAATATTCCTGGTTAAATTTAGTTTCCTTAGGGTTTTGTTCTGAAGATTGTTTCTAATGGCAACTTTTCCAGAGTTCACCAACCAAGGAATCCCCTCCGATGGGAATCCTGGTACTTTTCCTCCTTTTGGAAATGTTGGTGCTCCTTATATGGAAACGTTGTCCCTTCCTGGGTTAACTATTGGGTTACCTGTTTGGTTGTTTTCAACCTCTATGGTCCCAGATGTCTCGGCTACTGTTCAATCAGTTCCTCCGCCTAAACAACATCATTTTGATTCCAAGGTGGACCTCTCCCCTTCTTCGCCTACTTTTGCGTCCTCCTCTTCTACTTTGCCTGGTGAAAGTCTAGATTCGAGTAACCAAGTGGCTAAGAAGAAGAAGAAGAAGACAAAGAAGAAGAAGTCCGATAAAGGAGAGGCTAGCTCTGCGGCTATTGCGCCTAAGAAGTCTCCTCTTGATAAACCTTCCAACCCTCCACGGAAAGTCAAGTTTCCTTTCATGTTGTGCACGGGAGACCATCTTCTTCGAGATTGCCCTGGAATTCCCAAGGTACTCGAAGTATGGTCCAACGGTCGCCCGCCGTTTCCTTTGGCTTCCGGGAGTCAGGTTGGGGGCACGTCTTCAGCCGCTGCTGGTAAGGCTCCTAAGAAGCAGGGTAAGATTACCAATCCCTGTAAGTTGTGTGAAGGGCACCATGCCATTCACCTTTGTCCGTATATGGATGAAGCCAAGCGAGTTTTGGACAACTCAGCTATTTCTGCACCATGCCTCCCGGTTGGTTATAAGCAGCTGTCTTTGAGTCCTCCACCAACCGATCCTATGATTGGTCAAGAGTCATATTTGGTCGATCTCGCTCCCTCGTAAATTCAAATTCAGGAATCTGTTCCTGACCAACCATTAGTCGTGCGATCAGTTGACCTGGCCCCGCCTATGGTGCACCAGGTCTTTTCCGTGGAGAGTGGATCTCACACCCCTCAGGTTGTTCTTGTTTCTTCAGATTCCTCAAACTTGGAGAAATATTCTCCTGTCTCTATATCTCAAGAAGCTGCTCCTCTGCCTCCCGTGATGGAGGTCCCGGAGGATACTCCTTCCGCCTTCGAGATGGAGGTCATGGAGGATGCACCTTCTTCTTCCGTAACATCAGAGGAAGACCATATTGATTCGATGGTAGCCCCTCCAAGTAGTTTGGTCGCTTCCTTTGATTGGAATCAATTTTCGGGATACCACCTTCCGTCTTATGTGCCTTTCGAGATCACGGTACAAGCTTTTGGTCTGGTCGTACCCAGCACCATTATAGACGAAGGTGCGTCTGTTAGTGTTCTATCCTCAACTATCTGGCAAGCTTTCGGTTCGCCGTCGCTTGCACCTGTTACGCAGAATCTGTTGGCGTTTAACAGAAGAACGCGTCAGCCATTAGGGATCCTCCCAAGGTTACCTATTACTTTGGGAGGTAAAACCGTCCATATGGACATGATGGTTGTTCCAGGCCCCTTGGATTTCAATATGCTTTTGGAACGCGATTACACCTATGCCATGGGAGCGCTTGTATCCTGCCTTTTTCGTGTGGTTTGTTTTCCACATGAAGGATGGATTGTGACCATTGATCAACTTTCGTTCTTTGGTCCTGATGTGGCAGCTGGCCTGCCATCATCCCTTCTTGGTTTTTATCCACCCATTGTATCTGCCCCACCGCAGGTCAACTACGTGGCTACCTACCCCGTGCCTGTGCTCAGTGATGGTGCCATCGTGCATCAGGTGTTGGGGGCATTGGGTCCTGACTTCCACGATGTTTTCCTTCCATCGGGAGTGGAACTCTTGGAGGCGATGACTTCTTGTTAATTATGATGAGGTCTTCGGAGCATGGTTCTTTTCCTGTGTCAAGCTCCTTAAAAAATGAAACCGGGTCTGTTGGAGCATAGTTCCTTGTCTTGTGTCAAGCTCCTTAAAAAATGAAACAAGGTCATTGGAGTAGAGTTCCTTGTCTTGTGTCAAGCTCCTTAAAAAATGAAACAAGTTCGTTGGAGCAGAGTTCCTTGTCTTGTGTCAAGCTCCTTAAAAAATGAAACAAGGTTGTCGGAGCAGAGTTCCTTGTCTTGTGTCAAGCTCCTTCAAAAATGAAACAAGGTTGTCGGAGCAAAGTTCCTTGTCTTGTGCCAAGCTCCTTAAACCATGAAACAAGGTGTCCTGAGGATAGTTCTTTTAATGTGTCAACCTCATTAAAATAATGAAACACATTCTTGTTCAATTCGAGTCTTTTCCTTAATCTCGTAATTTGAACCTTCACTCCATCTGCCTTTCATATGGACTGAAGCTTGGGGGGCATGTACCTTGAATTGAGTCACCATGCTGGGGGCATGCTTACTTTTTCAAGCATAGTTTGTTTCCGTTTCAAGCTTGTGTAAAAATGAAACAGGTTTCAAGCATATTTTATCTTTTTTTAGAGCTTGTGTAAAAATGAAACCAACTTCAAGCAAAGTTTCCTGATTTCAAGCTTGTGTAAAAATGAAACCATTCCCATTTTACCTCTTGTGATTTCCATTCTGTCAGCCTGTTGAGCCTTGGTTTTCTCACTCCATCGTCACTATCTGCTTGGCCAATTATATGCCTTCACTTGGTTGTTTTACCCATTCCTAAGGAACCACTGCGATGAGTGGTCTTGTTAGCCAGCCTCTTGACCTTTACTTGTTCAGAGTAGTTCCATCATTACCGGAACCAGTTGCTACCCTTTATACCACTTGTTCCTCTAGGAGGAGTCAACTTTCAGCTCTTTTCTGACTCTCTAAACATGAAAAGATTGTCGAGGCCCTTGTCGTTTCGATCTTGTTAAAGTGGCCACGAAACAACATCTACCCAGTATATGTTTACCCCTTTTTCGGGCTGGGATAGATTATTTACGAAAAAGGAATACCCTAGCCTATTGCGACTAGGAGGTTTTCTCAGACAAATTTTTCTACCTTTTTTAGTCTGAGAAACTATTTATGAAAAGGGACCGTTGGAGTTTACTTTTCCGCTGTCTTTTCAAACTCTCTAAATATTAAAAGACGCTGAGTTCTTCCTTTGTCAGACTCGTTAAACCCTAATGACATTGGATTCAGTCGTAATGACGGTATCCGAGTTCCTCCTTCCTAGTGCTCGTTAAATGTACTAGGATGGGCTTATACAACAAGCATATGGTATCCTCTTCAAGCTTGTGTAAAAATAAAGAGGTACTCGCCAGAAATGGTGGGGAAAATGGAACCAACATCATTTTTGTGTCGGCAGTATGTCGCTCTTGAACATGGCACTTGTCTGCATTCGTGTCGGGTTGGGGATATCTCATCTCGTTTTCCACTTGCCTCCGTGGGTTTGGGTGATCCATTTTGACCTCTCATCTGCTCTTTTCCTTGTCATCATGACCCTTGATCTTTTGATGTCAAATACTGCCAAATCCACTGTCGTGCCGCTGATATGTTCAAGAGAAGTTGACCTCTGCAGATTTCAAACTTCCTCTGATTCTCATATGATCTTAATTCACAAAGACATTATGTTCCTTTGTCTCGTGTCGATGATGTGGGAAACACTATGGCCCACCTTCGATCAAAGTCACTTCCTGTCGACTTCAGCTCATTATCCAGGAAGCTGATCTAGAGACTCCCTTCTGGTACCTTGGAGCCTGCATACCTCAATGGTAGATTCTTCGCATTCGACGTGAGGTTTTCATCGTTGGCCTCCGATCGAGTGATTCTGCGGTGTTCGACGTTAGCTCACTGTTCGCATGCCGTAGATTGTACTTGTAGTACCTTGAGGACCATTGGCATTAATGGTGGTACCTCTCACGTCTGTTAATAGCTTTCATCATTGGCTGGTAATCAGGCGATGTTCTTGCATGTTCGACTTTAGCTCACATATTCGCATGCTTGAACTTGTACTTTTTTCAGGTCGAGATGGAGCGCAAAACCCTGGATTCCTATCTGTTATAATCCAGGCTGCGATTTTGTGGATTTTTATGATTAGTTACATGACTCACTGATTGGATGGATGCGACCATACCTGAGTCTGTTTACCGATCCTTACTGGATGACTACGTCCATGCCTTGGATCTGGATTATTACATACTCTGTTATGGATGGCTGCGCCCATACCACATATATATCATGTATTTGAGATATCAGTTGTACTTCTCTACGTAGGTTTTCTGACGGCGGTGTTTTCAGTTGGACACGTTCTCGTAAAGAATTTCACCCCTCTCTCTCTCTCGGGCCTCATGCTTTAGGGGGCATCTGTTACATAACAATTTGTCACCATCCCTGCAATTCCCCATCCCGCACAATTGGAGGGCTCATTCTGTGACCTCTGAGTAGTAACATAACTTGAAAACGCTTTCATGGCATTCCCCTAAACATGTAATTTCATTGCCCTGAAGACAACTCCTTGTGAAAAACCCTAAAAACACCCCTTTTTTCATTGGCGCGGGAAGCCAGTTCAGTACCCGCGCCAATGGGGGAAGTCCTTCAAAGAGGGCGCGCCAATTGGCGCTCTGTCTCAGAGTCGCACTCGCGCCAGTCATTTTAAGGAGTGTTTTTAAAAAATAAATGGCGGAAGTTTCGTCCTAACCAATCCATAAACTGGTATCTAATTTGAGTTGGGAGGTTTGGCTCCGGATCTCCATGTAGAGGAAGTGGTTTGCCACCTCTCATGGAAGCTTCCTTGAGGATAGGGCCAATCCCATGATTATATGGATCCCAACTCCCCTTCCTCCATCTATAAAAGCTTGCTCATCTCCTTTGCAAGCTAGTCTCCAAGTTCCCAAGAGTCATCAGAGCCTTATGCTGCAATAGCCTTGATTCATTCCCTTAAGGAAAAATCCAAGCAAGGAGATTATTGTCGAGACATCCGAAGAGAGAGGCTTGTCCCATCCCCAACAGGCTTTTTAGAGACGTGTTCCGTTGGCGACCCTCCGAAGGAAAATTCAGCGTCAGAGCCAGGTTGTATCCTCCTTTTATTGATTAATGATAAGTGGCTATTGGTTATAGTTCCACTCTTGTTGATGATTATGATAATGAGTTATGTCTTCTCTGACTGACATATAGTTGCATATACTGGATTTTACGTTTGCGTTTGTTTTGTTTCTTGCATGTGTAGGTGTCCGATCACGGAGATCGTGAGGATTGTGATCTGTCAGAGCTAAGGAACGGGAACACTACTTTCTCTACAAGCGACAGCGTTGGATTCCAGGTAAGCCTTCATTGCTAGTTGGTTTATTTGCAATTAGGAACCTGCACTATATTGTGAACGATTGTTTCTAGACCCAGTTTGGGCTAGTAGGGATCGCCTCTGTCCGCAGAGCGGATTTACCTCTCCAAAAGCTTTAAAAAGTAAGCATGCCCCCTAGCATGGTGACTCAATTCGAGGTGCATGCCCCCCAAGCTTCAATCCATATGAAAGGCAGATGGAGTGAAGGTTCAATTTAAGAGATCTAAGAAAGACTCGACTGGGATTTTACGAGATCTGATCAAAGACTCGAATTGAACAAGAACGTGTTTCATTATTTTAACGAGGTTGACACATTAAAAGAACTATCCTCAGATGACCTTGTTTCATTTTTTAAGGAGCTTGACACAAGAAAACGAACTATGCTTCTAAGACAACTCATCATGATGAAAAAGAAGTCATCGCTTCTAAGAGTTTCTCGTCTGATGGAAGGAAAACATCTTGGAAGTGAGGACCCAATGCCCCAAGCACACTATGCACAACGACACTATCACTGAGTACAGGCACGGGGTAGGTAGCCACATAGTTGACCTGCAGTGGGACATATACAACGGGTGGATAAAAACTGGGAAGGGATGATGGCGGGCCAGCTGCCATATCAGGACCAAAGAATGAAAGCTGATCAATGGTCACGATCCGTCCTTCATGCGGAAAATAGACCACACGAAAAAGGGAGGAGACAAGTGCTCCCATGTCATAGGTGTAATCGTGCCCCAAGAGAAGATTGAAATCCAAGGGGCCTGGAACAACCATCACGAATATATGGACGGTTTTACCTCCCAAAGTAATAGGTAACCTTGGAAGGATCCCTAACGGTTGACTCGTTCTTCTGTTAAACGTCAATAGATTCTGTGTAATAGGCGGAAGTGGCGATGAACCGAAAGCATGCCAAGTAGTTGAGGATAAAATACTAACAGATGCAGCTTCGTTTAGAATGGTGTTGGGTACAACCAGACCAAAGGCCTGTACTGTGATCTCGAAAGGCACATAAGACGGAAGGCGATATCCTGCAAATCGATTCCAGTCAAAGGAAGCAACCAAACTACTTGGAGGGGCTACCATCGAACTAAGATGGTCTTCCCCTGGTGTTACAGAAGAAGGAGCATCCTCCATGACCTCCATCTTGAAGGTGGGAGGGGTATCCTTCGGGACCTCCATCACAGGAGGTGGAGGAGAAACTTCTTTAGGTATAGGGATAGGAGAATCTTTCTCCAAGTCCGAAGAATCTGAAGAAACCAGAAGAACATGAGGGGTGTGAGATCCACTCTCAACGGAAAAGACCTGGTGCACTGTAGAAGGGGCCAGCTCAACCGATCCCATGGCCAATGGTTGGTCGGGGATGGATTCCTGAATTTAAATTTTTGAGTGAGCGGGATTGACCAAGGATGACTCTTGACCAATCATAGGATCAGCTGGTGGAGGACTCAAAGAAATCCGATTATAACCAGCTGGAAAGCATGGTGTAGAACCGATTAAGTTGTCCAAAAATCTCTTGGCTTCATCCATATACGGACAAAGGTGAATGGCATGGTGCCCTTCACACAACTTACAGGGATTGGTGAGCTTACCCTGCTTCTTAGGAGCCTTACCAGCACCAGTTGAAGACGTGCCCCCAACCTGACTCTCGGAAGCCAAAGGCAACGGTGGACGACCATTGGACCATACTTCGAGTACCTTGTGAATGCCAGGGCAATCTCGAAGAAGATGATCTCCTGTGCACAACATGCAAGGGAACTTGAATTTCCGTGGAGGGTTGGAAGGTTTATCAAGAGGAGGTGCTTCGGAGGTAGTAGCTGCAGCCTTAGCCTCTCTTTTATCAGACTTCTTCTTCTTTGTCTTCTTCTTCTTCTTCTTAGCCACCTGGTTACTTGAATCCATACTTTCACCAGGCGAAGTAGAAGAGGAAGACATAGAAACAGGCGAAGAAGGGGAGAGGTCCACCTTGGAATCAACATGATGTTGTTCAGGTGGAGAAACTGATTGAACAGTAGCCGGGACATTCAGGACCACAGAGGTTGAGAAAAACCAAACAGGAAACCCAACAGTTAACCCAGGAAGGGACAACGTTACCATATAAGGAGCGCCAACATTTCCAAAAGGAGTAAAAGGACCAGGATTCCCTTCGGAGGGGACTCCTTGGTTGGTGAACTCTGGAAAATTTGCCATAAGAAATAACTTAAGAAAAAGACCCTATGGAAACTAAATTTAACCAGGAATATTTCGTGGGCTGTTAATTTTAAAACACTGAAACAAAACTCTACCGTTTCATATTTTAAGAGTCAAGAAATAGGCAAAAGGTGACTCTATCACTTCCAGTTTTGAAACAAGCGTGAAAGGACAAGCGCTTGGTGATCTTTCAAAATTAAGGAGTCAGATAAGATAAAAATGACTGCTCAGGAATTCTAGGCAAAGGGTGTACCAAATAACCGTGAACTGCAATATACACCTTGGTTTCAAAATGAAAGAGAAATCAACCAAGGACTTAACGTACGTGCAGGAAATCTCCCCGAATGTTGTGTCTGGTGTATCGCGGGTATAGGGCGGCAGAATCGGCTTCCTATGGATAAAGGATAGAAACCTAGTGGGGTCTCCCTTTATATACGCGACAGTGCAGGGAGCATAAGTCCGTACTAGTGCTGTCTAAAGCCAAGAGGTGAATGACAGCTACTAGGTCTAAAGACGCCGGAACACGTTTCTAGCCTAGACCTCTAAATATTTCGTTAATGTTTCAATGCTTCCTTAGGTTAATTGAATAAATTTTAACGTTAATCTTCAATTATGTCTCGGTTTCAAGGCCCTACCGTATGTCATCTGACAATCTCCTATATGCAACTATATGAGAAAATAAAACTTTTCAATTCGATGAATGCTATCTAGTTAAGGGAAGAGCTTCAAATAATGATGCAACAAACAAAAACACCGCAAACGAAAAATTTTTCCAAACTAGATGAATTTCACTATCCAAAATTAATCTAAAACATTCAAAGATGCAAATAATGCAATGTAATCTATGCAAAATCCTCTTTTTCGAAAACTATGCAATTGTAATCTATGCACAATTTCCTTTTTTTTCTTTTCAAATGATAAGAATGCACTCAATGCATTTTCCAATGAAATGAAAATATACTTAATGCATGCTTTTAATGAAAGAGAATGCACTCGATGCGATTTTTAGCTTTCAATCATTAAACAATGTGATCTAAGTTCAATGGTAAATCTCAAAAATACTTTTCAATGCAATGTGATCTAATGCATTTTAACAAAAAGAAAACTTTGAGACGAAAACTAAATGAACGCAAATCTTCTAGATGAATGCAAAAGAGATGTAAACAAACACTAAGAATGCAATCGTTGTTTTAAAAACTTTGTAACGAAATTCTCAAAAGGTGACAAAACACAAAGAGGACTTCCAAAGCATGAGATAAAAACAAGGCATTCATTCCCTTTTACATCAAAAAATCATGGAAATAAGAAATTTCAAACAATGAGAAATGTAATATATGCTCATACAGTGAAAAGACCAGAATGGAAAGACACACTGGTGAAGGATTTAGGGAAAAAATATCAATTTTCACACCCTGAAATTGGCACGACTTTATCATTGACAACTAGCACCAACTGGCGCGACTTGCTCACTTACAACTTGCGCCAATGGCAAATTGGCGCGGGTTGCTAACTGGCAACAAGCGCCAATGCCTGAAAATGAAAAAACAAAGAATTTCTCCCAACCAAGACCAGACTCACCACTTCAAGCAGAATCTCCAAGACTCAAATGAACCATGTAATCTAGGCTCAAAGCGAGAAAAAGCGGAATTCGAATGAAGAAGAAGCCAATCACTCAAATAACACAATAAAACGATAGACAACCACCAAAAGAATGCAGAGAAGCAATCACAAATTTGACTGAATATATAGAAACCAGAAACTCCCAAGGGAGGCTCGACACACAATAACACCTAGATGCCCTAGGGCTAGAATGTAAAATTGATAGAAACGGGCAAAAAACCAAAGGATGAAGGTCACAGTCAGTCAAACAATGCTCCAGAACACTCAGGAAGTCGTAAAAATGAAACCAAACACACAGATAAAGATCAGAAAGCTCAAAACAGAGAAAACCCTGACACCTTACAAAATTGGCACGACTGTCAGGCAGAATCTAGTGCCAAAACAGGATTGGCGCGGGTAATACACTGGCAACATGCGCCAATGGGCGCGACTGTCAGGCTAATAAGCGCGCCAGTCGAGTTTACTATGGAAAAATAAAAAAGAGCAATCCAAGAAACAGACTAGTGATGGTAAAACTAAACAAAAGCCAAACACACAGAAAGAGCCAGCCAAAAGAGCTGATCAAGCAAGAAAAGTCAAGAATCGACCGAAAAGACAAGACAGTACTCCAAATCAACGATCCCCAATGGATTCGCCAATTTTTTTTGGAGGTAAATCCCCTCTGCGGATAGAGGCGATCCCTACTAGCCCAGATCGGGTCTAGCAACAATCGTATCACGCTAAGGTGCAAGTTCCTAATTGCAATAAACCAACTTGCGATGAAGGCCTACCTCGAATCCAACACTGTTTTTTGTAGAGAAGATGGTGCTCCCGTTTCCTTGCTCCAACATATCACAATCCTCTCGCTCGCCGAGATTGAACACCTGCACATACAAGAAACACGACAAACACAAGCGTAAAACCAGATATATGCAATTATGTATCAGTCAGAGAGGACACAACTCATGATCATAATGAAAAATACGAGTGGAACCATAACCAAAGTTGCTTATCATTAATTCATACAAAGGAAAATAAAACCTGGCTCTGACGCTGAATCTTTCTTCGGCGGGTCGTCGGCGGAATACGTCTGGGTAAAGCTTGTGAGGAATGGGGATAAGCCTCTCTCTTCGATCGTAAATCTCCTTGCTACTGATTTGGCACTATGAGGACTATTGCAGCATTGTTTAGGCTATGAAGGCTCTTGGAGACTAGCTTGCAAAGGGAAATGGCAAGCTTATATAGATGGTGGAAGGGGAGTTGGGATCCCTACAATCATGGGATTGGCCCTATCCTCAAGGAAGCTTCCATGAGAGGTGGAAAACTACTTCCTCTACATGGAGAACTGGAGCCAAACGTCCCAACTCGATTTAGAGTCCAGTTCAGGAGTTTGTTGGAGTCAATCTTCCGCCATTTATTTTTAAAAAACACTCCTTATTAAGCCTGGCGTGGGTACAACACTGAGAAAATGCGCCAGTTGGTGCGCCCTCTTTGGAGGATTTCCCCCATTGGCACGGGTATGACACTGAGAAGTCGCACCAAGGATAAAAAGGCTATTTTTAGGGTTTTTCACAAGGAGTTGTCTTCAGAGGAATGAAAGTCCATGTTCAGGGGAATTCCATGAAAGTGTTTTCATATCATGTCACTGCTCACAAGTCACGAAATAAGCCCTCCAATGTGTGGGACGGGGAATTGCAGGGGCAGTGACAAATTGCTGTGTAACAAATGCCCCCTAAAGCATGAGGCTTGAGAGAGAAAGAGGGGTGAAATGCTTTACGAGAACGTGTCCAACTGAAAACATTGCCGTCGGAAAACCTGTGTAGAGAAGTACCTATTAAATAGGAATTCCAACCTTCCTTGACTAGACAATCCATCATAGGCTTCCTGTGGCTTTATAATTGCGCTCGGGAAATTGGCTAATAATAAAACTGATATTTTATGTGCCTTTAAACTTTTTCTCAACTAGGTCATCATCAGAATTGAAATGCATGCAACTATTAATAGTGAATCATCAGTTACTTGGTAGATCACTACTTGTCAATTAAATCTATTTTAATTCACTTGATCTTCCACTAACTCATCAATCAGTTAGAACTAGTTAAATTGATTTTAACTCAAATAATTTGAGCTAGCTGACTGCACTCACACCACACTAGTGCTACAATTGCAACTGGACCCTGTAAATAATAGAATCACTCTACATGCCTACTCTTTGACCCTCAACACGAAATTCTTGAGCTAACTAAGTCTATCACACTTAGTTAACTATTACAAGCTGTTATGAGATAAGATTACAATTTATTTAAAAATTGGTCGCCCACATTAGCACTAATGTGTCATTGAATTCCTTACTCATTTGTGACTTGGAATCCCACACTAGTATGTGGTGCATTTTCTTGTTGAATTTAAACACTCCCTTTCAACAAGAAAGGGATTATCTGCTACCCCGATCCTGCATCTATGGTATTCAAATTTTGATCTGAAAATGAAAGTATTTGTTTTGTTGTTCAAACTATTCATTTCCATTAAATTAAGTGTGCAAAGTGTTTGGATAGTCTTGCAAGTGAAACAAAGTGTTTTTGATAACTGTTTATGAATTTTGGTGTGAGGGAGTGTTGCTTTAATTTATTGTTTAACAAATTTAATCTGAATAACATAGCAAAATAACTTCACCATAAACACAGAGCAATATGATGAGGCAGTTCACCCCTCCTGGGCTACATCTGTCGGGTCCAAGGCTCCCAATGGGCATGTCCTTGATATATTATGATGCTCAAATTGGTAATGCAGTAAGTAAAAGGCTAAACATACCAAAATAGTTGTGAAAATTAATTTAGAACATAGAAAGAAGCTAAGAATGACTCTGATTTCACCTAAAACAGTGAAGTGTAGTCCAATGCAGCTCTGTTTCCCTCAAGGCCCTGATGGCTTCCAAAGATTATCTGAAGTATAAATGGTTTAAAGACACCTTTGATGGCTCTACAACCTATTCCAATGGCTCCATAATTCTGAGAATACCCGAAATCAAAAAACAAATCTCTCCAAAAGGTTCAGTAATGTGAAAGTTATGACTAACTGAAGTTTTGTCCAATTTTGCCTAAGGAAACTCCACTAAACTTGGAGTAACTGCAGTTAGCTCCACTACATATGGCATAAGCGCCTAAAAAGGTGGACTCCGCTCCAGTTTGGCTGTGCGGTCTGGGTGGCAATAAGTGTTAGGTGGGTCGTGGTCACATGGACCAACTAACCCACAGTCGGCGGAACCATTTGGAGCCAACGGTTATAAAACTGTGGCATTTAAATGTATGCCAATCCTCCACCATTATCCATGTGAACGGAACAACCTACATTAAACTTAACCAACTTCACGTAACCGCCGGGGTTTATAAAGCCAAGGTTTCGAGCCCACGGTCCTATGTAGAGGGGGCTGGCCCCCTTTCCGCCCCCATTCAAACCTTTGTTCAAATTTAAATATGTATTGTCGCCTTAATATAATAGGAACCACCATGCCGGCGGGCCGGGCGGGCTTATGGGCTGGCAGCCACTCGACTCGGGGTTGATTCCTGCCAACACACAATATATTTTTCCACTGCAATTTCTTCAGACCTGGGCCCATTAATTGGCCACTGAATCCCATAGTTAACCCACTTTGCAATCAGCAATTGACAAATGTCAAGCTATGATTGGTTGATGAAGGAATATTCCATGGAATATTCTATGGAATATTCTTGGAATATTTTGTGGAATATTCTTTTTTTAATCAAAGTCAACCCAAGTCAAACTGGACTTTTGCATGAAATTGTGAATTTTCAAACTTGAATAACTTTCACATACAGTGTCGGATTTGAGTGTCGTTCATGGCTACAGGATCATATCGACGAGGCCTATCCTATCGTTCTAGTTTCAACCAATTCTAAGCAGTTCCAATTTTGAGCATTTTCTTCACTTAGGACATGATCACCTGATCACATCTCCCCATTGGGAAGCTTTTGGACCCCAAAAGCCTTCAATTACCTGTTAAGAAGATGAGGGTACAGGTCCCTCACCTTTTCCACCTCAATCCACTTTTCCTTACTCGGTTTTCTTCCTTTAAGACCAACCCGAACATAATCAACATTTCCCCTCCTTGAAGTGCGTGTCCTTCTATCAAGGATAACATCCTCTTTCAACTCATCCAAAAATTTTGGCAAGAAATCCTCTATGGATGGCAAATGAATGTCACTTTCATAATAAAAAATTAAATGAGGTTCATACAAACGTAAATTTTCCACATTCACAACAAAATACATTTGCATGTATGAAGGAAAATCTAATTGAAAAGCATTATTTCCAACTTTTTTAAGGATCTTGAATGGACCATAACAAATAGGCTTCAAATTTTTACCTTCTCCTTTCATTCTTTCCTTACTAATTTGCAATCATACCTCATCCCCTTCTTGAAACTTATGATCAATTATGTGCTTATCATGCCTCTCCTTGTACTTGCCTTGACTTTTTTGAAGTTGTTCTTGAACTTGTTGATGTATGAGCTGAATTATTTCAATGAACATGCAAGCTTTGTCAATGTCACTATGACCATAAATGGCCACATCCTTCTCAAGAATAAAATCTAAAGGTGACCTAGGCAAATACCCAAAACAAGCTTAAAAAGGTGAAGTATTTATAGAAGAGTGTTTGGCTCGGTTGTAAGCATGATGAATGTAATGCAAGTGCTCATCCCAAAGCTTGGGATGCTTGCTGCAATAACCTATAAAAATATGTACAATGGTTTTGTTCACTACCTCTGTTTGGCCATTGGTTTGCGGACGGAAAGCAGTACTCTTCTTCAACTTGGTGTCCATCATCTTCCATAAATTGAACCAAAAATTCCCCACAAATCTGGAATCCCTGTCACTAACAATAGAAGTAGGCAAGCCATAATGAACCCATACATGTTGAAAATATAATCTGTCTTGATTTATTTAAATGGTTTATGTTTTCCTTGGCATAGAATGCATCTTTTTGAAACGATCAACTACTACATAAAGATAATCATGTTGCTTTCTAGATAATGGTAGCCCTCCAAAAAAATCCATAGAAACACTTTCCCATGGTCTAGAAGGTACCGAAAATGGTGTATATAAACCAAGCTTCCTATTGCTAGGCTTTCTTGTAGCACACAATGAACAACCTCTAATGAAATGTGAAACACTATATACCATGTGAGGCCAATAACAATACCTCTGTAAATGTGCCACCGTTTTGTTTACCCCGAAATGTCCAGCTATGAGAGAAGAATGAGCCTCTCTCATGATGCTTAGTATCTCCCCCTGTGGTATACATAACTTGCCCATATGAAACAAAAAATTATTATGCAAATTATAATCATTCTCCTCAACATGATTCCCTTCACTCAAGTTAGCATACACATCCTTAAAATCAACATCTGATGCATATTGTTCTATGTAACTCTCATGTACAATAGAATCATTCTTAATAAAATTACTAGCACTAATAATAGGCCTTGAAAGAATATCAGAAGCCTTGTTGTAAATACCTTTCTTGTACCTTATTACCAATTGCAATTGTGTTAGGAATCCCATCCATCTGAAATGCCATGACTGCTGCAATTTACTTTGTGATTGCAAGTATTGTAAAGGATGATGGTCGGTATGAACAATTGTTTCTTTGCCCATCAAATAGTGTTTCCATTTTTTGACACTTTGTACCAGTTACGCAAACAACTCCTTATCATATGTAGGATAATTCACAACAACACCATTAAATGTATCAGAATGAAATGCAACAGGCTTACCATGATGTAAGAGAACTGCACCCATGGCGTAATCACTAGCATCTGTCTGAATCTTGAATGGTTGTCTCAAGTCCGGTAATGCAAGTAATAGAGCTGAACTTATCTTCTCTTTCAAAGACTCAAAATCTTTCTGTTGCTTGCCTCCCCATTGGAAAGCACGCTTCACACTAGTCACTGCATGCATAGGAGTTGCTATGGCAGAGAATTTAGAAATAAACTTCCTCCAATATTGAGCTGCACCCAAAAAAATTCTTGCCTCTGTAATGGATTTGGGAGTAGGCCAATTCACAATGGATTCTACTTTGTAAGGACCAATTCTCAAAGAACCTCCTCCTACTATGTGTCCCAAATAAACCAAAGAAGTCTTTCGAAATTCACACTTTGACAATTTAAGAAATAACTGATTTTTCTTCAAAACATCAAGTATTTTCTTAACATGCATGACATGCTCTTCTATAGTCTTGCTGAAAATTAAGATGTCATCTAAGTATACAATAACGAAATCATCAAGAAAAGGACATAATACATCATTCATTACCCGCATGAAAGTTGCAGGTGCATTGCATAAACCAAACGTCATAACAAGCCACTCAAAGAGTCCCTATTTGGTTTTAAACGCTGTCTTCCAAATGTCACTTTCTGCAATTCTAACTTGATGATAACCACTACGTAAGTATAACTTAGTGAAATATTTAGCATCTTTCAGTTGATCCAACAAATAATCTATCCTTGGAAGTGGGGAACGATTTTTTACCGTTAATTTGTTCAATGCCCTGAAGTCCACACGTATGCGCCAAGTTCCATCTTTCTTTGGAATCAACACTATCGGTGACCCACATGGCGAAGTGCTTGGTCTTATGAATCCTTTGTCCAACAAGTCTCTAATTTTCCTCTTGATTTCAACATTCTCCATGATATACAAGCGATACATGCCGATGTTAGGAACAAGAAAATCTTGATGTAAATGGATCTCATGCTGAATCTCCCTTTTAGGAGGTAAACCTATCGGTTCCTGAAAAATCTCACAATGTGAAAATGTGAAGTTGGGTTACACTTTTTGCCCTTTTTTTGAGAAAAAACTTTCATTTTTTTAGGTTCTTCAACTTTCTGCAAACTATAACAATTTTTCTATTTAGAATTTCATTTTGTGATAAAAATAAAAGTTGTCAGAAATTTTGTTAGCTTTCTATTACTTATTTTTTGAAATTTTTTTATGCAGATTCGATATGTCAACTTAGCGTTTATTTGAGTGTGTGTTTCTTAACAATCAAAGGATTCATAAGAAGTCATGTTAATACGCAATGTTGTATTCATTAAAAATTTGTGTTTTTGAGAAAAAAAAATGTGTTACAACAATCTAGACAGAGTCTACTTCGGTTTCATCATATTTACAAAGCCAATGGATGCATATCATAATTACTAGAATTTTTTGAACTGGTCCAATATGAAAAAACTGCATATTTTGGCTATGTTTCGTGACGCAGAAAATTTCTTAACATATTAGTTATAAAATAAAAATCTAAAAGCTACCCATTAGAGACGATGAACCAATGTAATGCCCCATATTTTTTTCAATTTTTTTTACAATGTATTTTGGGAGATACAGAATTTTGATTTCAATGAATCACAATGACCCTCAGAAATTGTTTGCACCCATTTTATTAAAAAATTAATTAAAATTAGTTAATGTTTATGAAATTCCATAAAAGTTATATTTCCTGAAAGTAGATTCAATTCTAAAAATGCTTGTCTTGGTTCCGACAGTTAATTCATAATGTTTCATGGAGTTTAATCAGTCCAAAGTTGCAGAAATGTCAAGCTGCGTAACTGGTGACGCGTTAGTTCAGCGGAACTTTGATTAAAAGTTCGATCAAAGTTCTATTTTTTGCGCCGACGACCTGTTAATTATAATGAATTAATAGTTCGGCTGAACTATTAATCAAATTTCGGCTGAAATTTGATTAAAATTTCAGCCGAACTTTAATCTAGTTTTTTGTCGGCCGAAAAATTTCGCGGCTCCCCTCCCAAAATACATTTCGCGGCAATATAAATTGCCACGAAATCATTCATAATTTTCACACATTTCGCAATATAAATCTGATTTAAGCTTGGAATCACAATTTTCAAATGACTCATGATTCATATCAACCTTGGGCTTAACCATAAGAAGTACAAAACTCTTGCTAGAATTTACTAGCCTTTTTACCTGTCCTGCATTTACCATTGCTATATTTGTGTTCTTGCGATGTGCTCTGACAATGAACTCCTTGCCATATTTAAAGAGATGATATTTATTTTCATGGCAATGAAAGATCGCTTTCCTATCAAATATGTAAGGACTTCCCAAAAAAATTCTTGATATATCAAGTGGCACCACATCAAGTTCAACTATGTCAATAAAGTGTGCAGTTATGGCGAATCGCAATATGAACTTTCTTGAGACTTGTAAGTTTGCATCCTTGCATATCCACCCAAGTGGATAAGGATTTGGATGTGGAATGGTCTCAAGTTTTATCTATTTGAACAAGTCTTCTGATATGAGATTTGCTTGTGATCCACTGTCAAAGAGTGTGTCAATTTTAGTATGTTTTGAGACTACCCTCACATGGAACAATTCAATTCTTTCTTCCTCATTAGGAGCTTGTACATGACAGTTTGAAGTACTAGTGCTTGCTTTAGTTTCAGTTTCCTTTCCCTTCGTACTTTTCAAACCCATCGCTGCAATTTTGGTTTCATCCCCTGAATCATCACCTAAATCTTGAGGTGTAGTTGTAGTAGCTGCAGTTTTCTTCTTTCCCTTGTTTTTGTTAAACTGGTTTCTTTTTTCAGGACATAATTTCCAATATTTTTTCTCTTCATGGCCCTCTCTTGAACAATGTTTACAAATTACTTTTTCACCCTCTTGTTTGATACATGCATTCTTTTTACCTTTTCCCTTAAAGGTTTTATCTTTGTTCTTCCCTTTGAAAGGCTTGTTTCTACCCTCATCAAAAGTGTTTTTCCCTCTAGCCTTTAAATGCGTAGCTTGTACACAAACTTTGTCTAGACTAGTAGGATTAAACATAAGGGTAGTATGTTTAAGGTAACTGTGCAAACCACCTATATACTTCAACAAAGTATCTTGACTTTGTAATTCTACCCCTAATAAGAGTGCTCTTCTCCTAAATTCCTGGGTATAGTCTTGCACATTTTATCCCTTAAGTTGTCTAAATTTTTGCCAATTCATTATAGCCTTTTGAAGATGAGCTAAAGGATAAAATTGCTTCTTGATTGTAGTAATAAATTCAGTCCATGATAGAGTAATCTTACCATGTTTCTTGATTTCATCCTTGGTCTTGGCTTCCCACCATACCAATGCTACTCCATCCATTCTTAGCAAGGCTAGTTGTATTTTGGTGTCGTCATCATGAAGGTTTTGAATCCTTAAATAAACTTCTAATTGTATTTTAAACATGGGCAATTAAAATTTTACATCAAGCTTTAAAAAAGGATTTTTACCAATGGTTTTCAACTTATGTGATTGATTTACCGAAGTCGAGGAAGACGATGTCGAGGAAGAGGATGAGATGGAGATGGTGGATCACCATTTCCTCCATGTCCTTTCTTAGACTGATCATTACTCTTCTTCCCTCCTGAGGAACCCTCTCCTTATTTTTGGTTTTTAGACCCTTCTCCAACAATCCTATCATTTCTTTCTTGATAGAGGATCCTTACCATTTCAGTCATATCCAAGAGAGCTTTCTGAAATAACCTTTCTTCTTCCTTGGGATCCATCTCTTCAGGAGCTTCTCCTTCTCTTGAAGACATGCTTGTAGCTACTTCTAGGGCTCTTGGAGGTGGTTCTCTTACCCTTCTTGGTTGTGGATTAGTTTTTGCACTAACCAAGTTTCCTTCACCTCTCTTGAGTTTTAACCTAGTCAGCATCAAAACTTGCAAACAAATGACTTAATCTTTGCACAAAACAAATGCTGAGTAAAAACTCTAGCTTCTATGGCTCTAATCCTGAGCTCTGATACCAACTGCTATGAAAATGAAAGTATTTGTTTTTCTGTTCAAAGTATTCATTTCCATTAAATTAAGTGTGCAAAGTGTTTGGATAGTCTTGCAAGTGAAACAAAGTGTTTTTGATAATTGTTTATTAATTTTGGTGTGAGGGAGTGTTGTTTTCATTTACTGTTTAACAACATCAATCTGAATAACACAACAAAATAACTTCACCATAAACACACAGCAGCATGATGAGGCAGTTCACCCCTCCTGGGCTACATCTGCCAGGTCCAAGGCTCCCAATGGGCATGTCCTTGATATATTATGATGCTCAAATTGTTAATAAAGTGAGTAAAAGGCCTAAACAGACCAAACCAGCTGTGAAAATGAATTCAGAACATAGAAGAAGCTATGAATGACTCTGATTTCACCTAAAATAGTGAAGTGTAGTCCAATGCAGCTCTGTTTCCCTCAAGGCCATGATGGCTTCCCAAGATTCTTTGAAGTATAAATGGTTGAAAGACACCTCTGATGGCTCTGCAACCTATTCCAATGGCTCCAGAATGCTGAGAATACCCGAAATCAAAAAATATTTCACTCCAAAAGGTTTAGTAATGTGAAAGTTATGACCAACTGAAGTTTTGTCCAATTTGGCCGAAGGAAACTCCACTAAACTTGGAGTAACTGCAGTTAGCTCCGCTACATATGGCATAAGCACCTAAAAAGGCAGACTCCGCTCCAGTTTGGCCGCAAGGTTTTGAGTGGCAATAAGTGTTAGGTGGGTAGTGGTCACATGGACCAACTAACCCACTGCCGGTGGAACTGTTTGGAGCCAACGATTATAAAACCGTGGCATTTAAATGTATGCCAATCCTCCGCCGTTATCCATGTGAATGGAACAACCTGCATTAAACTTAACTGACTTCACGTAACCGCTGGGGTTTATAAAGGCAAGGTTTTGAGCCCGTGGTCCTGTGTAGAGGGGTCTGGCCCCCTTTCTGCCCCCATTCAAAACTTTGTTCAAATTTAAATATGTATTGTGGCCTTAATATAATAAGAACCACCATGCGGTCAGGCCGGTCGGGCTTGTGGGCTGGTGGCCACCCGACCCGGTGTCAATTCCTGCCAACACAATATATTTTTCCACTGCAATTTCTTCAGACCTGGGGCCACGTGGCGGCCTTCAGGCAGGCCACATAACGCCCATTAATTGGCCACTGAATCCCATAGTTAACCCACTATGCAATCAACAATTGAAAAATGTCGAGTTGTGATTGGTTGATGAAGGAATATTCCATGCAATATTCTTTTTTTTTAATATTTTTTTAATCAAATTCAACCCAAGTCAAACTAGACTTTTGCATGAAATTGTGAATTTTCAAACTTGAATAACTTTCACATACAGTGTTGGATTTGAGTGTCGTTCACGGCTACAGGATCGTATCTACGAGGCCTATCCCGTCGTTCTGGTTTCAACCAATTCTGAGCAGTTCCAATTTTGAGAATTTTCTTCACTTAGGACATGATCACCTAATCAAATTTTCTCTTTGTAAATGCCTTCGTCAATATATATGCATCATGATCCTTCGTAGGAATGTACTGCAACAACATAATGCGCCTCTGAACACAATATTTGAGATGGTGATACAAGATGTCAATATTCTTGGACCTGTCATGGAATACCAGATTAACCAAAAGTTTTATGCCACTCTGGTTATCAAAATGCATCTCCGTCGGATCCATATGATGACCAAACAAACCAACAAGCATATTCCTCATCCAGATGGCCTCACATGCATCTTGACTAGCTTCCATGTACTCTGCCTCAGCTAAAATAAGTGAAAATGATCTCTGCTTCCTGCTGTACCAAGAAACTGTTGTTGATCATATGCTGAAGATGCGCCTTGATGTGATCTTCCTGTCTGATGGACTACCTGCCCAATCTGCATCGGTGAAGCCTTGAAGCTTCACTCCCTCTGTCCATCTGTACCATAATCCATACTTTGTATTACCCCTGATATATCTCAACACATTCTTCCCCGCCTTCCAAAAGATCTTGGTAGGCTTAACCATAGCTTGACTAAGATGGTTAAAAGCATAGCATATGTCTGGTCGTGTGTTCACCAAATAAATAAGTGAACCCACAAGTTGCCTGTAAACAGTAGTATCCACTACCTCACCTAAAGTAGCATCCTCCTTCCTCCAGTTTCCTGCAAAAGGAGTCTCCATGGGTTTTCTGCCCTCCATGTGGAACTTCCTCGGAATCTGTAATATCCCAAATGGGATATTTTAATTAAAAATGCAGAAAAATAACTAAACTCCACAATATGCCGTAAAATTACTATTTACTCAACAGAAGATTTCCATGTAAAATAAATACATAAGCACTGCAATCTATCAACACATCAAATAGGAAGAATATCAACATTTTATTATAAATAATAACTGGGGTTACAAATACATCTGACCCAAAGAAAGAGCTGAGATGGAGAACTGGCCACCAAGATGAGCTGCTGCACTGTGCTGGCCTCAAAACTGAACTGCTGCCCTCTCCCTCTGGCAACAACTGTCATTGAACCCACTGAAGATGATGAAGCCCAAGTTGAAGATCTGAATGATCCTCACACCAATATCTGAAGCTCTGCAAAAATTCTGAGTGAAGTCTCCTCAAGAGAGTTGGGTTTTTGTCCAACACTCACAAATCACCTGAGGGTTTTCGTCCTGTGGCTACGGCTGAAGTAGAGAACCATGTCTCACACCTCTCATACAATAAAATGATATGATCCCAAAGATATCCCTCAATGGCCTCCTACCCTTCTTTTATAGATCTCTTGAAGCCTTCTAGAGAATTATTTTATTATTATTTTATTCATGGAGCACTTTTCCCTCTTATTAAAATATTCCTTTTTAATGCAAAAAAGAGTAAATCGACTACCACGTATACTCCGGTCACTGAAACTCATTTCCAACTATCCCATCATGGAGGTATCCTCGTCCTGGTTCCAATGAGTTATTACACTAAGGTGTGTTGTCATGTATTCCTCCCAAAATGCCACCGTGAGCGTAATTAGCTGAGTTAAGCCCATAAATAACTCAAATTTCCGAAAGTTGTCAGAATGCATCTGAACGAAAGCCAAAAAACTCGGATGATGGAATATATCGAGTGAATGCCACCCGATCACATAGAAACTCCTCAAAACTCCTCCAAAAGCCCCTGGGCCCGCTGATGACACCAACTTGTACCTGTGACCGATCTGCTGCTAACTCTGGAAGTCCCTCTTAGCCTTGTCATAGGTGACACCAAAAAAAGGAATATTACAGACCTTCCGCCCCAAGATTTCTTGCCCTCAAGCAATCAAAATATTTGGGCCACTCTGTTGGCCCATCGCATCTCAGACCCAATGCTTGGATCCCATACAAACCTCTGGGTGTTGCTATGCACCTGTGTCAAACCACTCGGAATAGACCCCTCAATGCCGAGATCCCAAAATATTATCTCACTGTACCAGTCAACAAACAATCCTCCCGGATCCCAACACTGCCATGGCCAATCATCGCCCAAGTCCCACGGTTCGGGTTGCACACTACCTCTGGCTATAATTGATGCCCCATGAAGTGAAGCCCGCCAACAAGCATCAATGCTCCCTGGCTCCTGCTGTGTTTTACCTCTAACTGTATAAGCTGCCCCACCAACTACATACCAACTCATCACCTCTCTCCAATCCAAGTCCTAACTCAATCCCATGCTGATCCTGCTCTCCTGAAATTGGGATGGAGTGCTGAAGAAATGATGACCTGGGCCCCACTGCCAGCTGGAATCTGTAACATCTGTTATGTCTAAGGGCCCCTGTTCTGTTGTGCTCCCTACGAAGAAAATCGTACCATCAAGAGGGTACCAATCATGATCTCTCGCCAATCCATCTTAGAAGAAGAATCTAATGTAGCAACAACTGTATACGAAACACGCCTGGAGTTTTGTCGCTAGCCTGTAATCAACTCACACTGCTCTGCCCTGTCTGCCAATGAAAGCTGCTTGTAGAAGAAAGCCCCTCTCTCTATAATGGGCCAAAGTGGGAAGAAATGCTGCAAGCCCCATCGATGTACTCCTGGAGAGTGCTACTCGCTAAAAGTATCGCAACTCTGCTAACTCCATGTACATCTATATACACCTCATCAATGTGTCGGCCCAAAGATTGATGCTCCACCATCTCTAACAACTCATCCCTCTCATTGGGAATGTAATGCTCCTGCTGTCCCCTAGCCCCCTGCAGAACTATCCCATCAACTTCCAACATCTCTAGAGGATATGAATCTGCAACTACTGTCACCGTGCTCGGTGTCTATGCATTTGACTGCTCTTCCTTAGTGGCTGATGCCAAGGTTAGCCACATATCCATCATAGACTCAATTTGTGCCTCCATCTAGCTCTCCCTCAAAGGACTATCATGCATGATGTGCATAGTATCCTCCTCTTCTGACTCAGGCTCCATCATATGCTGCTTGGCTGAATCGTCAAAAGTGACTCATACCCAGAGTATCTCCTGTGGAGTCCCCTGACTGCTCACCTTGCACACTGGAATACAACTCTGGCCTACTGTCATCATCGCTACATGACTTCTCTCTCTCCCTAGAAGCATCCTCTACTGGTCCCATGGACTCATTTGAAGAAGAGTCCTCACCTTGGCATACAAAAGGAATGCTCTTCTGTTTTGCCTCTGCCACATCAGCTGCATCACTTAAGCATGAGTGATCAGGCCCCCAAGTTTCTTTGCAGATGAAGAAAAGTCCCTTCCTCCTTAACTCGTTCTTGCTGCCTGATCCACCAAATTGAAGTAGATCCTCCCTGGTCAACACTCTCCTAAAACACCCAATGTTTTGCTCAACCAAAATCTTAGCCAGTTTATAAGCAACAGGTGAAACCAATTGTTCTCTCCTCCAAATGGTCAACAACCTGGTCTGTAGCATCCTGCAAATGTAATCATTGTTACCCATGACTCCAGCCATGATTTCTAAGATCTTCATCCTCTTCTCAATGGCAAGACCCCAGATGTTATGTAGATCCTGAAGATTCTCTTCTATTAGTTGGAAAACTTTCCTTATAATGTCATCATTATAAGGAAGCATAGGTGAAGTTATTCTGATAATCTCACTGAGACAAGAAATACTATAAGTCTGACTCCTTCACAAGGATGCTCCAAGAATCTTAGATGAATTAAAGCAAGCATTGTTGGTTTGAGTGCCCAATTTAGGACCCTCAAATATGATTGACTCACTTTAGGAAGATGTGATTCTAGCTTCTCCCAATTAAGGAAAGTTTTTGCGGTCATCTTTAGGTCCTTCAAATCAGATCCAAGTGCAAAGAGCTAATTCCCTACCTCAAACTCTTTTTGTGAATCCCTTATCTACTCTAGCTGTAGGATGGCATGTATCCCCTTTGAAAAGGGTTTTTTTTTTGGTTTTTCTCTTTGATCCAAGGAAGCATTGCAGCTCCAAGCACCTTGTGCAAGTGATTTTTCAAACTGTAGCTGGTACTGAATTCTTTCTAAGTCATTAAAGCTTTTTCTAATATTTTTGCACAAATTGGGCTTTGGAAAAATCATTTTTTCACAGCAATATGAATTCATCCTAGCAAAGCAATCTAAAAAATCTCATTTGAGAAAAATGTTACCTCGGATGCAAGGAAATGATCTCTCCTCAAGCTCTGTGCCGACTCTGGAAATTCTGCAACTGTTGCTCCAAGACTACAGTGTTGCCTGACTTCGGCCTCTGATTTACCCACTGAAAACTGCTCAGAAAATTCTAGGAATTTGTGAAGGTGATTCTTGCTCAAAACCCAGAAAAACCCAGAAAGGATTTCCTCTAATTGCAACCTTCAAAATATGACCCTTTATAGTTTGGCCCTTTTCCAATTTCGTTTTCTGGCACTGTAGCTACTACTGTCAATCACTGCTCTCCAAAATTCCTACCAACCTCCTCAAATGGCTCTCCTATAAATCTCCCAACACCCCAACTCTAAAATCCCACCAATGCAGCTCCCACAAATGAGCTTCCTCCAATGGCTGTGTAGGCCCTTCTAACCAAAATCGCTACAACTGAAAACTGGAAACCTGCAGGCTGATCCAAGATTGAAGCTTTGATACCACTGTAATATCGTGGATGGGATATTTTAATTAAAAATGCAGAAAAATAACTAAACTCCAAAATAAGCCGTAAAATTAATATTTACTCAATAGAAGATTTCCATGTAAAATAAACACATAAGCACTGCAATCTATCAACACATCAAATAGAAAGAATCTCAACATTTTATTATAGATAATATCTGGGGTTACAAATACATTTGACCCAAAGAAAGAGATGAGACGGAGAACTGGCCACCAAGATGAGCTGATGCACTGCGCTGGCCTCAAAACTGAACTGTTGCCCTCTCCCTCCGGCAACAGCTATCACTGAACCCACTGAAGATGATGAAGCCCAAGTTGAAGATCTGAATGATCCTCACACCAATATCTGAAGCTTTGTGAAACTTCTGAGTGAAGTCTCCTCAAGAGAGTTGGGTTTTCGTCCATCACTCACAAATCACCTGAGGGTTTCCATCCTGGGGCTACGGTTGAAGTAGAGAACCATGTCTCACACCTCTCATACAATAAAATGATATAATCCAAAAGAAATCCCTCAATGGCCTCCTCCCTTTCTTTTATAGATCTCTTGGAGCCTTCTAGAGCATTATTTTATTATTATTTTATTCATGGAGCACTTTTCCCTCCTATTAAAATATTCCTTTTTAATGCAGAAAAGAGTAAATCGGCTACCACGTCTACTTCGGTCACTGAAACTCATGTCCAACTGTTCCATCATGGAGGTATCCTCGTATTCCTTCCGGAATGCCACCGTGAGCGTAATTAGCTGAGTTAAGCCCATAAATAACTCAAATTTCCGAAAGTTGACGAAATGCATCGGAACGAAAGCCAAACTGCTCGAATGATGGAATATATCAAGCGAATGCCACTGAACACATATAAACTCCTAAAAACTCCTACAAAAGCCCCTAGGCCCGCTTATGACACCAACCTGTACCTGTGACCGGTCTGCTCCTAAATTTGGAAGTCCCTCCTAGCCTTGTCATAGGTGACACCAAAAAAAGGAATATTACAGAATCTCCTTGGCATACTTGCCTTGAGTTACAAATAGCTCCCCATCTCTTTTCCATATTTCCAAGCCAAGGAAATAAAGCAAGATTCCCATGTCCTTCATCTCAAACTCTCTTGCAAGATCTTCTTTGCAATAAATTATAAGCTGCTCATCACCTATCAACATAAGATCATCAACTTAAAGTACAATACTCAAAATCTTACCATTACCACAATATGACATAGGTTCACATCTTCTTCACTCTTTATGAATCCCAACCCGGTGAAATAGCTATCGATCTTGGTGTACCAAGCACGAGGTTCTTTCTTTAGCCCATACAATGCTCTCTTGAATTTGCACACATCTGACTCCATGTTAAAGGTCTCAAAACCTTCTGGTTGTTCAATGTACACTTCTTCTTCAACAACTCCATTGAGAAATTTGTCTTTACATCCATTTGATGTATCTACCACCCCATCTAAGCTGAGAGTGCAAGGATAGATCTAATCCATGAGTACCTTGCAACTAGTGCAAAATTCTCCTCATAGTCAATCCCCTCTACCTCTAAGAATCCTCGGGCCATAAGTCTAGCCTTTTATTTCTCCACACTCCCATCTGATGCTTTCTTCACCTTGTAGATCCACCTGGATCCAACCACTGACTTCCCCACTAGTTTTGGGACCACTTCATATGCATTGTTTCTGATAATGTTGTCATACTCCTCAACCATGGCATCAACCCATGTTGGCTGCTACATTTCTTCCTCAAAATAGGATGGTTTTGTCACAATACATTTGTTCATAAGAGCCATGTATCCAATATACCTGTCTGGGGACCTTCTCTTCCTGCGCTTTGATGTAGGTGCACCTACATGCTCTGTCGCATCTAGCATCAATATGTGAGCCTCTCTGGTGCGCTTCCTACCTTTTCTGGTGGATGGCTCTGCATGAATGGTTTCTGCCATTCCATGATCCTCTGCTTGTAGCTGCTCCACATCCCAAGGTTCATCCTTTTGAAATAAGAGTTCCTCATCTGAATGAAAGTCAAGCTCCCTCTCAAGGGACAATCACATGGCTTTCTCCTCATCAAATTTAACATCTTTCCTAATAACGGTCATCCTGTTAGACGAAAAAAACACCCGATAGTTGTGGGGAGTATCAGTGTACCCCAAAAATATCCCAACCTCTGTTGTTGGTTCTAGCTTCTTCCTAGAATATTTGGTCACATGGCAATAGACATATGAGCCAAAAATTTTAAAATATGAAACATCTGGTTTCTTACCTGAAAAATCCTCCTCTGGTGTACTCATGCCAAGTATCCGATGAGGACTATGGTTCTGCAAAAATACCACTGTGTTTCATTCCTTTGCCCACAAATGCAATGGTAGGTCCTGATCATGTAAAATAGCTCGTGCTGCTCCCACATTTGTTTTGTTCTTTATTTCTGCAACCCCATTTTGTTGTGGGTTATGAGGTGCAATCAATTCTCTTTGAATTCCTTCGTTGACACAGAAGTTCTTGAATTCATTAGAGATGTACTCGCCACCATTGTCACTCCTTAGAGCCTTCACCTTCTTCCCTGTATCTTTCTCTACCAGTGCTTTGAACTCACAAAAATTAGAGGACGTCTGATCTTTCTTATGTATAAAGAATATCCAACACTTTATATAAAAATCATCAACAAAAATAACATAATACCTGTGCTTTGTTGTGGAAGGTGTAGAGAATGGTCCACACACATCTGAGTTAACTCTCTTAAGGATTGTTGCTGCCCGGTTCTCCTTCTCATGAAAAGTGGCTTTAGTATACTTCCCCATGGTACATCCCTTACATGTGTCTATCTGGGAAAGAGTACCCTTTGGAAGACCTATAGAAATTTTTTGTATGATCCTCAAAGAACTGTGGTGTAGATGGCACAATATTTTGTGCCATAACTCACCTGTGTCCCAGCTCACCACCTTCCCTGCTTTACTAATCAATGTTGCGTAGCCATCTACATCAAGTTTAGAGAGATTCTTCACATGAACTCCAATATTCTTTACATGTCCTGTGCCTTTGTGACGAAGGAATGCCTTTCCTTCACTGCAAAGCACATCATATCCAATATTTTCCAACATAGCAACTGAAACTAATTTCGTTTTGAATCATGGTACATGCGTGACATCTTTTAATATGAAAGGTTTACCTGACTGTCTCTGGAAAGTAACTGTACCAATCTTGGTAGCGCTATACCTCCCGTCATCACCCATATCGATGTGCATATGTAGATCCTTCTCCTCCAAGCTACTAAAGAGTTATTTGTTTCCCGTCATGTGGAAATATGCTCCACTATCCAAGTACCACATAGATCCCATCAAAGTTGATGCCATGAATGCGATGAGAGAGAAGTCCAACTCAAATTGTGAGGTCAAAGCTTCACCTTCTGTAGCTCCTGGAGCCTTCTTGGTGTTCTTCTTCTTTTTTGGACAATTTGTGGAATAGTGTCCATGATCATGATAGTGAAAAAATTTCACCTTTGATATGCCATGCTACTTGCATTCTTTATCGGTCTCAGATTTGGAATGGGACTTATTTCACTTCCCCTTCTTTACCTTATCAGCCAAGGAAATTTTTTTCTCATCATCAATCTTGGATGAGGATCCATCCCTGGTATTCTGCCAAAACTCTTTCTGTACTAAATCTGACCATAGTCGCTCCCAATCTAGTAATTTCTCCCTCCCATTCATAGAGTTCTAGTAACTATGCCAACTCTTGGGAAGGCTTAGAAGTGCTAGGCTCACCAAGTCAAAATCAGCTACAATAATCCCAACACTTCCAATCTCATCTCAACATTGATTTAACTTGGTCAAGTATTTCTGGATTGTGTCACCCTTATCCAATTTGATTTTCCTGAGCTTGTCTTTGAGTGCCAATTTTCTGTGGTCACTGTTGCTTTGAAAAAGATCTGTCAAGGCCTTCCACATAGCATATGGAGTTGCCTTTCCATGGAGACTCGAGACAATATGATCTCGAACTCACTCTAACAAGATCCTCCTCACCTTTGATACCTTCTTTTGCCATGCATCAAGAAGTTGGGCATCTGCTGCCGTGGGCTTGGGAATATCATTATCTATGAATTCCTTCAATCCAATGTCCTCCAACACTGCCTCCATCCTGTCTTTCCATGCAATATAATTCAAACTACCCTCGAGCGCATATTCAAGTCTCAAGCCATTGAAAGACATCTTGATCCACTTCTAGCTCCAAAGAAAGTATCTGCAAATTTGAATATAGTTCAGCACAAAATCAATTGATTCTCCACTATTTTGATTCCTGGTGCTCTGTTACCATGTAGAAAATATCTAACAAAACTCTGATACCATGTAGAAATTACACCAACTGATTCAATCCAATCATGCAATGTACTAAAGCAAGATATTGAATCCTTCTACAATATTTGTGGAATATAAATCATGATCGCTCAATCACATGCAAGTAAGAGAAATAAGTAAATCAATCACACAACACAAGATTTTACTCGGGAAATCAACTGCTCAAAACCCCTCTATCTTTATTGTATAATCAACCAAGGAATCATGAAACAATGCAATGCATGTGTGTTCACAAGAACCTCATACACTCTACCAATTGTCTCACACTGATCTAGGCTAAATGGGACCAATACATGGCCAATTTCTTGCCCACCTTCAGCCTACTTTGCTCACACACTCCCTAGGAAAAATATTTTTTATTAAATAGGAATTCCAACCTTCCTTGACTGCACAATCCATCATGGGCTTCCTATGGCTTTATCATTGCACTCGAGCAATTTGCTAATAATACAAATGATAGTTTACTTTCCTTTAACCCTTGTCTCAACTAGGTCGTCATCAGAATTGACATGCATGCAACTATTAATAGTGAATCATCAGTTACTTGGTAGATCACTACTTGTGAATTAAATCTATTTTAATTCAGTTGATCTTCCACTAGCTTATCAATCAGTTAAAACTAGTTAAATTGATTTTAACTCAATTAATTTGAGTTAACTGATTTCACTCACACCACACTAGTGCTACAACTGCAACTAGACCCTATAAATAATAGAATCACTCTACATGCCTACACTTTGACCCTCAACTCAAAATTCTTGAGCTAACTAAGTCTATCACACTTAGTTAACTATTACAAGTTGTTATGAGATAATATTACAATTTATTTAAAAATTGGTTGCCCACATTAGCACTACTGTGTCATTGAATTCCTCACTCAAGTGTGACCTCAAATCCCACACTAGTATGTGGTGCATTTTCTTGTTGAATTTCAACATTCGACAATGCAATTATTAGTAAGATTGTGATTTATTATTGTTTAAAAATATACTTTTGAATGCATAAATGGATTGAACATCCTAAAAAACCCCTGAAGCATTCAATTTTTCCAAATTAAAAAACTTCAACTTATCATTTTTATAAATCTTTTAGGATGCAACCTTCATTGGCACAATCATCTACTTCTTTATTTTTATCCCGTAAGTCATGGAAATAGTTAATTGAGGGGATTTATTTTGCAACTTTTTAGATATGATTTGATAGGCTTTCCAATATCTTATCCATCCAAGAGGATCCTTTTACCATGTGTTGAATAGTTATAAGGGAATCTCCCAAGATAGTAAGAGAAGGAACATCATTTTCATTAACTCTAAGGAGACCTTGTAGATGACCATAATATTCTAACTATTTATTTGTCATCTTTCCTAATCCCCATGAGTACTTCAATACTTTAGTTCCATTGGGGACATAGAGTATCCCTCCCCATTCTACCACCCCTTGATTCCATTTTGAGGCACCGTCAAAGCAAAGGACAATGCTTGAGATATGATCTTCCAATCCCTAAAGGCTTCCCAAGAGAGGAAATGTTTCCATTTTTCCTGCGAGACTTTTTGTAGAAGCCTTGGAGCCAAATTAATTGCCTCCAGAAGGGAGAGATTTGAAATCCAGGCATATTCTTGGGCATCCAAAACTTGGGGAGAGGCTACTTTATAAGGGATCTGGGCCTATAATTCAAAGAAAAAATGCAAATCTTCCATTATTGTCGATTGGGGAAGCACTTGAGTATTGTTAAAAATAATTTCATTCCTTGCTAACTAGACTTTCCAACAAATTGAATTGGGCAAGGCTTCCCAAACTTTTTTTAAACAATATTTTTGAATGAATCAACCAAAGTATTACAATGCCTAGGAAGAAAGAGAGCTTGGAGTGAACGTGTCCATATTAGTTTGTTTGTCATGGGGCATGAACTATGATCCATACAAATTTTATATATGGGCACTCCAAAATAATGCGTTGGATAGATTCTTCATTGCCCTTGCATAATTGGCATTAAGCGGGGCCTTATATTCCCCTCGTTTGAATATTTTTGTGGTCAAAATATTCTTATGCACTAATAACCAACATACAAAATTAATCTTGGGATGGATGTTAGGATAACAATGTTTTCCCAACAATGAGATTTTGGAGGAGAACCCTACGAAAAAGAAGAGAAGCATATCCATCTTGAACTATATACATCAAATTATTCTAACCTCATTTGTTAGGCGCATCACAACTCCAATGGGTGCATCCAATGATAAAATTACGAATATTTTGGGTACTATGGATTAGGTTTGGGGGTATGAAATCAAAGTTCTAGCCACACCACTTTCCTTTGCCAAAAGAAAGGGATAATTTCCTATTTTGCAACAAATACACTCTTTACTGACATCAAGTCTCTATTATTTTCTAAAGGAGGATTGTTCATAATCTTATCTTCCCATGTATTAATACTTTCTCCATTATCAAGCTTCCAAAAAGAATCTGATTTTATATGGGGAGTTGAATTTGCAAATAACCACCACATTGTAAATCCTACTCATAGAGGAGTGAGCACAACCGGGAAGGTATCACACCCATAAGGGAGGTATTTTTAGTGCAATACCACCTTCAACCATTCATCTTTTGGGGAGAGAAAGCACTAGAAAGTTTATTTCTAGTTTATTTAATCATGAGCACCAGATCTCTGATACCGAGCCCCTTACGCGCTTTAGGATGTTCAACAATGACCCATTTTACTAGATTAAACATTTTAGTGTTGTTTTTACCTCTTTTCGTTAAGAATTTCTGAATTTCTTTAACCATTAAAGAGAGGATATTTTAAGGGGTCTAGAGCACAAAAAATAAATAAAGGGGTAGTGCTAAAAGGAAAGCCTTAATCAAGACTATACAACTAACAAGGTTTAGTCAACTTGGTCCCTATTGAGAAAAAAATGATTTCATTTGGGAAATTGTACTTACCCAAGCTTGCGTAGAGTGTGATTTCAGGCATATAAGGATGCCAAGATATTTAAAATATTTCTAGGTTTCCACATATTGAAATCCTAGCGTCCTTGCAATAGATTTTTTTTTTATGGCACTAATATTCCAAGAATAGATCTTTAATTTCCTAGAGTTTATCATGCCTCCCAAAAAAATTCTAGTCATAATGGAATAAGCTCCTCCCATACATAAAGTGTCATCTCATCTGCAAATTGTGAATGATTTTCGCTCTTTATTCTGGATGCAAATTGAATTCTCAAAATCATTTCGCTTATTCTCGAAATCCAATTTCCAGCTTAGAAAATCTACAACTATGATATATAAAAATAAAAAAGAGGAGAGAAAGCAGCCTTGGCGAAGGCTCTTGAAAGTTTGAAAAAACCCGAAGATCCAACAATTTTAAACACGTTAAAATAGAACAGTCAACAAAGATGTTTTAAATTTCTTACCGCTCTATTTCTACAAGAAAATATTTCCACTAGAAAGTCTTGTCCATCATCTTGGGTGGTATTATTAAGGAGTAAGATTTTTCTGGGAGACATTTGACTCAAGTTTGGCTTGGCGTTATTAATTAGTATTATTTGGCGTAGACATTTGACTATTATAATAAAGTCCATAAATTTAGGAAAATATTTTCTTTATTTAAGAGCTTTGGTAATTCTATTATCGAAACTGTCTGAAAAATTGATTGCCACTTAATTACCAACTTAAAAATTTTGTGAAGTCCACACAAACAATGTAGTTATTAGGATTTGTTAGGATTATGCTTACTTTAGTATATCTTGGATTGGGTTTGTTGAGGTTGTTGAGAGATTCTCTCAACCTCTCTCTCCAAGATTAGAATCAGTTGGATCTCACTCCAACTATATGTATCTCTTGTGTATGTGAGTAATACAATTAATTATTGAGTGTTATTCCTGTGGAATGGATGCTCTCTCCAATTTTAATATGGTATCAGAGCCACTACTGGCTTAAATCCCTTACGGGATGGCCAGGAAGATGTGAGAGTCTAAGTCGTTGATTATTTGTACATAGGTAGGATAAGAGTGTTGAATGTAGCATGTATATATATATAATAAATAGTCTTGTGCGGAAGATTTAGGTTTCAGATGACAGGTTGCAGGTGCCATGATCTCACTGCCAATGGTTACCGAATGTCGTTCACCCACTCACTATAACGGCTACGTTGTGTTGTTCTGCCATTGATTTTTATTAGCCGTCATCCTGAATACGTATACAAACAACAGTTGATGGAACCATTTCGAGCGGATCCGAGATTGATATAATAACTTAAGAGTAAACGTGTAAGCAGCCTGTGTTTTCTTGGTGGAAACGTTTTCCAGTTTTATTCAGAAGTCCCTTTGAAAGCATGAACATAGATTACTAGAGGAGTCTTTTACCTGCATATAACGTTTGTGGTGGTGGAAGGCATTATTAATTCTTTAGCACATGGTCAACGAAGATTTGAGGCAAGTCATAGATCGATCCATGCATTTTTTTTCTGAGGTTACGATGGAACGAAGATCCAATTTCTGAAAGTGTTGGATGTACGTATAATCGATCTGGAAAGTGTGTTTTGTTTGGATCGATGTATACACAAATTCTTTCGCGTGATCCCATGGCTCTTCCGGCGGGTGAAATTCTCGGGCAGCGTAATGTCAAAGTATCATGCCTCCCATTTCATGGGTGTATGAACATGGGCAGAATTGTTGATGTATTCCAGTGTTCCTCACGAATCAACCAAGCCATGCAGTGTGGCGGAATACCCAATTCCTGTGAAAGCAAGGGTCATAGTCAACGCGTGGGTGATTGGTGCATGGGGAGAGGACGTTTTGGCGTTCAAAGACGAAGAAGTTTATGGAGGTTTGTTGGATGGTATTTACAATAAGGAAACGATATTGGGCTGATTCCATTGAAATGGACGAAATTACTGCTTCTAAGGTAGCTGTCATGCAAACTAGATACCACTCCATTCTCAGCGCTTTGAATCAACCATCAAAGGGTTCAATGCCATAGCGGTTTGGTAGGACAAGCTCATATTCAGCTTGGTTAGTGGGAAATATGCTTTGAAGACTGTGGTTAATGTAATAGAATGGTTATTGAGTTTGTTAATTTTTATATTCAGTGGTGTGCATAGTTATTATTATTTTGTAAATTATTGAATAGATTTACACAATTTAAATTAGTCATTCTCAACGTTATTCGGTGCGGAGAGAACAATTGGCTAATTTGATTGTGTGAATTTGTTATACGCTGATGGGTCTTGTTGTTCCTTGGGGCTTCAAGAGCATCGGTTACAGGTTATACATTGAGATCCTTGTGTGTAAAGGTCACTTTGTAGGATTGATCGCTGATCCTATTCTGTACCTATAATATTTTCCTATAGATTGTTGAAATTTATTCTTCAGGGTTATTTCACAGATGGAAATATTTCAATAGGGCAGTTCAGTGTCAAGACTCTTCTTCGGGGGTGTCAAGAATCTTTAATCTTACAAATTCAGCATTGATGGTCAGAAGCAGGTGTAATTTAAATGGGTTGAAAGGTAAGCTCGAAGATGTGGATAAAGAAAGAGAAAAGTCCAGAAGACTGCAGAGTGGGTAGAGTTGCTGATGAAGACCAGATCAGACAAAGCGATGAAAGTTCAAAGTGTTGTCATTCTTTTGTAATTGTGATTAAATATTATATGTTTTGTAAAGTAAGCATTAAGGGAGGGTATTAGGATTTGTTAGGATTATTCTTACTTTAGTATATCTTGGATTGGGTTTGTTGAGGTTGTTGAGAGATTCTCTCAACCTCTCTCTCCAAGATTAGAATCAGTTGGATCTCACTCCAACTATAGGTATCTCTTCTGTATGTGAGTAATACAATTAATTATTGTGTGTTATTCCTGTGGAATGGCTACTCTCTCCAATTTTAATAATGTTTTTTTTTTCTATTTTGCTATTGAATTAAGTAAAATAGAATTTTATTTTGTTTTATTATTAAAAGATAAGAATAGTTAATATGATTTTTTATATTCCAATTAAATTTATCTATTTTATAAATGTAAAATGTATTGTTATGGGTTGTGATTGGTTTAAAATTTTGTCTAAATAAGAAGATACACTAAATTCAACTATGATAACGGTTGAATAAATTAAATCTAACTGTGACAAGGGTTGATGTGGACTATGTGCAATTTTTAAGTGAGTTTTGATAAATACAACTATTACAAGGGTTGATGAGGTTTATGGGAAATTCTTAAGTGAGTTTGGATAATTTGGATACACTTGATTTGTTATATTTACTAGTTTAGATCTTTTTAACTTCAGATTTACCAAGCGACTAGAGAGATCAAATCTTTTCAAGTGCAATATTTATAATTATCGATTTTATTTTTTATATTTATCAGTTTTTGTAGTTATATTTTATTTTTATGTAATTTGAGTGAGTCAAAATGTTTACATAACACCACATCACATCACATCACATAACCTTACTACATCTCTTCCATACTACGCTGGAGAGCGCCTCTCAACGCAATTAAGTTGAAATATAAATATCAAAACTATTATTATTATTATAATATAAAAGGTTTTAAGAACCAATTAGGAATATCATTTTTTTTAATATCAATATTGGATTAATATAATTAATATTACTATAAAAATTTACAATTTTAAATTATCATTTTTTCATTCAAATTTAGAATGTTGAAACTTGAAAGCATATTTTATTTTTGTTTGTCAAGTGGTTTGAGTTCATCAAAGATTACATCAAGTTTGACATGTGGCTTGAGAAACTGTGACCTGGGGGCATCTAAGCCATCAAAATCACCTAGGGATCACACTCGGTCTGGGCCACAACTACCCTTAACATCACTAGAGTTTTTCCCACGGAGTTTCAAACTGATGACCTTCATATCATGGAGTGAATTAATAGTACCCATCACCATCTATTCAAAGCGTTGTGGGCTAAACTTGAAATGATATTTTAATTGTTAATAAAAAAATCATTTTTATTTTTTATGTTTTTCCAGCAGTACTTGTCCTAATAAGGTATTAGAGAGACTACTAGAATTCGTTTATATTATGAAACTTCCCCGGTCTATCTTTAGCCCACATAGTGGAACCAATATTATCAGTTAGTAAGAGAGAGCATTTATTTCCATTTGTGTCCCCTGAGCTACAACGAGAATCTAAATAGAGGTTGTATCCGTTACATTATTTGAAAGAATAATGAGAGTGTGAAAGCTAGTCTGTTGGACTTGCTGGTTTCCTGAAAGGTTTCATATCTCTATGTTGGTTAGTGTTATGGGTGGGTACTTACGTAAGGATAATGGAAATAATGTGTAATTCTTATTGAAGTTTGTATCTTTATGGATCAAATTTCATACGTACGAGGTTAGGTCAAATGAAGTTGAGCTAACGCCCCCCCACCCTCACCCCACCCCCACCCCCACGAGTATCACTTTCTACTGGCTCAACCAAAGAGCCTGACCCCAAGGGTTTCAATAAACTAGAACCCTTGACCTCTCAATAGAAAATGTGTTTTAATGAAGAGGGCTCAACCAATTGACCTAACCCTTGGGGTGTTGAAAAATGGAAACACGAAAATCCTGATTTAATTTTCCCTTGAATTAAATTAGGAGAACTTTGTAATTCAACATCACAAGACAACAATAATGTGTTAGCTAAGTTAATTTAACTTAGTTGGCTCATTTAATTCGATTTTAGGGCTTAAATTGGGGCATGTAGAGTGGTTCCTACTTTTTAGGAGCTTAGGTTGAGTTTAATTTGAGCTGTAATAATTTAATTCAGTTAAATTGAGTTAAAGTCAGTTAAAGTAGTTCCAACTATTGGAGGAACTAGTGGGGTGTGTACTCAGTTATCAACTAGTTAACTAATAAATCATCCATAATTAACTCACGCATGCATGTTTTACGAGTTACCCAGTTGAGATTGGAGTTCAAGGGCAATGTACTATCAATTGCATAATTATCCAAGTTGTATAGGTGGTGCATGCAGTCAGAGAGGGAACAAACGGATTGCATAGTTCTAGATGGGAAATTTCATAATTAATAGGGGGCTAATTCTCAAGTAAACAACGCAAGGAAATAGGGCCTTGGAAGGAAGGAAAATTAGCTAAGTATTGGTTAGAGTCAGTTTGTGAGGAAGTGAGATAGGTTATACATGTGCATAGATTGTTCAGGCTTGAACATGAATTGTATTTCTTTTCTATTTTTTTATTAATACAATACAAATAGGAAGGGGTTTTGAGCAGTGGCTTTCCCCTAGATATATCATCCTGTTATGTGTGTTAATTGAATCATGTGGCATGTTTTTGATATTGCATATCAATTGTGAATTTCTTTTCGCATATGAGTAGAGTAATTTCAAGTCTATTGTTTTAGTTAAATTACTTTAACAGTTGGAATCTACAAGGAATTTCTACATGGTATCAGAGCTAGAATCACAATAGAGAATATAATTCAAATTTTGTATAGGAGGTTTGAATTTCAATATCAGTGTTACAGGTTTTCTCCAGGACTGAGAAGATGACTTCCACTGGACTCGGGCTCGAGTATGCTCTGGAAGGAACCACAAATTTTGTGGCATGGGAGATCAGTATGGAGGTGTTATTAGATGATAACAGGCTACTGGATTACATCAAGAAATATGTAGTAAAACCCCCAATAGCTAATTCCTAGGATCTCGCTAAGTGGAACAAGGATGTAGCTAAAGCAAGGAGGATCATATTGGAGGGATTTCAAGATAAAATTGTCTTGAATCTCCACAGGAAAGAAGCTCCATTCATGATGTGGAAAAAATAGACGGAATTTTTTGATAAAAACAATGGCCATAGGAAATTGGCACTAAAGGGCAACCTTCGTAGCATCAAAATGCAGAAAAAAAACACAATTCCGTGATACTTGAGCAAGTTTACACAATGTCATGATGAGCTTGGCAGGGTTGGTGTTATTTTTCTAGAAGAAGATTTGATAACTCTAAATATATTGGGTCTTCCAAATAGATGGCACAATTATCAAGATTCTGTTAATGGTAGAGATAAACTACCAAGTTGGGAGCAATTATGGTACGATCTAGTGTAGGAAGAAATAAGGCAAGACAACTGAGATGGGACCTCATCCAAAAAAGTGGAATAGGACCTTATTTAGTTAGCAAAGAAAATAAATCCAAGGGAAATAATTTCCAAGGCGAGGAGGGTAGGAAGAAAGAATTATCCAACATAATGTCTTTCATTATCATGAATTAGGGCACTCTGCCACAAAATATCCACAGAAGAAGGCAAGAAATAAGGAGCCTACAGTAGCAGTAGTGGGTGAAGTTCTAGCTTCACAATTCGAGCTTGATTTTACTCTAATTGCATGCATGGAAAGCACAATAAAGGGAAGCATGTGGTATCTCGACAACGGTGCCTTGTTCCATATGACGGGGAATAGCGATCTCTTCGGTGACTTGGAGGAGAAAGGCCTCAAGCGGAACAATGAGTCTGGCTCCCCTCTCAAAATCAAGGATGTGATGTTTGTTCCGAGTCTAAAGAAGAATCTTGTTTCCATCACAGTATTGGAAGACTGTGGCTATGATGTGATATTTAACAAAGGGAAGGTTTTCCTTAGACACATTGCCACGGGACATGTGAAGCAGATAGGTGTGCGAGTCAAGATCATGTATGCACTTAAGGTCGAAGATGCATGAGAACTAATATGAATATGGACAAACTAGTTTTCTTGTGCTAGCTTCCTCATTAGTATTAAATAAAAGTGTGCTTATGGATCATCTCAATTAGCAAGTTATGAGAGGGTTTATGTGTCAAACTTGTGTGTCTTTAATGAGAAATTCATGAGGTAATTTAGCTTTAAAAACTCATATACAACAAGTAAATTGCAGAGAAAATAATACACAACAAACACATTACACAGAGCAGATAAAGGAGTTCACCCCTCCTGGGCTACATCTCCTTGGACCTACTTAAATGGCTAGGCACTCTTTGTATTAATGGTAAATTATCTCATTGCATGCACCTATAGTGCTCCAATGGATTCCCAACCTGCTCCAATGGGTTCAGAAGACCCAAAAAGCCCTAATTAGCTTCTTCTGGCTCTGCAAATTGTCTTTAGGTGAACTAGACATGGCCTCCTCTCCTGGTGGCCCTAGGAATATTTAATCTTCAAAGTGGAAAAATCACTTACATAAGTGCTCCTCTGCCTCTGAAACATGCACCATCATGCTCAGAGCATCCAAATCATCTAGTATTGACTCTTTCTAAGCCTAATTTAGTCGAAATATGCCAAAGTTATGGCTTCTTCAGTTTTTCTTAGAAAAACTCCTCCAAAACTGGAGCAACTCTAGTTAACCTCGAAAAATATGGAGGTAGCACCAAATTTGGCAGACTCCACCAAATTAATCTACAATTAAAGGTCCGATTAATCAATGTTAAGTGGGCATTAACAATATTTTAGCACGTTAAGCGCATTTAACAAAATCCACAATTAATGAAGGATTAGCGCATAATTAAACATAGGTTATAGGATACTTAAAAACCCATTTTAATGTTAAATATCCACGCTTTATGGTTTGGCCTCTGTCGTGGTAATGGGTGGTAGTCCCATGGTAAGGGGCTGGCCCTCTTTTCCCCCACCGCAACCTTAGTTTAAACATAAATATGTTTTGCACCCCATACATGTTAAGAAACATAAAGCAGGGTAGTTGGTATGCATGTTGAGTGTTGCGGGTGAGGTTGCGGGGTCAACCCCAACCTCCGCCTATCCTCCCCATAAAATTTTGCTCCACTATATAATATGAAATTCAACCTTGCCATAGCCAAATTCTTACCTTTGGGAGGGGCACGTGGCGGCCTCCGGGCTAGCCACATGTGCTCTTCCCATCGACTCGTTTAAAACCAACCACAAACTGATATATGCCCAGAAACTCAGGCCAACCATCATTCGACAAGTGTCAGCACACCATTGGCCGGAGGACAACCAAAATTTTTACCCCTTTGACCCCATTTGACCCCTTTTTTTTTAAATTCATGTGTTTGGCAAGGCAGACAATATGATCTAACTTTCACATACAGAGTCAGTTTTCGATGAAACGAAGTGTATCAAATTCCTGGTGACAAGACCTATTTGGTCGTTCTAGTGTGGAGTGATTTTGAGCACTTTGAATTTTTAGAAAATGTTTGCCCCCAGGCTACTTAGGGGTTTTTCAGTCTTTTGAATCCATTGGAGCATTGTAGGTGCATGTAATCAAAGAATTTACCATTAATCCAAAGAGGGCCTAGACATTGAAGTATGTCCAAGGAGATGTATTCGAGGACGGGTGAACTCCTTTATCAACTCTATGTAATGTGTTTATTGTGTATTATTTTCTACATAATTTACTTGACGTATATGAGTTTTTAAAGCTAAATTACATCATGAATTTCTCATAAAAGACACACAATTTTGACACATAAACCCTATTATAACTTGATATTTGAGACTATCCATAAGCACACATTTATTGAATACCGATGAGGAAGCTAGCACAGTAAAACCAGTTTTTCCATATTCAGATCAAGTCTGGTATTAGAGCACAATTTAGCTCATTTTATCCCTGAGATAGTTTGCCAAGGTTAGCTAGAAAATTAGATATTGGTTTTGAATTTGTGCAAGGATGATTTAATTTTGTGTAAGCTTATGTGTATCTCCGCTCTTCAGGAGAAGGTCCAGATTGAGGACCAAACTCTCAAATCACAACAAATAATATTTGTATGCATTACAAGTGTGATGGCAGCTTCATCAAGCACTGCTTCTAATCAGTATTCCTTAGCAAGACTCTTTGATAAAGAGATATTGCAGAAGCTCTACATGATGAGAGATATGGTGCACGAGATGTATGAAGATAAGGAGAGCATTGTCCTTCAAGAGAAGTTGATTTCCATGAAGGAGGAGAAGCAAGAGCTTCTTGAAAATATGTATGTGATGGAGACTCAACTCCATATTGCGAATGAAACCCTAGAAAATATGCATGAGATGGAGATTCAACTCCATGATGCCAAAGAAACCCTAGCCAAGTATGTGCATGAAAATGAGGTATGAAAATCAATTTTATATTCAATTTCCTCTCAAGATGATTTTTTTGGTGTTTTTGAAAGACACACTAGAGGAATAGGGTACAACTTATTGATGAATATGGGCTATGAAGGGAAAGGGTTAGGAAAACATGCACAAGGCATAGTTGAGCCAATTGTTGTTGAGGAAAGGCCTAGGTAGTTGGGTCTTGGTTATGGACAACATGATGGAGAATGATCCAAAGCCAAGGAGGCACATGAAGGTGTTCCAACAGGGAATTTCATTACATGTTCATTACATCAAACTTGTGAGTTTGTGTTCATAAGGAATGCAAAATTTTTTATACCCACTTTGCAAGAAGATGCTCATAAGCATGCAACTAATGGAAATGGAAAACAAGAGGATGTGGAAAGCTAAATTCAGAATCCATTGTTGGTATTTCGAAGAGAGCCATTACATCATCAAATTCACCTCCTCAAGAAGGCGAAAAAGGTGAATGTGAAAGATATAAACCTACCTTTAATCAAGTTGCTTATAATTATGATAAATAGGGAAAATCCTTACATAATATTTGGAGAAAATTTACATGTTCCTCTTGTGGTTTGAATAACCATACTGTTTCGAGGTGTTGGAAGAAGATAGCCATACACAGGAAACTTTCAAAACAAAGGAGATAGAAAGCCAAAGTTCCAATGGACAATGAAAACCATGTTGAAAAGAAGATGCAAATATTTTGCACTCATTGCCATAAGTAAGGTCATGTTGTAGACAAGTGTTGGACTTTGTATCCAACAAGTCATCCATGACATTTGAAGAATGTGGAACGAGATCTTGACAAGAATGGAAAGGAGGATTCCATAATTGATGTGGGTCAGGATGATTCACATGATGAAGTGCAGCTGAAAGAAGCGCCTTTGAAGTGGTTTGGAAAGAGATGGTTAGATTTCTTAACCAATTAAGGCCTAACATTTATTTTGATGATTGATGCAAATATTGACTTATTGATGCATTTCTTTGCCAATTGAATGCATTTCATTTATCTTGAAAGTATGCTACATATTGCATGAAGTAAGATGTTGGAAAGTATAGCTATTTTGACTCACTTAGATGCAGCAAAGATGGCAATTTGTAGTTGCAATTTGCATGTGAATGCATTTATTTTCCCTAGAATGCATGTTGCATGTTTATGCCACGCCAGGAAGGTGTTTAAAAGTGGAGTATGTTGACTCACTTTTCTGCAACAAATTTGATCATTTCAACTCTTTAAGTACTCGTACATACCAATGAGATTATTGTACTTGTGATAAAGTTGATCATTGTATACATGCATGAGAGTTTGTGTGTGTGAACAATGGAATTTTTGATAGTTTCATTGTGCTTGAACATGCATGAGTGATTGACTTGTGTTGGTTGATTGCTTTGTTTATCATGTATGTTTTCGAGAATGTTGATCATTTGCACATGCATGAGTGTTGACCTGTGTTAGTTGATTGTGTGTTACATGTATTTCATAATCGACTTGGAAGAGTTGATTTAGTCTCCAAATATGAAAGGGAGATGTTAACGAATTGTTTCATGAGATGTGAAATTCTTATTGTTTCGGGAAAAGAATTGTCAAGTTGTTGTACATGCTTTTTTTTGAATTAAGAGTCAATGGTTTGAAGATGCATGTTTTATCGAAACCCATCAACAAATTACACAGATGTTTTGTTTGTACACCAAGTTGTAAGAATGCATGGTGATGTTCACAAGATGTGACATTTGTTGCTTTGAAGGAGCAAAAGGAAGAGGTCATCAAGTTGTGTTTCTTGCATTATGTGTTTTTCAAGATTAGTGATTTTTCTTGTGACAATATGTCTCAGGATTTTGGAAGATCCACTCTTGAGTGAGAGGCTCATGATTAGCCTTCATTCTCAAATCATGGCATGAGCAACATGTCAATACTGGAGGATGATGGAATAAAAAAGTGTAAAGTGGACAAGATGCCAAAACTTTTGCAACAAAAACATTAGCCATTGTATACCATTTGATGTGTTGATGCCAAGAAGCGAAAGAGATGGTGAATGCATTCTTCCAGATGTGGAATTTGGGACCGTGGAGGTAAAAATAATGGTCATTTATTTTCTTTTGATTACTGATATTGGAACTTATTGTTGTAGTTCACTCTGAGGGGATTAAATTGGAAAATTGGTTTCCAAGGAGAAGCTTGCATCGAATGCATGTGTGTGTAAAAGAGGAACATGATTCTCAGTGGGAAGGCCATCAGTCAGTTTTCCAAGAATCGAGGGATCGCTTTGGTATAGCAAGGTGTTTAATCAACCAATAAGCAACCAACAAGTGTTGTATTGGATCAACAATGAAAGGAGGATATTGGTTGAAGTGTCAAGCCATTTTCAAGGCAAGGCATGTCAGTGAACCCAAGTGGTTGTCATGGAGATTTTTCCAAGTAGAATCAAGTTGATAGAAATTGGAAAAGAGAAGAGTATTAAAATCTCATCAGATAACCAACTTTTGTGGGTCCAAAAGCCTGTTAGTGGGAATGATTGATCAAAAAATGAATTGTCTTATGGCTCTGCAAATGGTCTTCAGGTGAACTAGACATGGCCTCCTCTCCTGGTGTTCCTAGGCATATTTAATATTCAAAGTGGAAAAATAACTTACATAAGTGCTCCTCTACCTCTACAACCTGCACCATCATGCTCAGAGCATCCAAATGATCTAGGATTGACACTTTTTGAGCCTAATTTGATCAAATATGCCAAAGTTATGGTTTCTTCATTTTTTTCTAGAAAATATCCTCCAAAACTAGAGAAACTCCAGTTAACCCCGACAAATATGGAGGAAGTGCCGAATTTGGCGGACTTTGCCAACTTAATCCACAATTAAAGGTCGGATTAATTAGTGGTAATTGGGCATTAACTATAGCTTAGCGCGTTAAGTGTGTTTTAAAAAAACTGCAATTAATGAAGGATTAGCGCATAATTAAACATATGTTATGGGTTAATTAAACTCATTTTAATATTAAATATCCGTGCTTTATGGTTTGGCCTCCACCGTGGTCATGGGTGGTGGTCCCATGGTAAGGGGATGGCCCTCTTTTCCCCCTCTGTAACCTTTGTTTAAACATAAATATGTTTTGTGTCCCATACATGTTAAGAAACATAACGTAGGGTAGTTGGTATGCATGTTGAGTGTTGCGGGCGAGGTCGTGGGGTCGACCTCAACCTCCGCTGGTCCTCCCCGTAAAATTTTTCTCCACTATATAATATGAAATTAGACCTTTCCATAGCCAAATTCCTGCCTATGGGAGGGGCACGTGGTAGCCTCCGGGTTAGCCACATGTCCTATTCCCATTGGCTCATTTAAAACTGACCACAAACTGACATGTGCCCAAAAACTCGGGCCAACCATCACTCGACAAGTGTCGGCACAGCATTGGATGGAGGAAAACCAAAAATTTGACCCCTTTGACCTTGTTTGACCCTTTTTTTTTTAAATTCACCTGTTTGGCAAAGTGGACAACATGCTCTAACTTTCACATACAGAGTAAGTTTTCGATGAAATGAAGTGTTTTTCAAATTTTTGCTTTTGTGATCCATCTTAAAATTGTATAGAATTCTTTCAGTAATAATCACATTCAAATGAACTTTGTTGACATGTTTAGAACCAACCAGTGTGGTTCATCATCAGGACTAGGTGAGATATCAGATCTGGACGTTGAGTTTAAATAGATGCAGAAAGGCTAAACTAACTGTTAGGATAATGGCTAGTTTGATTTTAAAAAAAATTCAAAGAGATTAATAACGACTAGTTTTATTTAATTAGTAAATTATTTAATTATTTAATAAAATATATAGATCTTTTTATTTAATTTAATCTAGTTATTATTATTATTACCTATTCTATTCTATTCTATTTATTTAATTATTAATATTAATTTCCTCTCTTTTTAAGAAACAATAATAAATTAATTAATTAAATAAATAAAAAAAATAAAAATAAAAATAATATATATATATATATATATATATATATATATATATATATATATATATATATATATATATATATCAATCAAAAAAAAAAAAGAAACCTACCACTAAGAATATAGAGCAGGGATCCAAATCTCAATAGAGATGACGACTGGAATATAAGCAGGTGTTGGATCCCTGCTCTATATTCTTAGTGGTCTCGTGGTTTCCTTTTTTTTTTTTATTGATTGATTGATATATATATATATATATATATATATTTTATTTTATTTATTTATTTATCTATTATTATTCTTAACAAGAGAAGAAATTAATACTAATAATTAAATAAATATAATAGAATAGAATAGGTAATAAAAAAGAAAATAATAATAATAATAACTAATTAATTGGATCAAATTAAATAAAAAGATCTATATATTTTATTAAATAATTAAATAATTTACTAATTAAATAAAACTAGTCGTTATTGATCTATTTGAATTTTTTTTAAAGTCAGACTAGTTGTTATCCTAACAGTTAGTTTAGCCTTTTCTGCATCTATTTAAACTCAACGTCTAGATCTGATCTCTCACCTAGTCCTAATGATGAACCACACTGGTTGGTTCAAAACACTTCGACAAAGTTCATTTGAATGTGATTATTATCGAAAGAAATGAAGTGTGTTGGATTCCTGGAGACGAGACCTATCCAGTCGTTCTAGTTTGGAGCGATTCTAAGCATTTTAAATTTTTAGAAATTTTTTGCCTCCAATTCAGTTTCTGATCACAAAGCCTTGAGGAGCAAGGAAAATGTTAGATACTTGGTGGTTGAGAGGGAGCATGAATTACCTCTCAACGTGCATCCTTAGCAAGTTATGGAGCAGCGACAAATAGAGAAGAAAAGAGGAGACCGAGTGGATACATCCACTCAAGAAGAGACCTCTCGTAGGGAGAAATTTTGAGCCAAGTGGGCAGAGGGAGCACATGCATCCATACCTCCAGGTGTGAGGTGGGGTGATGTGAAGCAATAGTCCTCGAAGTGCAGAAATTTGGGCAAGATCCATTGAGGTGTTTTTTTCTCATGGATCATTACCTTGCTACGGGGGCCCACAATATTCAGTAGTAGGAGGATCAATGTTAGTTAGATACCAAGGAGTGCAGAGAAATTTTTAGAGAAGAGAAGGTGGCTAAGTAACATAGTCATCAACAAGACAATTGCAGATTGATTCAATGATTACTTTTTATTTATTATTCTCAGTTGCAGATGTTGCAATAGTAGTAATAATAGTGAGAGGTGTTGCATGGAATAAATTCGAAAGGCGTTGGATAGGGATATATGTGAATCCCTTTCTTGTTGAGAGGGAGTGTTGGAAAATGACAAGAAGAAAATCCTGATTAAATTTTCCCCTTAATTAAATTAGGAGAAAATTGTAATTCCACATCACAAGACACCAAGAATGTGTTAACTAAGTTAATTTGACTTAGTTGGATCAGTTAATTCGAATTGAGGGCCTAACTTGGGGCATGTAGAGTGGTTCCTACTTTTTATGAGTCTAGGTTGTGTTTAATTTGAGTTGAAATAATTTATTTAAGTTAAACTGGGTTAAAGTCAGTTAAACTAGTTCCAATTGTTGGAGGAACTAGTGGGAGGTCAAGTAGTGGGGTGTGTACTCAATGATCAGCCAATTAAATAATAAATCATCCATAATTAACTTATGCATGCAATTTCTACAAGTTACCCAATTGAGATTGGAGTTTAAGGGCAGTGTACTATGATTTGTATAATTATCCAAGTTGTACAGGTGGTGAATGCAGTCATAGAAAGACCTATAGGGATTGCACGGTTATGGATGGGGAATTTCCTAATTAATAGGGGTATAATTCCCAAGGAAACAACACAAGGAGATAGGGGCTTGGAAGGAAATAAAATTGGCTAAGTATTGGCTAGAGTCATCTTGTGAGGCAGTAAGATAGATTATACTTGTGCAGAGATTGTTCAGGCTTGAACAAGTATTTTATTTATTCTCTATTTTCTAATTATTGCAATACAGATAGGAAGGGGTTTTGAGCTGTGGCTTTCCCCTAGATATATCCTCATGTTATGTGTGTTAATTGATTCATGTCACATGTTTTTGATATTGCATCTCAATTTTTAATTTCTTTCTGCAGATGAGTAGAGTATATTCAAGTCTATTGTTTTAGTTAAATTACATTAGCAGTTTGAATCTACAAGGAATTTCTACATGGGGTATATATATATATATATTCATCGGGAAAAAAATCGTAATTTCAATTCATTAGTAAATGATGCAAAATTACACTTTGTCTATGCATTCTGCAAAATGTACTCAGATATAAAGATAAATAGTACAAAAGAGACATATAATCTACATGTGCTACTTCATTACTACAATTATAAGTGATAAAAGATTTTATACCTTGTAGATAATACATAAAAGTGTTCCAAAATAGGTTGCATAGTCAACATAATCATAATATATCAGTATCACAATTATCCAAGAAAATGTAAGCCAAAAAGTGTCATTTTTTCATATTTTAAAACTAATGTTGAGGGCCACCCTATATGAAAGGATGATGATAATATTCATAATGCTCTTCATCTATTTTTTCCTTAATCAACCATCTCCAATTATCCTGTTGAACAACTGTTTTAGATAAGTGATGTGTCTATCAATTTCACTCCTTGTAGATATTGAAACAAGAGAGAATTTCAATTGTGACTTTGATATTTAACACCTTCTCAAATAAAGGTAAAATATGATGGTTGTGACCCCTGTGAACCCCTTTGATCCAATTAATTTTAATCAAAGAGTCACCAAACACCTGAACAAAAGGAAAACAAATTTCCTTGGGAAAAAGAAGCAATTGCTTAAGTTCCATGAGTTCAACATAATTATTTGAGCCTCTTCCTAAACCCATTTTTATGGTTTAAAAGTGGCTCTCAAATAAGTAAACAATTTCTCCCCCCTCAAATCTTCTTTCCTACTCTTGAGAGGCCCCACTCAAAAAAGCCCATAATATTGATTGATCTACCTCTTCTTCAATTACCTCTCTAACAACTAGGGGATGATATTTTGGGGGTAGAATGGAGAAATTACAAGTCTTTGTGCCATTGATTATTCTGGGAATGAAGGAGAATCTTGGAAAATGGATATGTGCCTTTCTAACAAAATTCCCCAACATAGGAGTAGATGCACCATCCTGAAATTTTTAAGGGATTTTCTTTTTAAACAAACCCACCATGCCTCTAATAGGCTCCCTCCTTGCCAAACGCCTGAAAACTGAAGCTTGTTATGGAAAAAAATCCATATGTACTTTGTGATAAAAAAATTCAATGAACATGTGATGAACTATTTTGTTCTCAGCTTTGCAAAGCATACACCAACCCAGACCTTCTATTTGTCTCTTCTATAAGTTATCCTAGCTCAACACCTTATTCTCTAACAAGCACTACATAAAAAACCAAGCTTTAGCTGAGAATTTTATCTTCAACGACAATTTCCACCACAAGCAAAGATTTCCTCTCAACCTTTCAACAATTAAGTGAAGATAAACCATTTTCAAAGTGTAATCTTCAAGTGCAGGGTGGGCCTAGACCAATTCTTCCTCCCTATCCGTTAAGTAGATGTGTGATGAATGAAGCATAGTAGTTGTTATCCAAGATAAAACTTAGGTTTGTCTTTGAGTCAATTAGGTTAATTTAGTTATGGTTTTAGGTTTTTCTTCAAAACAATCACATATACAAAGGTCATCTTAGTCATAAATTTTGTTTGTAAGGTCATTATGGGTATTAGTACAAGTCATCATAAAGAAAAAGTCCAAATTTTTATGTCCCTCGAGCTTATCTGGTCATCATTGTGAGTTTCACAATTTTACACACTTCTACATAAAATCTAGTTCAATCAGGTCAGGATTTGCTAAGGAAGTTCCTGACACTTCCATAGAAAAATTTTCTTCTCCAACACAATTTTTGCTACGAAAGTTAGTTTTTTTGCTAAAGGTAGGGAAACTGTACACAAAATTTGAAAATCGGTATGGTCAATGGTTATATGGTCATGATCACATATTTTTGTCTTTATCTACCATTCCCAAACATGTGTGATCCATTGTCTTTAGGATATTTGCAGTTGTCAAAGAGGCAACTCACTAAATAAAAAATGTCTAAGGTGCATAAAAAAAAACAGAGGCAATGAAGAAGAGGAAAGACAAGGAGCCTGTAAAAGAGAAAATTAAGATGGAGTTTCAACAAGGACAAATGAGGGAAGCTAGGACAGAGGTAATAGAATCAAAGTTAGAATTTGGGGATTTTAGAAAAGAAGTGAACAAGCAACTTGATTTCTAAGATAAGGATGGGGATGAATCTAGAAGAATGTTAAAAAGTACAGAATGATGAAGCACTTGTACAAGAGGAATAGATGGTTTCAAGTAGAGAGGAGAAGGTTGCAAGGTCAGGTCAAAGACTTAGAATCACAAATGGAAATGGTATAAGCTGAATTGTTGAAGAAAGGCCTAAAAATGATTGTACAAATTGATGATGTTGCCCCATAAGTATAGTAAGATTACACATTTTTTACTAGACTAAGGCTTATGCGATTATACAGGCATGTATGGGCTTATATAAATGTTTTGGAGGTGATAGGAGGATGAAATTGAAAAATCTCAGGGTACTAGGTACTTTCGTAGCAACTCTCAGGCTTGAAGGCAGAAATTTGCTACGAAAGTGCTGTAGCTTTCCATGGAGGTAAATACCAGCTAAAATTTTAGAAACAGGAGGGTTCAATGCATGTATTTAACTTATTAACCTCAAAGAAGACCCTGGAATAGTCAGAAAAGTCAAATGATATGCCGAGGTTTGATTTTGACATTTGCTACCAAAGTTTGCTATCGAATTTCTGGAAATGACTATTTTAGTAGTAAAATTCAAGCTCACTTCCTAACCAAATGGAAAGGAAGTTTCGAAATATGAAGGAGGTTTTTCTTCAACACGAGACCATGTACAAAAGACTCTCTCAGTTTTTACACAACCATCAGTGTTTGGAAAATACACACTCATCGTTGAGGCCTATTTTACATAATTTTACAGACTTGTTGCAGAAATTTTGAAATTCGACTTGGTGGAGGTCCATCTCAGCAACGTCAAAATCCACGTGGCATGATAACACATCAGAAATCCAACACATTCATAAAATCAGTTGGTTTCATTTGATAAGGGTTATTAAAATAATTTGTTGAGCTATTTAATGAAAGAAGAATCCTTTTTGTATTCAAACTCCATTGAAACAGAAAATGTCCCTAGAAAGTCTCCATGTGATGTAATTATATTAGAAATAGGTCTCTTAGGTAGGAATTTGAGGCTGGCCCAAGTGGCAGAACATTGTATGAAGGCCTCACTCTATATATGGTGGACTCTTTCAATTTTTTGAGTGGAAGAACGTTATGAGGAGGCTATTATGTAATTTTTCTTTATCAAGCTAATACACAGTTTACAACAGTTGTCTTCAAAACCTGAGATTCTTCCTGGATTATGTATTTTTATCTTTTTAGTTTGTATATTGTCATCAACTTCATGGTATTATGATTACTTGGAATTCATAACTTTATGCTTCAATTTACTTCATATGCTATGTTTTGCTGTAAAAATAATGTTTTAAGCCAATTTGCCTCAACTTCCATGGATGCAATTTGTGAGTAATTGAATTCCTTTAGCTGAATCCATGCCCATTGGTAGCCATCATACATTATTTCACCTACAAAAAACCACATAAAACATAAACAAAGTTAGTCATCTGCAAATTGAATTTCATCTAGAATATTTCATTGTTTTCCTTGATAGAGCCTTCTCAGATTGGAAGGGATAACTTCCAGTCAAAAGTGGTTTGAAATAGTTATGATGGGTTGGAGGTTGACAAAACCCAACTGCTTCAGCTTAGTGATAACATTTTAGTGGGTATGTCAGGAGCTGAAAATCTCCATTTCCCGGATTTTATTTGAGTCTCTTCATTCTGATTCCTGAGGGTAACAGGAAATCAGATTTTTTTTTTTAAGGTTGTGATATTACCCTGGCGACTCCAATCTCAAAAGACAGAAAAGATAAAAGCTTCATAGTGATTCCATTCCTTGAAGGCCAGTAGCTTGAAGAAGTTCCAAGATGAGTTCTACTGCAATAATAAATCCCAAGTATGATCCGATGGATCGATCTCACATCTATGGTTTTCCAAATCCTATTCCTTGTGTTGATTGGTCAACCCATCTTCCCATGTTCAAAGATGAAAAGAAAGATTATGTGGGTCTGCATTTGGTTAAATTTCATATAAATGTATGTAGACTGAGGGTTGAGTTTCCTGAGGATTGCCTCATGAAAATTTTTATGGCCACCCTAGAGGACGAAGCTAGAACATGGTATGAAGGGTTGAAATCATGAAGCTTGTGTTCTCTTACATATTTCCATAGAATATTTTTTGGACATTATGGGAAGTCTCATCCTGCATCACCACTGTTTCAAGACTGTTGTAATCTTTGGGAATGTTTTATTCAACATATTAAAAGTATTGATGAGGATGTAGAATATATGGATGATGAGGAGATATTAGAGCCACTTTATGAATTTTCTTCACAAGCTAGTTGTCATGATGACCAAGAAAATTTCCAACAAGCAGATGTGTCTTCTTTTTTTGAAGATGAAATGGATCATCAATTTGACAATCAAGTCATATTACATGAAATTTATGATAATTTGCAGTCTTTTCATTCTACATGTAGTCAAAGGTATGAGCCAAATCATTCAAATTGTTTTTCAGCCTATTCCTTTTCTGGGATTTTATGTCAAGAAGAAAATCCTCAAGATCAAGCTGTTGAAAATACATGCATGGAAATTCTAAACTGTGAGGTAACATTTGATGAAAGTTCACTTTTAGGTAAACTCGAGCTACATGAAGAGTTGAATATACAAGGTTTACCTATTCTATTTGGGGATCATCAAATTGACATGGAGGATATGCTTACAGTTTTTTGTATAGGAGCAATTAGTGTTCAGAATCAAGGTAACAGTCCTCAAGCAAAACTACCAAATATTATATCTGATTTGTTTGTTAATAAAAAGATTAGTTTTGATATACACAATATGGATGTCATGTTTGAAGATTTTCAAGGATGCATGGATTTTTTTGTTGATTTACACGAAAGGGAAGACATATCTATTGTTGCCTTTTTATTTGATGATGTTCTTGGAATTGAAGGCATAGGACAAAATAATCCATATGTTATGAATGAATTCAGCCCTCATGGTTTTACTAATAAAAAAGAGGATATTTTTCATGGTTTCCAAGATCCAATGGTAAGTTTGTTACAATCATCAGTTAACACAATTTTTGTGTTTTTAATGGAGAATGGATTCAATTTTCATTCTGAGTTTCGAATAGATGGCCCACTTATGATTTTGTTCAAGCACAATCAAGAAGCCCAGGTGTTGAATCAACTCTTTGACTCGTTATACTGGAGGTTTCATATTTCTTAAGTTAAGCAGGTGGATTTTCAATTGTTAGAGTAGGATTGGTATGCACATAAATAAGCTTGTCAAGCAAGCATCTCTTTCAGCATTTAGTTTGAAGATTGTAGTTGCAAGTTTTGGTTTGTACAATGTTTTTGCTTCAGGAGCATCTCAAGGGTCGAATGCAGGCTAAAGAATATGACAAGAGATTGGGATCAGCCCAATGGTCAGGCACTGGAGCTGCTGGTTCTTTGCTGCACCACAGGGGTTCAACATCCCCATTGGAGCCATTGTTATCCAAGATAACACTTAGGTTTGTCTTTGAGTCAATTAGGTTAAGTTATTTAGGGTTTTAGGTTTTTCTTCAAAATAATCACATGTACAAAGGTCATATTAGTCATAAAGCTGGTTTGTAAGGTCATTATGGGTATTAGTACAAGTCATCATCAAGGTAAAATTCAAAATTTTATGTCCCTTAAGCTGATATGGTCATCATTGTGAGTTTGACACTTTTACACACTTCCGCAACAAATCTAGTTCAAATAGTTCAAGATTTGCTATGAAAGTCCCTAACACTTCCGTAGAAAATATGTCTTCTCCAACACCGTTTTCGCTACGAAAGTTGGTTTTTCTGCTAAAGGTAGGGAAACGGTACATAAAGTTGAAAACTAGTATGGTGAGAGGTTATTGGGTCATGATCACACCTTTTTGTCTTTATATACCATTCCCAAAACGTGTGTACCATATATCTACTCATTCATTTTGTTCCCTTTCCACTTTTTAATAGATTTGATGTCACAAACCTGTTTTCATTTCCTTTTGAGTTGTTATTTTTGTCCGTAAAATCAATCATGTTGTCTTGTGGGTTTATTTAGCTATCTTCAGGAAAGGTCTGTAAGTGTCAGATTGGTTCCATTGTATTTAGGATATTTGTAGTTGTCAAAGAAGCAGCTCACTAAAGAAAAAATACATAAGGTGCATAAAACAAAGACAGAGCCAGTGAACAAGAGGAAAGGAAAGAAGCCTGTAAAAGAGAAACATAAGATGGAGTTTATGCAAGAACAACTGAGGGAAGCTAGGACAAAGGTAATAGAATCAAAGTAGGAATTTGAAGATTTTAAAAAAGAAGTGACCAAGCAACTTGATTTCTATGATAAGGTTGGAGATGAACTAGAAGAATGTTAAAAAGGACAGAATGATGAAGCACTTGTGCAAGAGGAATAGATGGTTGCAAGGTCTGGTAAAATATTTAGAAGCACATATGGAAATGGTATAAATTGAATTATTGAAGAAAGGCCTAAAAATGATTGTACAAACTGATGATGTTGCTCCATAAGTATGGTAAGAATACACATTTTTTACTACACTATGGATTATTATATTATATAGACATGTATAGGCTTCTATAAATGTTTTGGAGGTGATAGGAGGATGAAAGTGCAAAATCTCAAGAAACTAGGTACTTTCGTAGCAACTCCTAGGCTTGAAGGCATAAATTTGCTACGAAAGTGTTGTATCTTTCCATGGAGGTAAACACCAACTAAAATTTCAGAAACAAGAGGGCTCAATGCATGTATTTAACTTATTAACCTCAAAGAGGACCCTGTAATAGTCAGAAAATTCAAATAATATGGAGAGGGTTGATTTTGACATTTGCTATCAAAGTTTGCTACCGAATTTCTAGAAATAATTATTTTAGTAGTCAATTTCAAGCTCACTTTATAACCAAATGGAAATAAAATTTGGAAATATGAAGGAGGTTTTTCTTCAGAACGAGCCCATATAAAAAATCCTTTCTCAGTTTTTGCACAACCATCAGGATTTAGAAAATACACACTCATCTTTGAGGCCTATTTTACAGAATTTTACAGATTTGTTGCAGAAATTTTAAAATTCGACTTGGTGGAGGTCAAACTTAGCAAGGTCAACATCCACATGACATGGTGACACATCCGCAATCCAAAACATTCAGAAAATTAGTTGGTTGCATTGGATAAGGGTTATTAAAAGAACTTGTTGAGCTATTTAATGAAAGAAGAGTCCTTTTTGTATTCAAACTCTATTGAAACATAAAATATCCTTAGAAAGCCTCCATGTGATGTAATTCTATTAGAAATAGGTCTCTTAGGTAGGAATTTGAGGCTGGCCCAAGTGGCAGACCATTGTATGATGGCCTCACTCTATATATGGTGTACACTTTCACTTTGTTGAGTGAAGGAATTTTATGAGGAGGGTATTATGTAATTTTTCTTTATCAAGCTAATACACAGTTTACAGTAGTTGTGTTCAAAACCTAAGATTCTTCTTGGCTTATGTATTTTTGTCTTTTCATATTGTATATTGTCATCAACTTCATGGTATTATGATTACTTGGAATTCATAACTGTATGCTCCAATTTCCTTCATATGCTATGTTTTGCTATAAAAGTTATGTTTTAAGCCAATTTGCCTCAGCTTCCATGGCTGCAATTTTCTAGTAATTGAATTCCTTTAGCGACTCCATGCCCAATGGTAGCCATCACACATTATTTCACTTGGAAAAAACCACATAAAGCATAAACAAAGTTAGTCATATGAAAATTGAATTTCAGCTAGAATATTTCATTGTTTTCCTTGAGAGAGCCCTCTTAGATTGGAAGGGCTAACTTCCAGTCAAAATTGGTTTGAAATAGTTATGTTGGGTTGGAGGTTGACATAGCCCAAATGCTCCAACCTAGTGATAACAGTAGTGTAAGCCCTCCAAGCCTCAACATAACCTTCAACAATTTCCATTTTATCTTCCGACATCCATCCCTAGGCCCAAAGATCTGTTCTTTCCTAATCTGCCACTTAATTTAAGGTAAAATACCCATTTCTGTGTAAATGTTCCACCAAGCCTTAAGGGAGCATATAAGTATTCCCATAGTTGAACAAAATTTTGACTCCAACTCTGACCTTAAGACCATTTCCAATACAAGAGATCCCTTCTTCAATCAAAGGGAAGCAAGTGAACAATACCTTCCAAATAACAACCATATTGTTGCCCCCTTTAGTCAGATTCCTGAACCATTCTTTAATAGACTCAGGAGCAATATATTTCAAATGTACCACCATAGCCTTCTTTGTAGACATGAGCCACCACTGAACTTTAGCCACAAGAGACTTGGAAAAAAGGGGAAGGTTCTATAGTCCCCAACTGCCCATGCTTTTAGAGTTGCAATTTTGGCACATTTTTCCCAAGGCATGATGAAGTCCTCCTGAGGGCCTTCCCACAAAAGCCTTCAATAGGATGTGTGCATTTTCTCCAAAATTCCTTTGGGAATCCGAGGCAAATCCCTCGAATAGGCTGGGATGGATTCTAGCACACATTTTATTAGTACGAGTCTCTTTATTTGTGATAGCCACACACAATCGAGTTTTGTAAACATTTTTCCAATTTAGCAATGGGCTAGTGCCAATACTCTTCCTTGTAGGAATTTGGTTTCAAATGGAAACGTAGATACTTCATACCTTCATCAAAGTGAATGTCATTAAAAGGAAAAACAACTTGTACATGACAAGCCTCTTCCATCTCTAGTAAGTGTATCGATATAGTGGTTTTAGATGAATTTATCTACATATGTGTTGCTTTCCTGAATAAGGATGGAGGTTGATGGAGGGAATCAATATCTATTCACCTCCCATAATAGAAAAAAGGATGTCATCTACAAAAAAAAGATGCGTTAATTTCAAATTTTCAACCACCTCCACCCCCCAAACACTCCTCTTTATTTTGCATCAGCCAATAGTCTATTAAGTCATTCTGAAACCAACATGAATAAGAGAGGTGAGAGGAGCCAACCCTACTTGAGTCCCCTTTGTGCATGAAAAAAAGAGGATGAAGAACCATTAATCAACACCGCAAATGAGGTAAGGAAACTCATAATCCAAGTGATGAAAGGCACCTCAAACCCTATACAGGTTAGAAGAAGATAGAGGTATAACCATCTTACTTGATCATAAGCTTTAGAGAGATCAATATTTAGAAAAACTACTTTTAGTTTCCTAATTTTTAGGGCTATGTAGTTCTTCCTATGCTACGACTATAGCCTCATGTATTTGATGACCTTCCAGAAACCCAAATTGTTTTGTAGAAATTTCCTTCGAGAGAATAGGTTTTAGCCACTGATCAATCACCTTGGAAATTATCTTGTATGTGCAGTTTCATAGAGAGATTGGTATGAAGTCATTAAAATTGAGTGGATTTTCCATCTTTGGAATGGTATGAAGGTGGTGTTGAAAGATGCCAATACTCATCCAATAGATCTGGACTCCTCCACAACTCTTAGAATATCACTTCCAAGGGTCTCATAGAACCCTAGGAATAATTTGATGGTCCACCCATCTGGTCCAATGCTTTTATCCTTTTGGAAGCTATGAATCGTCTCTTGTAACTCTGAATCCATCACTTCTTCTATAAGACTATGATTTTCCTCCTCATTAATGAATCTTCGAAAAGGTTGTGCCAATATAACCACCTTCGCAAGAGATGTCCCCTCCTCATCTTTGAAGAGAGTCCCAAAATGAATTTTCCCTAATCAAGCTAAATCTTCAAAAGTGGTGGCGTAACCTCCCTCCTGGTCTTCTAGCTTCCATATAGTAATGGCCATCTTCCTCCTTTAGAAAACTTTTGGAAGAATTTGGTATTTTCATCCTTACATTCGAACGATAATTCCATGCTCTTTAGCGTCCATGTAGCCTCCCTTTCCTCTAACAATTGCATTTTCTTAGCTTCTAGAAGAAATAATCTTTTTTTGTGTCCTCATTTACAAAACCACCATCTTCCGTTTCACCTATAACCTTCAACTCCCTTCCACATTTTTTGGCTCTTGCTCATCCTAAAACCTCTTTGTAGCTTCCCACTGAGTGGTGGCTTTATTGACTCAAGACAAGTTGTTTGCAAATTGGACTATTGTAGAGTTTCACAGCTCAGGGTTGTATTGAATCCATGTTGATTAGGCTAGAGCCAAAAACTCCTCATCCTTCAGCCAGGCCGAATTGAACTTAAAAGGGCTTGGTAGATTTTTCCCCATCCCTTTTATTTCTAGGAAAATTGGATGATTGTCTGATTCTCCCCCACTTCCCACCCATTGAAGCATCAATGGCAGTGTTTCAACCAACTTTTTCGAGAAAAGGAATTGGTCGAACCTTTTTGCCATCTCAGCCTCCCCCATCTTTTTATTCCACCGGGTAGGGTTCACCTTAACCACCTCCATGTCAACTAGTTCACATTCCATAAGCAAGTGTTCAAAGAAATCAATGAGAGGATTTGACCTTGCAAGAGGTACCCATATTTACATAGTTCCCAATGAGAAATTCAAATCTCCTCCTAGAATCAGGTTCTCTGAATTCAACAATTATTTCTAAACCAAAGTTTCCTAAAACAATACCCTCTCAACTCATGGACCATAAACGTTAAGCACCCTTAGTTCCACTACAAATTCTAATGAGAGGAAATACACCCCAATCACAAAGTCAAAACCCCACTAGTTTAAGAGTTTTATGCTTCTAGATTTCCACCCTACATCAAACCTAACCTTCCTTTAACCTCTGTGGAAAAAAAATTAAAAATCAATCAATCAGTTTCTAAACTAATATTCCAACACTTTACCAACCATGTCCCCTTTTTTGGAACATGATAATTTCAGGATGATGGAGATTAACTAACCTCCTAAGGGCCAACTTTTTGACGGGTTAGTGAGTCCCTTGCAATTAAAAGATAACACAATCATGAGAGAACTCCTCCCCAGGCCTTCGCTACTCAAACCACCCCGTCAATGGAGAATTCCTTACCCGTAGCCACATATGTAGGAGCTTTAACTTGGGCTTTTACGAGATGAGATTTAACTAACCTGTCATGTCACACGTGTCTATGGGAGAGTCAACAAAGATGTTTTAAATTTCTTACCACGAAAGTCTTGTTCATCATCTTCGTTTGGCTTTGGCTTGACGTTATTATTAAGAGTTTTCTGGGAGACATTTGACTCAAGTTTGGCTTGGCGTTATTCATTGGTATTATTTTGGCGTAGACATTTGATAATTATAATAAAGTCCATAAATTTAGGAAAAGCTTTCCTTTATTTAGGAACGTTGGTAATTCTATTATTTAGGAATTGAAACTGTCTGCAAAATTGATTGCCACTTAGTTACGAGCTTTAAATTTTTGTGAAGTCCACACAATCAACGTGCCTATGCTTTTTCTGTTTTGCTATTGAATTAAAATCAATTATTATATTTCCTTCGAGTTTGATATGGAGTTTAATTATATAAAATTTTATTTTTTATTAAAGGATAAGAATAGTTAATATGTTTTTTAATATTTCAATCAAGTTTATTTGATAAATGTTTAATATATTCTTATGGGTTGTGATTGGTTTTGAATGACTTATTTCTATATAGCGATTTAAGTTTAAAATTGTGGTAACAGGGAAGATACATTAAATTTGACTATGAGAAGGGTTGATGTGGAATTTTGATAATTTAGATATTTTTGATTTGCTATTTTTAAAAATAAATTAATTGTGTAAATTATAAATAAATTAATAAAAAAATTATAATTATAATTATATATATATCTATATATATGTTTAAAGAACTAATTATGATTATTGAAATTAATTTTTTTTTAAATTAATATGTTTTTTTGGATTAATACAATTAATATTACTATATAAATTATTAATTTTAAAATAATCATTTTTCTTTCAAATTTAGAATTTTGAAACTTGAAAATATATTTTAATTTCATAGTCTAATTTATAGATGAAATAGCATTTTTCATTAGAATTCAATGCTACCATTTCAAGTAAGAATGTGATTTTTTCTTGTTTAAAATATATTTTTGAATGCATAAATAGATTCAACATCTTGAAAAACCCGGTGGACACTCAAATTCTACATATTAAACAACTTACACTCTTTAAAAAATGTCTGTCTGATTTTGGTTAAAATTAACTAGATAAAACACTGTGAAAATGGTCATACCATCTATAGGTTAGATTACCCCTATTTTAATTATTATTAATAATTGTTTTATAATATTTTAATTTTATATGATTAATTGTTGTATATTTTTTCTTGAACTTGGGCTTCTGTAATTAGAATTGATTTGAAATTAGTCTTCCAGATCCATCACATGAAAAAATTTCCTTGCCAACTTTTCTTACCATTAAGCGTGGTTCATCTTTAGGACAAATTGATGAAGAAAACTGGATCAACCCCATTGAATAAATATGGAAGTAACCTTGATGATAAGAAAAAAAAAGTCAAAGAATATAGTCATTTAAGGGATAAGTAAAAAAGTAAAAAACTCAAACAAATATAGCTCTTGGAGGAGAATGCTAAAAAGTAATAATTATTTTTTTGGTAAGTCAAAATTTTCTATTAATTTATATTAGATGTACATCATGAGGAGAAAATTAGCAAAATTCTTATGGCGTCACTCCTACTAAATTTGTTGGCCAAAATGTAGTAACAAAACCACATTATCAAAAGATAAGGCACACTAGAAAACCACATACAGATAACCCAATATAACTACAATACCTTAGGATCTGAATGCATCCAATGATCATCCTTGGTCTAAAGAATTAACCCAAGCTGGATTGTCTGGACCACTACCTGGTGATGTGGGAGGGCTAAAGGAACAATGCACATGTCCCTTTGTGTGTGTTAACTGACCTTCTGTATGCTCCAGCTTCTCATAGATCCTACTCTGTCCACGTTGTAAGGTGTCTTATTGATCCCACATATGACATTGGTTTCACTGCAGGTCATTCATGAAACTAATGATCGTGTTTCTATCATCATGATGATCACGTACAAGTTGATCTAGGAGTAAACTAATGTATAAGAGATGGTTTTCGTGTGAATCAAATGGAGGTGGTAGTTAAATTCTTCTTGGGGAATGCGCTAGATTTGGGTCCAGCTCTTCCCCCAAATCTCAATTATCTAGGTGGTGTTCACCCTTTGGCCACATGGCCCTATGCCTTGACAAGCCCTATCACACCGTCGCTACATGGAAACTATGTTGACGATCTTGTGCCAAATTTTAGAAGCCAAATACTCTCGCCTACTCACCCCTGGTCAGCTAACTTCCCTCAACTATAAACACACCCCTTCCAAATCCCCCTCGACTGTAGTGACCTTCTCAACCCTTCCTACAACCCAAATACCCTCTAGGAAATGCAAGTAACAACACCACCATTCACCCTACAAATGTCATCCAATAACCCAGCTCCCGCTACTGCTCCCTAAGTCTCCCCTGCCCCACACAAACTCCAAATTTTTCCACCCCTTCGACCCCCCGCCACGATAAAATTTTCTTTAGCTAAAAGCTAGGGTACCAAGACTATAGTGGCCTATTAAGGAAGCGAGCCCTTAGAGCCACCCCCATTCAACCTAGAGTCTACAAAAAATTAAATAGAAAATAGAGAAAATAGAGGCTCTCGAATAGATGTGCTAGATCCCCAGAAATTAGGAAGAGAAGGCAAAAACCTGCCAAGGCCTTGAACTCACTAACTTACCCTTGGTAGAAAAGGAGCAAGATGATAAGTCAGAGACAAGCCCAAAAGGTCCTCCAACAAGCCTTGACACCTTCTCTAGTGCCAAGAGAAGCAATAAGCATGACGTTTTCTCACCCGTAGTCACCATGTCCCCCCATATTTTGTCACCAAACTCAACTATTAATCACAAATCTAGACCAACAGTATCAAAAAAATGAAAACAAACCAATAGTTAAGGAAAAGACAAACCATCCATGGTGATAGGCTCAATAAACTTACCAAAAGGCCAAAGACTAACATGCAACCCAAATGTTCTAGCCCTTTGCTCGAGCCACACCTCTGCCACGATGACAAAACCACAAAGAAACAAAAGATGGATTGAGGGAATCACCTCTTGCTTGGGTCCCAAATTTTCTCAAAATGAGTCAGTGAGGAAAATTTACCATCACCACTATAACATGCTTAGATTCCATATGAAACCTTCATAGCTCGTGGCGCAGAGGTTGGCACATGAAGAATACCACCATGCACAACCATCCTTCCAATTTCTCCTACCACCTTAATTCCCATAACCATGTGTTGCCATATATCTTCCCCATTCTCTATAAGGATCTCCACATGCATGTTTCAGAATGCACGTTTGAAAATCATCATTAACCTCTATGCCAAGTGGAGAAGGGTTGGGGAGGCCCTTTGTCCCTCTAGTGTTGTAGTTATTCACCCCCATCAGATATCTAAAAAGTAATAATTAATATATACATATTAATTAATTAATTAAAAAAGAATAACTATAAAAATAAATAAGAAAGAGTGACAGCCCTAATGGGTTGCCTAGTTGGTTGAATCCCTCTCGCTCCCCTGACCAAGTCTTTGGCTCTTTGTCATGAGGGGTGTGTTCAATTCTCCTTGGGTCCATCAGGGTCAGGCTCTATCTATCGAGTTGGATATGGCATGTGGACCCCTTCAGGTGAGCCACCTAGGGGTCATTACGCGGAAAAAAAAAAGTGATATTATAAATGCATAATCTAACTTATAGACAAAATAACCTTTTTCATTGGAATTTGACGATACAATTTCAAGCAATAATGCGAGTTTTTGTTGTTTTAAATACATTTTTGAATTCATAATTGGATTTAGCACTCTAAAAAACCCCTCAGACACTCGAATCCTATATATTAAACAAATTAAACTCAAATTTTTAAAATCTCTGTTGAATTTTGATTAAATTAAATGGGCTCTTGAAAAAGACATTTCCTCTATAAGTTAGACTATGGCTATTATAATTATTTATAATGTATTGGGCTTTACTATCAAATATATTTAATGGAAATAGTAACGAAGATAATATTAATTATTACAAAGAAATAATTTATGATAGGCGCTCTAACTAGTAGATGAAATCACTTTTCTCGTAGAAATCTGATAATACAATTTTGAGCAAGATTGTGATTTCATATTGTTTAAAATGAACTTTTGAATGCATAAACAAATTTGACACCCTAATTTTGTTTTAGGAAATTGGAACTTTGCAAATAAAATAACTTAAAGTTATGATTCTTAAAAAACACTAGAGTATTTTGGGCAAAAATGATAAGAAAAAACACATGTAAAAGGGTCATTTCATCCATTAGTTAGGATACCCATTTATTAAGAAAAAAAATTATCCCTCAGGATTTACTGTGTATCCCTCCATTAAAGGTAAAGGGATTCCTATGCATTTGGGAATTTTCCTGAGACCACCCAACTCAGTTTAGAAACCATCCAACAATCCATTTCAACCAAGTAAAAGGACCGCATCACACCATGACTATCCAGAAATGGAAAGGCCAGGCTGAAACCACTATCACACCTGGAAAAACCCATGCCAATGACAACAAGAGAACCAAATACACACATGCATATACCATGCATGCCAAATATAGCAAGGAAATCATACAAGCAACTTGGTACCTGCAAGTAATACCCCTATAACAGCTTGATCAAACTCTTCCTTGCTTGATATTTTCTTCCCTTTTCTTTCTTGTCCTTCCTTTGCCTTCATTTCTCCAATACTAGAGTGCTCCAAGAATTATCTAAGTGTGCAAGTGTAAGAGAGAGTAGAGAGAATAAGGAGAGAGCTCCAAAAATGAACTGTCAAAAGCTTAAACTAACAAAAGATGTGAGTTGATCCTCAGAAGTATTTTTATCGTTGAGGCCTCTATTTTCTTTCAATTTTCCATTATTTTCCTTCATTTTCCTCCTCACATGCAACTTGTGACCTTTCACCTTAATTTTCTCATAATTTTCCATTATTTTCATAAATAAATTCCAAATAATGCCTCTTGCATTTTCAAAACCTTTTCCATTGCCTTTGCCAATTTCCCCTAACCATAATAACCAAATGAACACCCACTAAGATGTTTTTCCCAAAATTCAGTTTGGAATACAAGTCCCATAACCTTGGTCTTATTTTTCCTTTATTAACTTTATTACTTGAAATTTTAACTTGGGCTTGTTATAAACCCCTCCCCCTTATGGGAACACTGTCCTCGATGTTCAATGACACCTATGACTAGAAAAATTGTTGAAAAACCAAAACATACTTCTTATGGAGCTTTATAACTTAGCTCTATGTAGTATTTACAGTGAACAACCTACTAAAAAGCATAATCAACATGAAAATCATGACAACATAACAACCATACACCTTATTGGAGCTTTATAACACAACTCATTGTGGTATTTACATACATATACATATATACATATACCAAAATTTCTTTTCCTAAAATGGAAAACAAGGAAGGATACATAGCCCGCATATGATCAGCCATATCCCATGTAGCTTCATCGGGCCAAAGTGCTTCCACTGCACCTTAACCTACTCGATTGCTCGGTTCTGGAGCATGAGCATCTTTCTTTGCAAAATGCACTAAGTTTCTGGCTGGAATTCTCCTTCTGGTTCCACCTGCAATACAGACCAATCAATGACATGATCAACATCATTTACATATATTTTAGGCATTGAAACATGGAAAACATCATTGAATTTCACTTTCAGAGGTAGAACAAGTTTGTAGGTCACTGGTCCAATCCTCTCAAGGATCTTGAAAGGTCCACAATACCGCAATACCAAATTCACACATGATCCAATCCTCGAGGAGCTCTTCTTGGGCTTGATGCAAAAATACACATGCTCCCAACATGAAACTCCTTAAATTCCCTATGTTGGTCTGCATAAATATTATGTCTATCCTATGTTTCCTTTAGATTATGTTTGATAACCTTCATTTCCCATTCCATATCTTCCAAAATGTCTGGTATTAGCAACACCATGTTCACTGGATCACTCCAACTAATGGGAGTATTACAAATCCACCCATAGAGTTCCTCATATAGACTCATCCTCAGTGACTCCTCATAACCATTGTTTTAAGCAAAATCAATTAGTGGAATATACTCTTTCCACTTCCACTGATAGTGCATCACACACATTCTCAACATGTCCTCCAAAATCCTGTTGACTTTCTCTGTCTGTCCATCTGTCTGCAGATGATAAGCTATGTTGAAGGCCAACTTTGTACCCAAACCTACAAATAACTCTTTCCAAAGATGATAAGTTGTGTTGAACCTAGAAGTGAACTCTTTCCAGAACCTAGAAGTCAACTTAGCATCCCTATCTAACACAATATTCTTTGGTACACCATTCAACCTCACTATATCTCTGATGAAGACCTGTGCTACGTCACTAGCTGAATATGTGGATTTCACCAGAATAAAGTGTGCTACCTTTGTCAAACTTTCCACCACAACCATGATGGAATCATGTTGTCTTGATGTCCTCGACAATACTATAATGAAATCCATATAAATGACTTCCCATTTCAATTATGGAATCATAATTGACTATATTAAACCACCTATATGCTTACACTCTACTTTTACCTGTTGACAATCCAAACATATAGCCACAATTTTTTCCACTTCCTTCTTTAGATTCAACCAATAGTAGAACTTCTCACCACTATCAATTTATTCTGGTATCTTGGGTGACCTGAATATGGATTAACATGAAATTACCTCAAGGTAAGCTTCTTGAGCTTGTTGTTGTCTGACACATTTATCCCGTCCCTAAATATGACCAAACCATTTGATGGGAGATGATAGTCTAGATCTTGAACACCTATACCCTACTATAACATGTTCCTAATCTCATTGTACCTGTTATCCTGCTTTCCTGCCTACAATATCAGATCATGTAAATATGTCCCATAAGAACTCATAGTTGTTATATGATTCACCTGCAATATTTTTCTTAGAGAATATGTAACCTTGTTTTTCTTTCCCTTAATGTACTTGATCTTGAAGTAAAACTCACTGATTGTGGCCAACCATCTAGATTTCCTGGCATTCAGATTCAAATAAGTATCTCAATCCACTATGATCACTCATCAAGATGAAACTCCCACCAAGAAGATAGTGTCTCCAAATATTCAAAGAATCTATGATCACTTCTAACTCAAAATCATGTGTCACATAGTTATGATCATGCTCATTCAATTTCCTTGATTCATAGCACACTACCTACTGCTCCTGCTGTTATAGGTCAATTTGTTCATCATTCCCAATGACCTAGCTAACTGGCCATCATCTCCAGGACCAATGTATAGGGTCTATAATCCTATAACATTTCAGTTGCTACATGCCCTAAGACAAAGAACAAGACAAATCAATCAAATAATTTCATCTACAAAGGTTTCCAAAGTTTGAAGTTTATAATATATCATATGAGAGCTCACCAACGTTGCCTCTAAAGGGACTAAGTGCGTTGCATATGCAGGTAGCGATATGCAAGGTTGCTTTGCAAAGAACTTCCCGAAATTCATAGGTGTGTTGGTCACATTGGGAGTGAAATTATCATTGTTCTGGAATCTCCACTTGGCCAGTGCCTTCTAGAAGAGTTCACATGTGTCAAACTTCGAATCCATGTGTCCATTTGACATCTACAAGATTGGGAACATGTCTTGCCTATTATTGGAAATTCATTGATTCTAAAACTACCCTCAACTCCTCTATAAATTGAGCACAGATCTTAGTGTTTGAGGAGGAAGAATTTGTGTAGAGAAATGTTGGTGGAATTTAAATTGAGGAGATTGATTTGAGTGATATATTGTTGGAGATATCTGCATTTTGATGAGGCTGGGATGCTGCTGGAGATGGTGACACTAAATCAACCACTGGGTGGTAACCTCTCATTCTATCATCAATAAATATTACTACTTATTTTTCCCTATATGCATCTGTATAAGCTTTGATTTTCAATATCATGATTTCTTAGTTGATGTATATGGTTTATGCTTTGTTTATTTAGCTAAATAACTTGAATATACATTTATATTATTGCTATCTCTTGCTGTTTAGTGTTCATTCTTGCAGGAAATATTTTGCATAGCCGGTTGGAATTTGAAGCTACAACAAAAGCGATAGAAGGAGACTTTGGAAGCGCTTGGATCCCAAGTAGGTTCCTTATTTCATTCTGTGTAGATATTTACAGTTAGGAAAGATAGTTGTAAAGTCTTTGACTTGTTGTTCTAGATTAACACCTGTCTAGGGAAGAATGATATATTCATAATTCATAATTTTGCATAACAAATTGGTGACTCCGCTAGGGAGATTACTCTTTATCCTAGGTGTTTTAGCCTCTGATTTTATCTGTTTATTCACCCAGTAGGTTTTACTCACAAATATTAGGATTTTTAAGATCCAAATTTGCAAAAGAAGTGTGTTAAAAAACCGTGTTTTTCTTTATACAATGCACCCAATGCACTCTTCGACAGGACACAATGCTTTGCATAGAACTGTCTCCCTTTCAGGCCTATGTTGCAAAGCACTGTCTCTCTTTAGAGACTGCGTTGCCTCCTGAAACCATCCAAATTACCTTGAATTTGTCTTTGCAGTTTGTTTTAGTTTGTTTGCTGCTATGTTTTGAAAATCCCGAGCCTCATATTGACCAGTGAATTCATCTACCTCTTCCTCCTTTGAAAGAAAATTTGTTCAATGTTTGTTTAAAGCATTTTTCTTTATCATTGGCAAGTTAATTTCAAAGTATTTTTTTTGTTGCATTAGATCCATTTGCTTTTGAAAAAGGAAATTGTCGTAAATTCTTCATTTCCTGATAGGAGAAATTGTTGTTTCATTCCTCATTTTTCCTTCAAAAGATAAATTTTTGTTTATATTCCTCATTTCTCAAAAGTAAAAGGCATTTTATTTTGTTGATTTAGTGCACTTAGTTTCTTTTCTACATTCTGTTAGCCACCTATAAATTTTTGTCAAGCAAACAGGTGACTAAAAATGTTTCTGAGCCTTCAAGAGAGACATTTTCTTTGAAAATATATCATCCTTGAAGCCTCTATGTTCCATTTGCCTTTAAAAGACCCTCATTGTTGTTTCCATTGAAGAACCCTACTGTCTTGTGAAAAAGAATGCTTCAAAAAGACTCTGTAATTGCCCATTTTCACTAATTTCCCTTCATTTTCATTAAGCCTCTTTTTCCTCTTTAGAACCTCAATATCCCTCTAAAAAGCCTCCAAAGTCTTGTTAAGCCACTAAAAAACCTTTTTACAGGTTTAAAACACCCTTTTCCCCTTTACTGGAAGCCAAGAAATTCCTTGAAAAACCTTCAATTTGGCTTAAAAAACCCCTTTTTACATTGAGGCCTTAAGCCCCTTTCGGCCTAGCCCTTAGCCCCTTTTCCCGCATATAACCCGGCACTAGAACCAGGCGCTAAACCCTCAAGTGCTAATCGCAATCGGAACTTTCCCTATCACATTTTTCCTTTGTTTCTTATAATTTTCCGATGCGATGGACTTTGTTCTGCAAACCTCCGCTTCAATATTGGCCGTCGATCTTTGCAGATCTAACGGTTAGCGCTGATATCGCATTGCGCCCATAACATCTTTCCATTACACCTCTGCTACAATCTCCACCATTGATCGTCCATACATATTCGACGACCTGTGCTAACTCGCATAATCGACAATTGCAAGTTCTCTTCTCCATGCTCTTTGCCCCTTCCGACGCCGATCTTGCGATTAGATCTTGACCGTTGAATCCACAAGAACCAAAAGTCGGGATCGCGTCACGCTCCGCCCATATTTCAATATCATTGCCCTGCCAATTTAATCTGAACCATTGAATACACAAGAACCAACGGCCCAGATTTAATCGTGCTCCGCCCCTGTTCCCTCCATCATTTACCCTTCGATCAAATATCGACCGTTGATCTTCCCGCCGATCCAACGGTCCACGCTAAATCGCAAATTGAAAAATCAAAGGACCGCGGAGTTTTGGCCCCTTGAATTTCTCCGATGTGATTAAATCTCCGCTGTCCATTCCGCCAGATCTGACAGTCCAAATTGCATCGCACACCGCCCTCCCCTTCCACCGTTCCACTGTTCCACCAATCCACGATTAAATCTCCGTTGTCCATTTCATAAATCCAATGGTCAGGATTTAATCCGCTATTAGCTCTCCCCACCGTATCGCCCGTGTATCTTTCATATCGTACTCTCATCCCCACCGTCAAATCTCTTTGCCTTTCATCCAATGGCTGAAAATGCATATCAGGTAACTTTTGCCTCCAAGGATTAATGCTTCAAAATCACGCGATAAAAGTAGTTTTTGGGGGGACATGTGTTAGGCAGCAAGGAATATCGCGTTTTTTTTGGAAAATTTTCAAACCGCTTTGAAGTTGCGCGAAACCAACAGTTTTTCCACTAAATCCATCTCTTCCCCTTTGCTCCCAAAAGCTCCATCTGAAGATCTCGACCGTTGATCTGATCTAGATCAATGACCCACATTTCATCGCGTTCCCATTCATATTCCTTTCATCGGGCCTTCCTAATAACTTTGCCGAAAGATCTCCACTGTTGATCTCTTCCCATGATCCAACGATCCACGTTCAATCTCCCTCCGCCCTTCCGGTCCCACCACCAAATGCCCCGATTTCATTCATTTTAGCCCTTTTTCTTTGTAATTCGCCCAAACATTAAACTTTTGTGTTTTACACTAAAAGTATTTTTCTTCCGCCTATCCTTCTAAAACAACTCCACTGGTGAATCTCGACTGTAGATTGCCACTGTCTGATCTAATCCAATGGTCCAGAACTATCCTCGCACCAGACCTTCATCAGCTTAGTTCTTCACCATTCCTCCATGATTTTCACCCGTTTCTTCGCTGCTACCACTATTTTCTTCGCTTCTCTCCATCCTCCACGAGCCTCCAAAGCATCCATCCTCCCTCCCGCATGGATTTCTTAACATGTTTATTGTGTTTTTGCAGGTTTTAAAGGGGCATGAATCCTTTTAGATTCACAGTCATAGACAATGTTAAATAGAGCACAGGAAGACATTTTTTAGAGTTAGAGATTGCAGAGGAAGGTGCCTGTGAGGGTTCAAAGCATGTTTTTATCCAAGTCAGAGTTATTAACTCTATTTCAAACATTCTGATGCCATTAAAGCCTGTGTATTCATAGTCATATTAGAAGAGAAGCAACAAAGAGTATCAGTGACAGTTTAAAGGGATTTAAAGCTCATTATTGAAGATTAAATGCTTTAATCCAGTGTTTAAAGGAAGAAGATACATATTGAAGACCTTAAAAATGATGCAGAGGCATAATACGGCCTAAAGCGCATGAAACAAGACATATCAGTGTTTCACATAAGCAGAATGTTCTTTCCCAAGAAAGGACAAAGTTCCCATAATGTTTTATTTCTCCATCGAGTTCCTGAGAAGATCATCGCCCTGACAGAGGTCCTAAGATTTCCAGAGCATTAGTTACACAGTATGGAAGGCCTGAAAGTCATTTATCTACCTTACATTTCCCAGTGTACAAACAGAGTACCAACTGCCAGAGAGTACTTCAAGAACATACCTTTGGAGTTATTTTCCGCCTGTCGAAGACTACTAATTCACCAAAGAGTATTGAAAGTCAATACGGGATATTAAAATAGAATGGGCCTCAAGCACTCTTCTTCCTCTGTTTTAATGTTTCATTTAAAGTTCTATCTACCTCTACAACCACTCTTTTAGCTATAAGAACTCAAAAATACATTGTAAATGTTGGTTAATCGTGGATTGTAAGTTGTTTCACTGAGATAGAGTTCTGTGTGTAATAGTTGTAAATATGCTGGGAGATGATTTCTAGTTGATATCAAGATACTGGACAATGATGTATGTGACTGGTGTTGCTCTTTCATATGACAAGCATGTTCATTGGATCCTGATCTAAATCAGTGGTGATGTGTTCTAACTTTGTCAATGTTTTCTCTCTGTTATTCATCATATTTCATTTCTCTGATAAGAATCAGTAATCTAGCTTAGGATATACTGCTAAAAAGTACCCTAATGCTACCTTCTCTTCTTATCTTTGAGGTGTTTCTTCTAATTGTGTGATCTAAGAACAAATTCAATACAATTTATCTAGTATAGTAGTTGGTTCTCCCTGCTTACTGATGTATGAATTTAGAGTTTTTTTTTAGATGTTCTTGTCTGGTTTTGACTGAAAGAATTGGGATACTGGGAGGTTTAGAGTTGGTTATGTCTCACTAGGGTCCTTTTCCACATTTTAGCCTTTCTAAGATCCCTTAAGTTGAATTTCAAAAGCAGAGAAGGTTAAAAGTCTTTCTCTGATCTTAGGCTTCACTTTGTGTCAAATCTTAAATGTTTTCCATTCTCTGAAGAGTTAGCCTCATTAGGAGTTTGATCATAGATGGTTAAGGCATGCCCTGTCCCTAGATTTGCTCCTAAGTGGTCACCTTGGAATGTTTCCTTTTCATTCACCTTCATTTCCTTATCATTTCATCCCATACTATCATCTTCAGAGATCCTCAGTTTTAGATGACTAGCCCATTTGAAAGCCTTGGATATTGAATTGCAAGTAAACCCTTTTATGACCCCATTGCCCAATGGACTTGAGTTTTCTTTGAATTATCCCCCCATTGCCAAAAATCCTTCTTTGCTCACTTCTTTATCTTACTTTGAACCCTTCTTTCAAGTTTCCCAACCAAACAACAAAACAAAACAAAACAACAACCCTTGTGCCCTATAACTAGCCTAATACCTTAAAATTGAATTTCAAAGATATATATTTCTTTTCCCTTATAGAGAGATCCCTCTCTGGATCCAGGAGGGCTAGATCCTGAGATCCCAAAATGGTTTGATGTTTTCTTGTCTTTTGGTATTGCCAAACCTGCCAAAACACAGGAACCACAAAATAATGGCGACTCCACTGGGGAAACTTTGAGTAAAACACTCCTTGAAACATCTCTAAGAACTCAAAGAAGACCATAGTAGCCTTGGTTTGGTATTAAATCACTGTGGTGGACAGTAAATCTCCTTAAAACATTCTAAACCTTCCACCTGGTGACTCCACAGTTCCTGAATGACCATAAGACTTCACTGATGATTAGTAGGCCTGCTGATTATCTTTGTTTTCAAAAGACTCCACTGGGAGACCAGTTGCATTACAACATCATCCATATTAAAAGAAACACATAGGATTAAGCTTTGTGGTTTGAAGATAGTTTGCCTCTTAAAGACTGTCATACCTGGCTAACTTTCTTCGTTGAGGCCTAACATACTGGCTTCAAGAACAATCCATACCAGGGCTTATCCTAATCCAAACCCACCTGAGGTAGTTGAAAAACCTGAGAGTATTCTTAGGAAGCCTTATACATATAGGGATCCAGCTATTATCAGACACATCAATAGAGCTAATTCAGCACCTGAAAACTTTGCATCTCTATCAAGCACTCAAGTTGACTTAGACTTACCAAGTAATTTACCAAGAACTCAGTCACTCAGTGCTATAGAACAGACAGACTTTGAGCCTCCAAGTTCACCACAACATTGAGGTCAACATATTGGTGATAGAGAAACTCCTCCATCAACACCTCCTGATATTGATTTCATCCATAACTTAGGCCTCTCTCACCCTAGATCTGCTCAATAGTTTGCTGCTAGTCCTAGCATTTCTGTCTTTCACATACCTATTGTTCAAGCCCAAACTTTACCTACACAAAACACCATCATGGTAGCATGGTATGCCCCCTTGATGTTACCACAGCCTCTAGTGCCTTTACCTGATGACTATCAGTCTAAAATCCCACATTTCACTGGAAAAGAGTCTACCATAGCTCAACACCATGTAGATAGGATGGAAGATGCCTTTGACTATATGGAGATAGATGATGAGACAGTCAAAATGAGAATCTTTGCCCAGAGTTTAGTAGGAGAAGTGAAGAAGTGGTTTAAAGGCCTACCTCCTAATAGCATTCATGATCTTCCCTCTTTACATCAATCCTTCATAAACAAATGGGAAGTCAAAAGAAACCCTCTCAAAATATTAGCTGAATAAGAACCTTAAAAGAAATCAGGGAGAGAGTGTCCATGACTATTCTACTAGATTTAACAGTGTCTACAAGGCTCTTCCACCTCACATGAAACCTCCCCAAGGAATGGCCTTAGTTAAATAACCTGAAGGATTTGATGCTGACATGGCCTATTAGTTGAGGGAGAGAGATTATAACACATTAGAAGACATGCAGAAAGGAGAAGTGAGTGTAGAAGCTAACCTAACTGAAAAAAGAGCTAGAACGAGGGCTAAAAAGAAGGTAACCTATAGGGATGACACTGCAGCTTCTTCAAATAATTCCAAATATGATAGCCTAGCCAAAAAAATTGAGAGGATGGAAATAATGATGGAGAAAATGGTTATCCAAGTCAATAATCAGAGCAGAAACGAAAATCAAAACCAGAGCCAAAACTTTAGGAGAAAAAAATCCACAAATAGACAAAGAGACTCTGATCAACAAGTCATACCTCTATTCCAAGAGAATTTTCTTGGTGAGGATGAGGGCATAATAGAAGAATGAGAGGGAGCCACCATAAACATGGTGGAGGTGGATAATCAAGATCACACCTTTCCTACAGAGGATAAACAGACCTCATGCTCACATTGGGATGAGGAAGGATTAGAATATGAAGACTATAGGTTAGGATTTGAAAATGCCATCATGCAGGTCCGAGAAAAATATGATCTCAGAAGTAAAAAGAACCTAGATACTCCAAAGCAAAAGCTTCTGAAATCACCATTAATAAAAGGCCTGAAAAGACTCCTAAAGTGACTGCTGAAAGTAACAAATCAACAGCTGAGAGTTCTGGCAAAAATAAAGAAAAAGACATCCAGACTACTGATAAACCAAGTCAAGAAACTAGCAGCACTAGCACTGCGGCTAATTATCCTGATAAGACAGCTTCAAACATTTTACATAGTGAGAATTAGCAAGCTGACTCTGCCAATAAAATGGTGACCAACAAAACTGAATTGAACCTTTCAAAGAGTTAGTATCCTTTCAATTTGGAAAGTGAGATAGCCAAAATCAAAATTTTAGTTCCTCTCACTGATTTGGCCACCCAAGGTGTGTATAAAGGTAAAATTTTGAAAGCTTTGAACTTAGGAGAAAACATTGATACTGTCAATCTAAATGATGATCAACCAGCTCTTTTGTTTGGCCCAAAAATTGAAGGGAAATTTCAGGAAGGAGTAGTACCTCCTTTTTATGTCAGCCTCAATATCCATGACAGAATCTTGCATAATGCCATGCATGACTCTGGGGCTTCACACAACCTTATGCCAAAAGTGATAATGGAAAAGCTAGGCCTAGAGATAACTAGACCTTATAAGGATTTATATTCATTCGACTCTATCAGAGTAAAGTTCCTTGGCCTAATCAAAGATCTTTGTGTGAATTTGACCCAAATCCTAGCCAAGTGCATGGTAATGGATGTTGTAGTGGCAAATGTGCCTCCTAAGTATGACATGTTGTTGTCAAGGTAATGGGGTGCCAAGCTGCAGGGTACAATGAAGATGGACATGACATATGCCACAATCCCTGTCTTTAGCTAGCTTAGAAGACTATACAGAGAGGCACACATGAAGTTTATGGTTAGCATTCTGGAGAAACCTAAAAATTCACCTCTGTACTCTATCCATATAGATCTGGACTCTTTCATCCTTTACAATGATGAAATTATAAACGAGCTAGAGCTAGAAGATAGAAATTTAGACAACAGAGTAGAGCCTGCAGATCTTAGCATAATGGAAACTCTAGATGTTGAGGAAAACAAGGAAGAAACCTTTGAACAGTGTGCTGAATCAAAAAACCAGAGTGAACAAAACCTAGACTGAAAACAACAAATTACTCATCACTCTGAACTCCATGAAAGTCCTAAAGAACTAAAAATTACACAACACAGTGAAGACCTCAGAATATTACTTAAGGGTGAACATAGCATTAGGGATGAAAATGATGACAAGTCCACAAACAATCCTTTATGGAGAATGAACTTTGACGGGTCTTGCACTAGAAAGAATGCCGGGGCTGGAGTATGGTTGCACAATACGGAAATAAATTATGCTGAGAGTCATGCCTTCAAACTAGACTTTAAATGTACAAACAACATCGCAGAGTATGAGGCTCTCATCCTAGGATTGAATCTATTGAAAAAACTAGGAGCCCAAAGGATAGTTGTACACGAAGACTCTAAGTTAGTCATCAAACAAGTAAATGGAGAGTACACTGCGAAGCATCCTAGATTGTAGGCATACAGAGATGATTCCATGGATCTGCTGAAAACCTTCATAGAATATGAGCTTGTGTTTATCCCTAGGGACCAGAACATTATCGCAAATGGATTGGCCCGCGCTGCTAGTTCATATCAGAGAATACCTAGTGATAAATAGATCATTATTAAAACAAAATATAGACCAGCAGTGCCAGATAATGAGAAACACTGGCAGGTCTTTGAGGGGGACAAACAGATAGAGGATTTCTTGCTTTGCAAGAATGAGTTCGAATTTATAGAGTCAGGCTTTAAGTTTGATGAAAGAAGTTATGATAAAGAGCCCCCTGATGAAGAAAAAAAATCTTGTTATGTAGAAATAAACATGTTGACCAAGGATTTTGAGAATCAAACAAAATAATACATGAATGCAGAAAAATAAGACATAGAGGTGCTGCAGTCCAAAGATAAAAACATACCCAGAGGACTAGCACCCCTTGAGGACCATTTTGATTTTTTAATGATGTGGCAAAGAAGCCCACTATAGACCACGTTGAATCGGATGTTTGAAAATGAAATATAGGCAGCGAAGATAAGCCTAAAATGATTAAAATAGCTAAATCCTTGCCAGCGCACATCAAGAAGAAATGCATTGATTTATCTAAAGAGTTTGTTGATGTGTTCACTTGGAGCTACGAGGACTTAAAAGCCTTTAACACAAGAACCACAACACATTCATAACATTAAAGGAACTGAAAATAAAAATCTGCATTTGCATGTAGTGGTTTGTGTGTTTTGCAAAAGGAACAATTAGGAAATCTACATTTAGTTTGTGTTCTTTGATTTGTTTTCTCGCAAATTGATTGCTCTTTCCCTCTAGTAGCTAGGATTTTCATTGAAAAACTAAAAGTGAAAGATTGCTTATCATTCTTAGTTTGCATTTTAGGAATTTCCGTTACATCATCCTAGTGAACCTTTGAAAGGAAAATTGTTAAACAAGATCAACATAAAATTAATCTCAATTTACCTAACAAAGCATTGGAACCATAACGATAACATTTAGAAGGTCTAGGCTAGAGACGTGTTTCGACATCGTAAAACATAACAGCTGTCATTAAATTGTTTGTGATACATTCCTAGTGTGATACCTCACTCCACGTACGTAAGTACATCGTAGCTCGTCAACATACTTTCAGGTATATCGGGCAGTGTTATAGTACGATAAGTATAAAGGGGTGCTCTCACTGTGCAGTTTTGCATCAGACAATGCTAATACGGACTTGGGCCTCCGCGTACCTTCAGGTGTATTTGGGAGGACAAATTTTAGGTGCTATCCATCCATAATGAACTGAGTCGGCCACCTTGTAAATTGTGATACACCGAACACAAAATTCAGGTATTTTTTTGCCTGTACTTCTTGGTTCACCAGGAGGTATTCTGTAGTTCACAGTTTCTTGGTAAACCCTTTTGCCTAACATTACCCTTTTATTTTGTTTATTTTTTTTTGTTAAAATAAATCAGTAATCGTGGAAGAACAAAATCCTTTCCCCCGTCGTTCACGTAGACTAGTGTTAAAACAACCTTTAGCACCAGAGGTTACTTCTAGTAGGCGAAGGCAATCGCGATTTTCCGAATCAAGTAAAATTCGCACTTCTGGTGAAACATCATCTTTCCATAAACCAGAGTTAGCTCAAGTTGTTTCTACACATCCTAGATCATCTATTATTGTTGAAACAGAGTCTTCACAGCTACCCATGGTCAAGATCTATCCAATCAATGAGACCATACCTCCTGGACCCGACGTTGTTCAACCAAAAATTGATCCAGATCCCATCTCTTCTTTGCCAGAAAATCTGAATCCTAAAGTCGTACAACTGGAAGTTGTTCCTACCTTGGTCATCCCACAAATTTCTTTAGCCATTGAATCTCCAATATCACACAATCAACCACCTGAAATATAATTTGGGCCTGAAGGTGAAATAATTCCACCTGGTTTAATTGCAATTGAAGAAATCCCACAAGATGTGACACCTTTAACTCCAACCCATTTTGGGGAGGACCTTTACCTGTACGATTCTTTTCCTCAATCGACACCATCTGCTTTTGTTGATCCTGTTCCTTTTCAAACTCCTGTCGATTCAAAAGGGTATACATTTGGTCAAGTAACCATGCCTGAACCAACATCTTTGGTTGGGCCATCTGTTCCAATTACATCAGCTCCTTCCCTAGCTACCTCGTCGATGTTTACAGCTTCACGAGAGCCATATTTTCATGGTGGCCCTTTGGTCCAATCAGGTTGCAAATCATTATCTTGAATTTTCTCTAGTGCATCTTTGAATCCATGGAATTTACCAATGTCATCATCTAGTATTTTAACTGGTAATCCTATAGTGATTATTGAATGACTTGATTCTTTATATACATCTTCAGGGCAATATCAAGCTGGTCCTTCTGGGTCTATTCCTTCAAGTACCATATCAACTGGACTCCTAGTATTTGGAGATAAATATTTTCCGTCTTATTATCTTCCTCATGCTGGGGGGCAACCTTTCATCACCAAATATGACAATACTCCGTCACTTTTTGGTCAATATAATGCCGAAATGAATGTTTGTCAATGGCAACCCACTCTGACTATCCAACCACAAACGGTTGTACACTCGTATCAACCAGTTCAACATGTTACACCCACATCATTTCCACTTGTCAATACATATTTACCCCTGATACAGAATCGAAATGTTGTACAACCTTATCAAACGGGTCCTTCAACTCAATATCATCAAATGTTGTGTCCACAGACTCCAAATCCTTCGATTAATTTATAGCAGCCTATATCCGGAATCATTTATTTACAAGCTAGTTTACCATTTTATGGGATGTCACAACTGCAAACTGGTTATACTTATCAACTGAATCCAAGTTATCCTAATTTGGGTTATAAAATTGGTGGAGAGACCCCTTAGTAGCCACAGGTGCAAATGCCTCACACTTCATTTCAACAAGTATCATATCCAGGTTTTGGTCAAAAAAATCCTTAAGCGTTTGCTTTTCAAAACAATCCCTATCTGGGTTAGCAGCAGCAGATTCCTTATGCTGGTGCTAAAAGGCCTGTTTCTCAAGAAATTCCATCTTACCCTGGCTATGCTCAACCTGAACTTAATAGATAGTTGCCCTTTGTCGCAACTTTAGAGTTACCAGATTTAAATCGGCTAACTAATGATCCAATTAACTATGCTCCTTTGTGGCCAATGATACCTCATTAATTACCCTCGGATATTCCTAAGTTCAATGGAAACCCTGGAGAAGATCCATCGAATCATGTTATGAATTATCATTTATGGTGTTCATCAAACTCCCTGAATGATGATTCTGTTTGACTACATCTTTTCCAGCGCACGCTCACAGGTCCAGCTACAAAATAGTATATTGAATTACCTAGAGCTTCTTTTGATAATTTGATTTCCCTAGCTACTGTATTTTTGACTCATTTCCAGTTACCCATCAGAAATGAAACTAGAATGAAACTCTTGACCAATTTCAAACAGACTAATGCTACTCACATCTCTGATCATAGTCATGAGTGGCATCTTCGTCGTAGAATGGTTAAGACATTTGTTCCGGATCAGATCCTTGCTAAATGGTTCATTAAGTCCCTGTTACCATCTATAACTGAGGATGTGGCTAAGGGTGGCATCATCATACAAGAGCAAGTTATCGCTTGTGCCCAATATTTAGACTTGATTTACACAGTCTGGCACACTCTATGAAAAAATTCCTAATGCGCCGAGATCTAATTTTATTGTTCCTCCTCAATTAAAGGACTCTCATGCCGGAGACGGCTTGATTGGCATTGCAAGCACACATCACACTACTGCATTTGATCCTACTCCTGCTTCAAAAATTAATTCCGTGTCATTTGACAAGGGAAAAAGTGTCAAGGAACCCGGACGTAAGAAAAAGGGGAAATCTAAGAAAAAGAAAACTTCTAACCCGCAGGAAAGATCATCTGATCAATCGTCTGGACCTAGGAAACCTCGTTATCCATGCATAATCTGTAATGAGGAACACTTTTTTAGGGATTTTCCTCACTGCGCTGAAGTCTCAAAAATCATTAAGACTTCCCATGTGTTAGCTGTGTTGACAAACCCATTTCCAAATCCGGACACAAACATGGTTTCTATGGATCCAGCTCCTAGTTCCCAAGTGTTAATGTTATTTGTCACAAAACCTTCAACAGATATTTTGGTGTCAACGCATAATAAATATTTTGGTAGTCAGGCCACTGATCAACCTTCTACCTCGACAACGAATCCATCTACGAAATCAGTACCGCCTACTGCTATTCCTAAATTGACAATCAAGCCACCAAAGGGTGTAATTAAAAAATTGACATATAATCCTCGAGCAAGAGCTGCACAAAATTATAATATAGTTGAATATTTGGCTCAATCCCCTTCAGCTATGTATGCTCTTGAGGTATTGCAAAATTGTCCCTCCCAAAAACAGGCTTTATTGTTGGCTATTGGTGGAATTGATCCGATTGATTCTAATCTTGTCGTATTTAATCATACAGGCTATGTGCCACAACTACCGGCAGAATTGGCATTCTCCATACAAGTAAATGTTCTCAATCACCTTGTTCATCGCACTATTATTAATGAGGGAGAATATACATGCATTATGTCTCTAAATTGTTGGAAGTCACTTGGATTGCTATGCTTATCACAATCATCAACGACGTTGAAGGCATTTGATGGGCATACATACAAACCTTGTGGTATTATTAATAACCTGCATGTTGAACTAGGGGGAAAAACAATGAATGTTGATGTTGAGTTTGTTGACGGACCCCTTGACTATAATATTCTACTTGGAAGGCCATGGGTATATTCAATGACTGCAATTATTTCTACATATTTTAGAATGATTGCCTTTCCACATAAAGGTACTATCACAGTGATTAATCAGCTATCCTTCTTTGCCTCCACTTCATAGGTAACTGGAAGCGTTCCGTTCATTCACATACCCCAGCTAGAACTTTAGAACATTGGTGTAGGACTGTTAAAGGATTCCACTCTTATGGGAACCTTTGCATTACTGCCGCCCGCGACGTCGGTGGAAATTGCAAGTAAATAGACCTGTTGCATGATCTCTTCAACTCTATCTGGCTTAAGGAAGAGTACGGGTGATTATGAAATTAATACGTTGGATGAATTTCTACTTCCCAGCCCTATTGAGCTGGCATATCAATCAATATATTTGGCTTTGGCGGCAAATCCGAAATTAGTATCACCAAGTGTTTGGGTTGATCGTTCCTTAGATTTTGGTACTCCCTTTGATCCTTTTTATTTAATGTTCTTGACAGATGAGAATATTTTGGAAGCCATGATGTCAGAAGGATAACCATGGGAAGATTATCATCATTGTTCCCATCTTCTCGATTATGAGGAAAATTATCTTAGTGAACTATATCACCCATCAATCAAAAATTTCTTTTTGAATTCTTTACCCATTAATGCAATCGATTCCGAGCGAAATCTGTCAAATATTTAAGAAACCATTTCTATCAATATTTCGACCAAACCTAGTGTTGTAGAAAATATTCATGTCGGTGTATCTTGTTCTCTATCAGAACTCGAATCATATTACTCTCTATTTCATGAATTCTGTGATGTATTTGCTCGGTCTTACGAGGAAATGGCATGCATAGATACTAGTATTGTTGAACACACTATTAATATGTATCCTGATGTAAAAATAGTGCATCAATGGCTTCGTCCTATTCATCCAAAGAAAGCTACTACCATAAAAGTAGAAGTTGAAAAAATTTTGCGTGCTGGTTTCATATACCCTGTTCTGCTAACTGAGTGGGTTTCCTATATCGTTCCTGTCATGAAAAAGAAAGGAAACATTAGAGTGTGCATCGATTATCGGGATGTCAATCTTACTTTTCCAAAAGACAACTATCCTACTCCCTTTATCGACTAGATTATTGAAGATTGTGCTGGATGTGAAATCTTTTCGTTCATGGATGGATTTTCCAGCTACAATCAAATCAATATCTGCCCAAAGGATCAACATAATACAACATTGATCTGTCCCTGGGGCACATTCGCTTATAGGAAATTGTCGTTTGGTTTAAATAACGTTGGGGAAAATTTTCAGAGAGCAATGGATTATGATTTCAATGACATCAAGCACATTGTTCAACCTTATCTAGATGATTTACCAGCACATTCATGAAATCAGACTGATCACCTGATGAATTTGAGAGCCATTTTCTTACGTTGCCGACACTAAAAAATATGCCTCAATCCACGTAAATGTGTGTTTTGTGTTGGTTCTAGTCGATTTCTTGGATTCGTAGTTTCAAAAGAAAGAATTCGAATCGACCCATTGAAGGTTTAGGCCATTCTTGATTTTCCTGCACCATCAAACTTACTTCAGATACAGAAAATTCAAGGAAAGGAAAACTTCCTAAGAAGGTTCATTCCAAACTACGTCGAAATGGCTAAAGGATTTACTCGATTATTGAAAATGGGGGTTCCCTCCCATTGGGACCAAGTTGTGCAAGCTTCTTTTGATGCTGTCAAGGATTCTCTTTTCCGAGCATCATTAACGTATCCCCCTAATTATCAAAATGATTATTTCCTATATATCGTTGCGGCCGAAACAACCATTACTATGGTATTGGTCCAAGTAGAAAATGGAATTGAACATCCGACCTATTATTTGAGTCGTAATCTCAATGATATGGAAGTTAAATATACATAAGTAGAAAAACTTGCCTTGGCAGCTGTTCAAGTTGTCCAAAGATTTCGCCATTATATCCTGCTCCAAAAAACCACTATCGTTTCGGATTGCAACCGCATTAGTAATATCTTATCACGTTAATTTCTGGGGGGGGGGGATATTCAAAATGGATCGTCATTTTGTAGGAATTTGATTTGGAATTCATCAAATCCAAATAAAATAAGTCTTTAGTTTTGGCTGAGCTTCTCTATGACCTTCCCTCTGATAGTACTGTAACTACGTCGGAACCATAAATTCTTGACGAGTCTCTATTTTTGATTGGGTCATCTGATCCTTGGTATGGGGATTTCATCATTTATCTCCAAACTCAAACTTTTCGACCTAATACCTCTCAATATGAACATCGACGTATTCGATACCAAGCCAAAGATTATCTTATCATCAGCGATACACTTTATTGTCGTGGTGTCAATACCATTTTAAGGAGGTGCCTCACTCATGAGGAGGTCGAAAAAGTGTTAAATGATTGTCATGCTAGGACTTGTGGTGGAAATTTATCTAGTTATGCTACCGCGTAGAAGATACTCCACGCTGGTTACTTTTGGCCTACTATTTTTCGAGACTACATCCTCATGGTCAGAAGTTGGCATGCGTGCTAGAATTTTGATCGTAAAATCTGCAAACCATCAGTGCCAATGCATCATGTTGTCTCTGTTGGACAATTTTCGAAATGGGGTATTGACTTCATGACCTGCAACCCTCGTTCATCTAGGGGGCACGGTTATATTATTGTCGTAGTCGACTATTTTACCAAATGGGCTGAAGCGATGCCTACATTCAACAACACAGGACAAGGAGCTGCATTTTTTTTCTTTAATCATGTTATTGGACGGTCTGGGGCCCCATGGGCTATAGTTACAGATCATGGGAAGCATTTTCTCAATCACATAATGGCTGAATTGACTGCCAAGTTAGGATTGTCACATGATAATTCTACTCCTTACTATCCACAATCAAATGGATAAGTTGAAGCTATCAAAAAGATTCTTAAACATATGCTTCAATGAATGGTAGGAGTTCGTAAAAGAAATTGGCATTTGATCATATACTTTTCCTTGTGGGCATATCGAACCTCAGTGAGAAACAAAACTAAATTTACTCCTTTTCAATTGGTGTATGGTTTGGAAGCTATCTTACCAATCCAATGTGAAATACAATCGTTGAAACTCGCAATCGACTTGTTACCTGACACCTTAGAAGAAGAAGTGCGTCTCCTTAAACTCATCCATCTTGATGAAATGCATTTTGAAGTCTAATTGGCCAACGAAGCGCATACGAGACGTATAAAGGCGCAACACGACAAAAATGTCCAGCCTCACATTTTCTCAGAGGGTGACTTGGTCCTTCTTTACAATCAAGAAGTTGATGTAATAGGTACAGGAAAGTTTGAGCCATTATGGCATGGCCCCTATATTGTCAAAAGAGTTCTTGCTAAGGGTGCCTATGAGTTGGTTGATTACGATGGAATTTCATTGGCGCAACCTAGAAATGGGTTGTATTTGAAACCATACTATGCTTAATTATGAGCGTGGTAATTTTTTGTATTATATTGTATATATATGTTGTTGATTTGCATTCACTATCTTAATTTGTTTTTCAAGTTTTCTTGACGTTAGTAATCCGCTTTACATTTCATCGCATATGTCTGAATCTTTGAAACCCTTTGTTGGATATGCTGATAGTGCTAGTCGTAGTATGCAGAATCTATCCTCTGCAGCGTGGGCCATTTTCACTCTAAACGACGAGTTAGTGAGTTTTCAAGGGATTTTTATTAGTAGATCAACAAAAATATCGTTGAGTGTAGTGCATTGATTGAACTTCTCTCTGATTCCATTTCATTTGGTATTAACCGTATCATCATAAGGTTAAACTCACAACTTGTGGTATTACAACTTACTAGTGTTTATACTGCTAGAAATCCAACACTGCATAGATTGTTCCTAAGAGTTCGACTTTTGCAAAGACACTTTGATTTTATTCAATATCAACACATTTCCATAAATTTGAACATATTGAATGATTCATTAGCTAATCAAGTTTTAGACAGAAATTTGCAACATATGTAAAGAAAACATTCACATCATTGAACAAGATTTCGCAATAAACATAGGAAAACACTGAAATCATATAGATATATAGTTATAGGTTTTTACAAAAATTTGTGCCCAAGACACATTGGTCATCTGACCTCAAAATGTATGCAAAATGTCACAAATAAACTAGTGGTGATCATGGTAACATGCTATAGATCTAGCTATCCCGCGAAGTAACCACATTCAGCGGTTAAGAACCCCAATAGTGTGTCATTGCAGTCGCATGGGTAGCTCTTCGATTCGGCAATCCGAAATCCTGAAGGTAAAACCCTCTATGTGCTGCTGAAGCTCAGCTAGAGTCTCAGCCATATCAAGATCCTGAAGGAATGCTCTCCTGACATCCCTCTCTGTTGGCACATCTGCTTCGCACTCCGGTTCCACTACTGGTTGAACACGACCAACATCTGCATTACATCAAACTTTTAGTTTAGTCTTGGGAAAACATAAAAATACACAAACATTGTATAAACCTTAGGAAAATAAAAAACATGGTCAAAACATTCTTACCTATTGTAGCCCACTGAGCGCCTTTTGGTAATGCTAAATCTGGATCCCCTCAGAAATCAATGCCTACATATGCATACTCATCGATGGCGACAAATTGTCGACAGAACCAAGCGAAGAACGCAGTCGAGAACACAATGGTAGATTGGCCAGCATGCCTACCCATGAGTTCCACCCATTTCTGCATCCGAGGATCTTTAGGATTTAACACATCCAGTGTCACATGTTGTGGTTGCATAAGTGGAATCCATTCCAAGGCGAAGGATATAAGGATAGAACTATAACTTAAATTTTTATTCCTTCCTCCTTTTGCTTTATTCAATTGTTCCTTTATCTCAGAAAGAACAGCTTCAGAACAGTTGAAGATTGTTGGCTCCATACACTCTAGCGTGTATTGCATATATGATCTATTCGCTACATGTAGTGTAACGGTGCCGACAAGTTTTGCGATCATGAAAAGGATAGTTCTCAAAGGAAAATCTCTAACATCTCGGATGTTTATCTTTCCATCTTTTCTTGGCTCTGCCCCTGGATAACAATGTTGCAAAACATAAATTCTCATTGTCTCTCCTCCAACAATAGACCCTAAGAGTGAAATGGGCAAGCCTCTCCTCGAAAAACCTATAAGAAAGTACACATCCTTGACTGTTATGGGAACCACTTGGTTATTAATATGAAATGCCTCGATAGCTGGATCCCATGCTCGAAATAAGAACTCCAAGAGTTCTATTTGTTGCCTCATCCTTGACAATTTGTAGTACTTAAGCAGTCCACAATCTCTTAGGGCTCTTACTATACCCGGATCATTTAAGGAAATCATATCATGTTATTCATGTTCTCTTTCCCTCCATTTAATCTTCATTGTAATCCGATGGAAACATGAAATACAACCATAAGATCCATTAGATTCCAATCAATGCCAAAAACTAGGAAAATTTTGGGCATAATGTGAGAAACAAAAATCTATATTGCGCCCAACACACTCCCTAAAAAGAGACAGTGTGTTGTGTATGCAAGTAACCTTCACTATACTTGCTTTGCAATGCAGGTTTCAACATTCAGGGGTGTGTTGCCCTCTTTTTGGGCAAAATTTACCCTAGGGGCCTTAAAACCCTGAAAATTTGCAGAAATTGGAAATGAAATGAATACTAAAGGAAAGAGGAGGTTCATATCACTAACCTAGATCAAACAACAACAAAAACCATCCATAGAAATGATCACAATCAAAAGCTTAATTTCGGGGACAAAATCAGGTTCAGAGCTCCAAAATGAAAATGGTAACTATGGAATGGTAAAAATGAATAGTGAAACTACTTTTAATAGTCATTTAATTATTTTCAAATTGAATTTATTGTTATGATTATAGTTTTATTATGTTTTTTTATCATGAAACATGTATTTTTAATCCATTTGATGTTGTTTTGAACATGTATTACAACTGATGAACATATTAGTCGTGCAGATTTATTTTAAGAATGATTTGACCACAAAGCATACTTTTTCTCCTTATTTTTTGAGCTTTGTTAAAAACGAAAAATGATTTGAAGCACACTTTTATCTCTTTTTCGAGCTTCGATAACAGCGAAAAAGGAACCCTTGGAGTCTTCTTTCAGCTCTTTTCAGACTTCGATAATGTGAAAAGATTGCTGAGAACTTGTATTTTCAAGCTCATAAAAGTAAATGAATTGATATCTACTCAGTATAAGTTTAACCCTTTTCCGTGTTAGAAAATTAAATATTACAGAGAAATGAAACACATAAAATATGCAGAAAACACAAGCACACACAACACATAAAACGAGAGACACAGATATACGTGGTTCACCCAGTTTGGACTACGTCCACCTCGAAAAGCCAGTCCTTCCTTTCTATTATCTGGCAAAATGAAGAGACACAACCTACAACAGATCCACTGTAATATCCTCTGTTCTTTCTCACAGTCTCCCTATCTATTTCTTGCTCCGAGAATACACATACAATACACAGTCGCAATACAATACCCTCATACAAAGCGAGGGGTTGCCTTCTAGGGAAAAAAACCCTAAACTAAACATAACTTCTACTGTCAGATCATCCGCCCAATGAACGACCCAGATTGACTAGAAATTACTATACTTTTACAGGGGGGAGGGGGCCTCCATAAAGTCGTAGCTGCCCCCCCTGGACCCCCAAGGCAGCGTTTAATTTCGGGTGGTGTTGCCACCCCATTAAAGTATAGGGGGTCCAACGTTGTGATACAAAATAAACAAGATAATTAGGCTCCATACCCAACAATCTCCCAATTGGAGACTGATTGTAGCAATTGCACCGCTGCTTCATTTGCTGGACAATGACTCCTCTTTGGACCTGGATGTTTCTCATCTTCATCGTCATCCTTTAAGACCAATTGAAACTGAGCATAATATCAGTTTCTCCCTGGTTACAACTTTTGTTAGCATATCTGCAGGATTCTGGCTAGTGTGTATCTTTTCCAGCTTCAACTGTCCATCTTCCAATACTGACCATATGAAATGGTACTTGAGCTGTATGTGTTTAGTCCTGGAATGAAATGTTGAGTTCTTTGCAAGATGAATGGCACTTTGACTATCACTGTATAATGTGCCCATATCATGCTTATTACCCAATTCATCCATAAACCTTTGTAACCAAATCATTTCCTTACTAGCATCTGTAGCAGCAACATATTCTGCTTCTGTTGTTGAAAGTGCAATAACACTTTGGATTTTTAAACCCAACTGACAGTTGTTCCACCTACAGTAAATACATATCCCGTAGTGCTCCTCCTATTATCTCTGTCACCTGCCATATCTGCATCAACATATCCCTGTAGATCAATGTTTGAACCACCAAAGCATAATTCTTGATTTGTGGTACCTCTCAAATATCTAAGAATCCATTTTACTGCCATCCAATGTTCTTTTCCTGGATTGTTCATGTACCTGCTTACAACTCCCACTGCATGTGAAATATCAAGCCTTGTGCAGATGATTGCATACATTAAGCTTTCAACTGCTGATGCATATGGAACTTTAGACATGTAGTCCATTTCTTCTCGGGCCTTGGGGCACATCTCCTTACTAAGTTTGAAATGGCTAGCAAAAGGTGTACTAACTGGTTTTTCATTCTGCATATTAAATCTTTTCAACACCTTTTGTATGTACTCATTCTGAGACAGTGTTAATTTGCGATTTTTCCTGTCTCTAGTTATTCTAATACCAAGTATTTGTTTTGCAGGTCCCAAATCCTTCATTGCAAATGAATTTTCCAATTTTCTTTTGAGCACATTTATTTCTTGCATGTTAGACCCTGCAACAAGCATGTCATATACATACAATAACAATATAATATAGCTGCCATCATTTTGTCTTTTCAGATAATCACAATGGTCAGAGTGACATCTAGTATAACCTTTTTCAGACATAAAATTATCAAATTTTAGATACCACTACCTTGGAGCCCGTTTTAAGCCATACAAACTCTTCTTTAACCTGCACACTAATTTTTCTTTCCCTTTGACCTCATATCCTTCTGGTTGCTGCATGTAGATCTCTTCCTCCAAATCTCCATGCATAAATGCTGTATTTACATCTAACTGTTCAAAAAAATGTAAATCTTCCGCTGCTACAAGACTTAAAATAGTCCTGATTGAAGTCATCTTAACAACAGGAGAAAATATTCATCAAAATCAATACCTTTCTTCTGTGCAAACCCCTTCACCACAAATCTAGCTTTGTACCTATGTTTTTCTCCATCTCCTTCCTTCAACGTGTAAACCCATTTATTTTGCAATGTAGTTTTACCTACAGGAAACTTGACTAAGTCCCAAGTCTGGTTATGCATTAAGGAGTCCATCTCTTCTTCCATGGCTAGCTCCCACTTCTCCCTACTTTCAACCTGCATTTCTTCTTCATAAAATTCAAGTTCACAAGAATCAGTCAACAATAAATAATATAATGAGGGAGAGTATCGTTCAGGGGGTCTAATTATCCTGGTAGATCTTATAACACCACTTTCAGGTGTTTGAGGTGCATGTTGCTATTGTGGTGGTTGCTGTTGTTGTGGCTCTTGATTATTATTATTTTTAGGCACCTTTACCTTTTCTGTGATCTCATCAAGAACTGTGTATTATTTGTTTTCTTTTTCCTATTTCTTTTCCTACAACTAATTCTTATAAAATACCTTTTCATTGAATATTACATCTCTGCTCCTAATAATTTTGTGATTTTCATAATCATATAAGCAATAACCAAAATCATTAACACCATATCCAATAAAGGTACATTTCTTTGATTTTGCCTCAAGCTTTGTTCTATTTTCTTTATTAATATGGACAAAGGTCTCACAACCAAAAGGCTTTAAAAAATAGTAGTTTACCATTTTATCTATCCATGCTTCCTCTGGAATACCACCATTCAAGGAACTTGAAGGGCCTCTATTTATTAGATAAATAGTAGTATCTACAACGTCTGCCCAAAATTGTAAAGGAAATCCTGCATGCAATCTCATGCACCTTGCATGCTCCATGATTTTTCTGTTCATCCTTTCTGACACACCATTTTCTTGTGGTGTTTTTGGAACTGTGTTCTCTCTGCGAATTCCATGCTGTGAACAGAACCTAACAAACTCTTTGCTACAATATTCACCTCCATTGTCTGATCTGAGACACTTCAACTTATTTCTTGTCTCAATCTCAACCAAAGCTTTCCATTTCTTGAAAGTATCAAATACATCAGATTTATTTTGAATACAATAAATCCAAGTTTTTCTAGTTGCATCATCAATAAAATTAATATAATAACGAGAGCCACCAAGAGATGATACCTGAGTAGGTCCCCATATATCTGTATGCACAAGCTCTAATTTTCCGCTCTTCTTTTCTTTCCCAACTTTGAGAAATCTGACTCTCTTCTGTTTTCCATAAATGCAATTCTCACAGAAATCAAAATCAACATTCTTCAAACCTGGCAAAAATTTTCTTGAGTGAAGAATCTTCATCCCCCTCTCACTCATGTGTCCGAGCTTATGATTCCATAATGCTGCATCTGCTCCTTTGGAAGTTAAAGCATTAACAAAGTTAGAAATACCATTGCAAAAATACAATGTACCAACCTTTTCTCCTTTTGCTATTACCAGCGCTCCTTTAGTGACCTTCCAAGTTTTATCTGTGAAAGTTGTCACACAACCTTCATTGCCTAACTACCCTGTTGAAATCAAATTTTTCTTCAGATCTGGAACATGCCTTACCTCCTTTAATAGCCATTGGTTTCCATTCCGTTGTTTTACAAGAACCTTACCCATTCCAACAATTTTAAAGGTTTATCATCACCCAAATGGACTTGTCCAAAATATCCTTGAACATAGTCATGAAAATATTTCTTATCAGGTGTGGCATGGAATGAGGCCCCTGAATCTTCAACCCAAGAATCAGTAACATTTTCGAAAGAAAGAATCAAAGCATCTTGTAACACATCACCTGTCACATTTGCTTAATGATTGTTATTTTGTTGTGTGTCTCTTTCTTTTCACTTCCAAGATCTACAGTCTTTCTTTAGGTGTCATTTCTTTCCGCATTTCCAGCACACTATCCTCGATGTAAACTTGGATTTGCCTTTCCTTGATTTACTGCGATATCCTGAGCTCTTTCCTCTTTACATTTTTCCTCCCCTAGACTTTGCACTCAAAGCATTACCCAATGTCTCACTGGAGCTTTTCCTTCACATTTCCTCGCTAAGGATAGCACCGACAACATCATCAAACTTTAAAGTACTAAGTGCAGAGACAGAGTTACTAATGGCCATAACTAAACCATTCCAGCTTTCTGGAAATGAGCACAAAAATAAGAGAGCTCTAACTTTATCATCAAAGTTTACCCCTACAGAACTTTACTGACTGGTAACTTTATTAAAATCATTTAAATGGTCTGCAACAGATCCACCTTACGACATCTTCATATTAAATAAACGTTTCATAAGAAATACCTTGTTTGAGGCCGAGGGTTTTTCATATAGTTTTTCCAATGCCTTAATCAAACCCTCTATTGTTGTTTCCTTCGAAATATTGAAGGCTACCAACTCCGCGAGGCACAACCGTATTGTTCCGAGTGCCTTTCTATAAAGAATATCCCATTCCGCGTCTGTCATAGTCGTTGGCTTCTTTTTTTTTCTGCTCAATGCTAGGTACAGATCTTTCTAATACATACAATCTTCCATCTGCATCTTCCATAGCGAGAATTTTTGGCCGTTAAATTTCTCAACCCTAAACTTACCATCTTCCACCATTGCTCCCACTCGAACCAGGAACCCTTCTTTCCTATGAGTTTATCAGCCAAATAGACCTTCGGCTCTGATACCAGTTGTTAGAAAATTAAATATTACAGAGCAATGAAACACATAAAATATGTGGAAAACATAAGTACACAAAACACACAAAACCAAAGAGACACAGATATACATGGTTCACCTAGTTTGGGATACGTCCACCCTGAACAGCCAGTCCTTCCTTTCTATTATCCAGCAAAATGAAGAGACAACCTACAGTAGATCCACTGTAATATCCTCTGTTCTCTCTCACAGTATCCTTGTCTGTTTCTCGCTCCAAGAATATACATACAATACATAGTTGCAATATAATACCCTCATACAACACGTGGGGTTTCCTTTTAGGGAAAAAAACCCTAAACTAAACATAACTTCTACTATCAGATCATCTGCCCAATGAACGGCCCAGATTGACTAGAAATTAATATACTTTTACAAGGAAATTTTACATCTGTTTTTAGCTTCGGAGGCGCTATCCCCGAAACCCCCTGCCAAGGGGGGCTCCATAAAGTCGCAGCCACCCCCCTGGACCCCCTAGGCAACGTTTAATTTCAGGCGGTGTTGCTGCCCCTTTAAGGTACAGGGGGTCCAAAACTGTGATATAAAATAAATAGGATAATCAGGCTCCACACCAAAAAATCTCCCACTTGGACACTGATTGTAGCAATCGCACCGCTGCTTCATTTGCTGGACAATGACTTCTCTTTGGACCTGGTTGTTTCTCATCTTCATCGTAATCCTTGAAGACTAATTGAAACTGAGCATAATCTTAGTTTCTCCCTGGTTACAACTTTTGTTAGCATATCTGCAGGATTCTGGCTAGTGTGTATCTTTTGCAGCTTCAACTATCCATAGTCCAATACTGACCGTATGAAATGGTACTTGAGTTGTATGTGCTTAGTTCTGGAATGCAATGCTGAGTTCTTTGCAAGATGAATGACACTTTGGCTATCAGTGTATAACGTGCCCATATCATGCTTCTTACCCAATTCATCCATAAACCTTTGTAACCAAATCATTGCCTTACTAGCCTCTGTAGCAGCAACATATTATGCTTCTGTTATTGAAAGTGCAACAACACTTTGGATTTTTGAAACCCAACTAACAGTTGTTCCACCTACAGTAAATACATATCCCGTAGTGCTCCTCCTATTATCTCTGTCACCTACCATATCCGCATCAACATATCCCTGTAGATAAATGTTTGAATCACCAAAGCATAATGCTTGATTTGTGGTACCTCTCAAATATCTGAGAATCCATTTTACTGCCATCCAATGTTCTTTTCCTGGATTGTTCATGTACCTACTTACAACTCCCACTGCATGTGCAATATCATGCCTTGTGCAGACCATTACATACATTAAGCTTCCAAATGCTGATGCATATGGAACTTTAGACATGTAGTCCATTTATTCTTGGGCCTTGGGACACATCTCCTTACTAAGTTTGATATGGCTAGCAAAAGTTGTACTAACTAGTTTTTCATTCTGCATATTAAATATTTTCAACACCTTTTGTATGTACTCATTCTGAGATAGTGTTAATCTGCGATTTTTCCTGTCTCTAGTTATTCTCATACCAAGGATTTGTTTTGTAGCTCCCAAATCCTTCATTACAAATGAATTTGCCAATTTTCTTTTGAGCACATTTATTTCGTGCATGTTAGACCCTGCAACAAGCATGCCATCTACATACAATAAAAATATAATATAGCTGCCATCATTTTTCCTTTTCAGATAAACACAATGATCAGAGTGACATCTAGTATAACCTTGTTCAGACATAAACTTGTCAAATTTTAGATACCACTGCCTTGGAGCCTGTTTTAAGCCATACAAGCTCTTCTTTAATCTGCACACCAATTTTTCTTTCCCTTTTACCTCATATCCTTCTGGTTGCTGCATGTATATCTCTTCCTCCAAATCTCCATGGAGAAATGTTGTCTTTACATCTAACTGTTCAAGATGTAAATCTTCTGCTGCTACAAGACTTAAAATAGTTTTGATTGAAGTCATCTTAACAACAGGAGAAAATATTTCATCAAAATCAATACCTTTCTTCTTTGCAAACCCCTTCACCACAAGTCTAGCTTTGTACCTCTGTTTTCCTCCATCTTCTTCTTTCAGCCTGTAAACCCATTTATTCTGCAATGTAGTTTTACCTGCAGGCAACCTGACTAAGTCCCAAGTCTGGTTATGCATTAAGGAGTCCATCTCTTCTTCCATGGCTAGCTCCCACTTCTTCCTGCTTTCAACCTGCATTGCTTCTTCATAACATTCAAGTTCACTAGAATCAGTCAACAATAAATAATATAATGAAGGAGAGTATCGTTCAGGGGGTATACTTATCCTAGTAGATCTTCTAACACCACTTTCAGGTGTTTGAGGTGCATGTTTCTGTTGTGGTGGTTGTTTTTGTTGTGGCTCTTGATTATTATTATTTTCAGGCACCTTTACCTTTTCTGTGATCTCATCAATAACTGTGTATTCTTTGTTTTCTTTTTCCTATTTCTTTTCCTGCAACTGATTCTTATATAATACCTTTTCATTGAATATTACATCTCTACTCCTAACGATTTTGTGATTTTCATAATCATATAAGCGATAACCAAAATAATTAACACCATATCCAATAAAGGTACATTTCTTTGATTTTTCTTCAAGATTTTTTCTATTTTCTTTATTAATATGGACAAAGGCCTCACAACCAAAAGGCTTTAAAAAAGAGTAGTTTACCTTTTTACCTGTCCATGCTTCCTCTAGAATACCACCATCCAAGGAACTTGAAGGCTCTCTGTTTATTAGATAAACAAAAATATCTACAATGTTTACCCAAAATTTTAAAGGCAGTCCTGCATGCAATCTCATGCACCTTGCATGCTCCATGATTATTCTGTTCATCTTTTCTGACACACCATTTTCTTGTGGTGTTCTTGGAATTGTCTTCTCTCTGCGAATTCCATGCTCTGAACAGTACCTACCAAATTCTTTGTTGCAATATTCACCTCCATTATCTGATCTGAGACACTTCAACTTCTTTCTTGTCTCAATCTCAACCAAAGCTTTCCATTTCTTGAAAGCATAAAATACATCAAATTTATTCTGAATACAATAAATCCAAGTTTTTCTAGTTGCATCATCAATAAAAGTAATATAATAATGAGATCCACCAAGAGATGATATCTGAGCAGGTCCCCATACATCCGTATGCACAAGCTCTAATTTTTCGCTCTTCTTTTCTTTCCCAAATCTGAGAAATCTAACTCTCTTATGTTTTCCATAAATGAAATTCTCACATAAATCCAAATCAGCATTCTTCAAACCCAGTAACAAATTTCTTGAGTGAATAATCTTCATCTCCCTCTCACTCATGTGTCCGAGCCTATGATGCCATAATGCTATATCTGCTCCTTTGGAAGTTAAAGAATTAACAAAGTTAGAAATACCATTGTATAAATACAATGTATCAACCTTTTCACCTTTTGCTATTACCAATGCTCCTTTGGTGACCTTCCGAGTTTTAGCTGTGAAAGTTGTCACACAACCTTCACTGCTTAACTGCCCTGTTGAAATCAGATTTTTCTTCAAATATGGAACATGCCTTACCTCCTTTAATAGCCATTGGTTTCCATTCTATTGTTTTACAAGAACCTTATCCATTCCAACAATTTGACAAGGTTTACCATCACCCAAACAGACTTGTCCAAAATCTCATTGAACATAGTCATGAAAATATTTCTTATCAGCTGTGGTGCGGAATGAGGCCCCTGAATCTACAACCCAAGAATTAGTAACATTTTCGAAAGAAAGAATCAAAGAATCTTGTAACACATCACTTGTCACATTTGCTTCATGATTGTTTTATTGCTGTGTGTCTCCTTCTTTTCCCTTCTGATATCTACAGTCTTTCTTTAGGTGTCCTTTATTTCTTCATTTCCAGCACACTATCCCCGATGTAGACTTGGATATGTCTTTCCTTGATTTACTGCGATATCCCGAGCTCTTTCCTCTTTCCATTCTTCTTCCCTAGACTCTACACTCAAAGCATTACCCAATGTCTCATTGGAGCTTTTTCGTCGCATTTCCTCGCTAAGGATAGCACTGACAACATCATCAAACTTTAAAATACTAGATCTAGAGACAAAGTTACTAATGGCCATAACTAAACCATTTCAGCTTTATGGAAATGAGCACAAAAATAACAGAGCTCTAACTTCATCATCAAAGTTTACCCCTACAGAACTTAACTGAATGGTAACTGTATTAAAATCATTTAAATGGTTTGCAACAGATCCACCTTCCACTATCTTCATATTAAATAAACGTTTCATAAGAAATACCTTGTTTGAGGCCGAGAGTTTTTCATATAGTTTCGCCAATGCCTTAATCAAACCTTTTGTTTTTGTTTCCTATACCGATGTCGCAAGGCACAACTGTATTGTTCCGAGTGCCTTTCTATCAAGAATATCCCATTCTGCGTCTGTCATAGTCATTGGCTTCTTTATTTTTCTGCTCAACGATAGGTACATATATTTCTGATATAGATAATCTTCCATCTACATCTTCCACAGTGGGAATTTTTGGCCGTTAAATTTCTCGACCCTAAACTTAGCATTTTCCACCATTGCTCCCACTCGAACCAGGAACCCTTCTTTCCTGCAAGTTTATCAGCCAAATAGACCTTCAGCTCTGATACTAGTTATTAGAAAATTAAATATTACAGAGCAATGAAACACATAAAATATGCGGAAAACACAAGCACAAAAAACACATAAAACCAGAGAGACAAAGATATACATGGTTCACCTAGTTTGGGCTACGTCCACCCCGAACAGCCAGTCCTTCCTTTCTATTATCCAACAAATTGAAAAGTCACAACCTACAACAGATCCGGTGTAATATTATTTGTTCTCTCTCATAGTCTCCCTATTTGTTTCTCGCTCTGAGAATACACATACAATACACAGCCGTAATACAATACTCTCATACAAAGCGAGGGGTTTCCTTCTAGGGCAAAAAACCCTAAACTAAACATAACTTCTACCGTCAGATCATCTGTCCAATGAACGTCCCAAATTGACTAGAAATTACTATACTCTTACAAGGCAAATTTACATCTGTTTTTAGCTTCGGGGGCGCTGCCCCTGAAACCCCCCGCCAGGGGGGCCTCCATAAAGTCACAGCTACCCCCCCTGGACCGCCCAAGGCAGCATTGCCGCCCCATTAAGGTATAGGGGGTCCAACTCTGTGATACAAAATAAACAAGATAATCAGGCTCCACACCCAACATTCCAGACTGAGATAGATTATTTACAAAAAAGGAATACCTTGGTTAAACATGACCAAAGAGGTTCTCTCAGATATTATTTTACATTTTTTTAGATCCGAGCGACAAATTTATAAAAAAGTACTTATGGAGTTTTCTTTCGTCTTCTTTCTCAAACTCTCTAAATATGAAAAACAACCGAACTATCATTTTCGTTAAGCTCGTTAAAACATAAAATAGAAACGAGCTTGTCGATCATAGCCAGAATCGAGTTTCATTCATCTCTAAACTTGTTAAATTATTAAATAGCAATACTTTATTCACCTGAAGGGTTGAATTATAGATCAAACAAATGTTATCCCCCTCAAGCTTGTTAAAAAATAAAGAGGTACTGGTCGAAAAATGACCAGGGAAAATTTGGGAAAAGTGAGCAAAATTATTTATGGTAGCGAGTCGCTCTTGAACATGACACTTCCTTCACTCCTTGTCCGTGACTGTTTGGGTTGGGTAATCATCTTGACTGTTCATTCATACCTATGTTTTATCATACCTTCACTTTGGTTTTGGGTCAATGCTGCCAACTCATCTCAGTGTCGTTGATATGTTCAAGAGAAGTCATCTAGTGAATAACTCATCCTTCTGCAATACTGATAAACCTTCATTCTCATGACCGTCATCCATGAAAATTTGCTATATCAAGTCATACCCTTGTCTCCAAAATTAGTAATCCTGTTTCGCAATAAGGTGGCTTCCTGTCTACGATAAATCAATATCCAGGAAGTTCATTGAGAAACATTAGATTCTAGTACCATGAGGCTTGTTACAACATCGACAAGATCCTCGCTTCCAAACTTTTGACTGAAATATTTTTGTTTGGAGTTCGACATCAAATCATATATTCACGCCTTATAAAATGTACTGCAGTACCTTGAGGACCATTGACACCAATGGTGGTTCTCTCGCATTTGTTAACAACTCACATCATTGGCTGGTAATCAAACGATGTCTTTCTATGTTCGACGACAAATCATATATTCACATGGCTAGACTTGTACCTGAATGATCGAGTGAACGAGATAAGAAGACCCCAGATCTAGTTTCAACCATTCGGGCTATGATTTCAGGATTGTTGTACACATCATCTGTATGGTGACTTTACATACAGATCGTCATCCAAACATGGGCCTATATCTGTAGGCATGTCTATATTGGGAAACATTTCAATATAGATGACTTTCTGAATTATGTACTTGTTATTAGATTGCTTATGTGCTGAACATGGGAATGCCTACCCTCAGCAATTATGATCAAGAGGATATATCATGATGTAATGTATTGTAATATTGATGTAGGTTGCCACTCCACTTCATCTCTAACCCATCACAGTGTAAAGCATATCAATCAAAACACTGTTGTTATTATTCTGACTTCATGCTTTAGGGGGAAATTGTTATAGGTCAATTTGGGCATCATTTCCAATGACCTGGTTAACTAGGCATCATCTCCAGGACCAATGTATAGGGTTTATCATCCCCTAACATTTCAGTTGCTACATGCCCTAAGACAAAGAACAAGACAAATCAATCAAAGACTTTCATCTGCAAAGGTTTCCAAAGTTTGAAGTTTATAATATATCATATGAGAGCTCACCAACGCTGACTCTAAAGGGACTAAGTGCGTTGCATATGAAGGTAGTCCTATGCAAGGCTACTTTGCAAAGCACTTCCCGACATTCATAGGTGCGTTGGTCACATTGAGAGTGAAATTATCATTGTTCTAGAATCTCCACTTGGCCAGTGCCTTCTAGAAGAGTTCACATGTGTCAAACTTCGAATCCATGTGTCCATTTGACATCTAAAAGATTGAGAACATGTCTTGCATATTATTGGAAAGTCATTGATTGTGAAACTACCCTCAGCTCCTCTATAATTTGAGCATAGATCTTAGTGTTTGAGGAGGAAGAATTTGTGTAGAAAAATGCTAAAGATAAATCAATCACTAGGTTGTAACCTCCCCTTCTATCATCAATAAATATTACTGCTTATTTTTCCCTATATGCACCTGTATAAGCTTTAATATTCAATATCATGATTTATTATTTGATGTATATGGTTATGCTTTATTGATTTAGCTAAATAACTTGAATATACATTTGTATTATTTCTATCTCTTGGTGTTTAGTGTTCATTCTTGTAGGAAATATTTTTCACAGCCGGCTAGAATTAGAAGCTACAACAAAAGCGACAGAAGGAGACTTTAGAAGCACTTGGATCCCAAGTAGGTTCCTTGTTTCATTCTGTGTATCTATTTACAGTCAGGAAAGATAGTTGTAAAGTATTTGACTTGTTGTTCTAGATTAGCACCTGTCTAAGGAAGAATGCTTTATCTTTAATTCATAATTCTGCATAACCCCTGTTTTGTCAATTTAGTGTCTTAAATTGCTAACATAAATTATCGACCAGGGCTAGTAAACTGATGAAGTGTGATGCACTATATGTGCCTAAGTATCCATTTTTCTTACTTCGTTTCTTTTAGTGTTTTATTGATGTTTTGAGGTTTTTATGTTTGATGCTTAGTATGCTACTCTATGCTAAAAAGATGAAGTTAGATCTATGTCAAAAGGGAAAAAATGAAATGTTAATAAATGAATTAAAACAAAGTTTATTTGCAAATTTTATTTCTAACTAGAAAATGATGAAAACAGAGAGTCCTAATCCATGGATATTACAGCTTCTAAATGAACATTCATGAAATGAAAAGTCACTTAAAACACTAAAACTTAATTTGATTCATTTAGTTATAGATTTGCTGGAAGAGCTTGTGAAAAAGATTAATTCTAATGCAATGAGGATTTCCTAAAACATAAAAGGAAACGCTGAACAAACAATAACTTAAAACATTATAGTGAAATCTCATTCATGAGTTAGAGGTTTATTGGAAAAGATTTTGAAAGAGATTAATCATAATGTGATAAGGATCTTCTATGAAGCAAAACAATCAATAACTCACAATATTACAACTTAGTCCCATTCATGAATTAGAGGTTTATTGGAAAAGCTTTTGAAAGAGACTAACTGCAATATAATGAGGATCTTCTTTTTAACTAAATAATAGAAAATGAAATGCTAATAACTCAGAATATCACAATTGAATCCCATTAATTTAATAGAGATGTATTGGAAGAGCTTGAGAAAGAGACTAACTGTAATATCATGAGGATCTTTTATCTAAGCTAATGACATGAAACATAATGCTAAAAGCTATGATTTCAGAAAACAATCTAAATAAGGAAATATGACAAAAAAGAATTGAAAATGACTTATCTAGAAAACATGTAAAACCTCTTCGAATAGCAGGGGCCTTCTGCTACCAATTTGGTGAAATTCTTCAGCTTCTTAAAGTTGTAATCAAAACAATATCAATGAACTGAACTTTTTTATTGATAAACTCACAAATCTACATCCCATTCCATCTTAAGCTTTGTTACAAAACACTCTAATCCTTTCTCTTATTCTCCTATTTTTCACTACTCTTGATAGGAAAAAGCTTCCCCTATTTATACAAAAATATGAGAAGTTATCTCATTAATGATAGTCCATGAATCTCTCCCTCTATCTCTAGAGTTACAATCAAAATAGGAAATGATAAGACACATGTATTTTTAGAGTTTCAATACAAATAAGAAATGAGACACATATCTTCTTATAGTTTCAATACAAAAAGGAAATGAGACATGTCCTCATGATCCCATGATCTTCTCCACTCAAATTCGAATTTGGTTTTGGGAGGCCACATAAAGGTCTTTTAGAAGTTTCCTTTTGACCTACACATGTCACAAAACTCATAACGCATATATAGATATATGAAACTATGTTAATTTTCTAGTTTTTAATCATAAATTCACTTTAAACACATAAAATAAATAACTTTGGAAGACAAGGATCTTAACCCATATATTTTATGAAAATTGTTACTTGATGTAGGGTTTTAGGTTAGATAGTTTTGAAATGAGAGCTAAATGGTAATGACATAATGGAAATATGTATGAATATGGAAAACACTTTTGAGACTCAACATACCCCCCAACTGAAGTTGTTGCATGTCCTCATGTAACTTATGATTCATTTGTTCATGAGTTGATCTTTTATGAGTTTTGAATCATATTGATTCATTCCAAACTTTTCTTTATAATATTTTCTTTTGGCAAAGTATAATACATTTGATTGCAAATTTTTTTTTATGGTTGGTTCTTGTGTGACAACCGGTTTTTTTGAGCAATGGTTCTTGTGTAACAATGCTTTATTTTCTTTGTTGCATCAAAGTTCATGAAAACATTTAGAATCAATTACTTCATCAATGAATTGATCATTTGCAAGACATATGATCTTTTGGATCATGTTGCAACAATAGTTGGTTGAGAAGTATATGCGGGTGGAAATGAAATGAAAATGTGTGATAGTGTATGACATGTGGATATGAAATGATGTCCCTTCCCCTCGAACTAAATATATGACAATGTGAAAAAGGGAGTGAGGAATTTTTCCAAAGTTACAATTTTAGCGTTCTAATAAATTACATGACTAAAAATTAGAAAACCACATACCTTCACTTACCTTAAATGTGGATGAGTTCTGTATATGGAAGAGTGTGGCTGTTGATGTTGTTGGATCAGGGACTATGTAAACAAATGAATTTGATCTGCTTCTTTGTTCTCTTTGTGCTGATGGCAAGATTGTGATCTTTATTGCTGTTGATACAAATTGATTCCTACTGCAAACTGCTGAAATGATGTAGTATTCAATTGTTACAAAATCTGATGGTACAATTCTAGTCATGCGAAAAAATGTATTAATGTCGAGCATGAAGAGAAGTCATTGGATTACCAACCATTGATGAATGTCATTAACCAATGCGAGGCAAACTCACCAATAATGTCAATGAGTGCCAAGGTACCTAAGTACATCTTGCAAAGTGCGAATAAATGGGCTGATGTCGAGCCACTTGCAAGATCTGACGATCAAGGGAAATTGGTGTATTTCCATGATTGTTAGCGAGAGAACTTATCCTTAATGCATACAAGCCTCAAGGTACTATTAAGGACTCTAGTCTTGGACCTAGATAATGTGCTGATGTCGATAGGACAAAACTTGTTAGAAGGGAGACCTTAAGGAATCCTCCATCATCTAACGCGAGCATGAAAGAATAATTTTTGAAGGATTATGGATTCAATAATTTGCATTGAAGCAAGGTTTATTTGCAAAATGAAAAGGATAAAAAAAGAAAATGGAAATGGAAAATGAAAAATGGAAAATGACAATGGGAAATAATCATGTAGGTGAGATTCTTGCTTTTATTTGTAGAGTAGACAAAAAGTAATGGAAAGTGTATGTGAATGAAGGAAAATGAACAACTAACTCTTGCTGGGAAAATAATGGTGGTTTGCTTTGAATTTCTTGGTTGGATTTACAATTCAAAAAGGGAGGAAAAGTAATGGTCTTGATGGATATGAACATGGACTTGTTCTTATGTTTTTCATGAAATCGGTTCTTTGAAAACCAATCGTGCGCACAATTAGTTTCCTTTAATGATCATTCAATCATCACAAATATGCACACAAAAAAAACTTGACATAAAGAACATAAGTGTGTTGAAAAAGAAGTAGCTAATTTCTTTCTGATTCTTACGCAAAAATTAAATGTCAAATGAAACAAATTAAGGTAAATCAAAAAGTTCTATATTCGGTCCAATTCATGATATCGATAACAATCCATTTTTAAAGAATAATCATGAAAAATAAATCAACTCCCTATTGTCTAATGACTTCATGCACTGTGCTTAGTAAAACAATTTGCATCACAAAGATTCGCTGTGTTCTGCAAGTTAAAAATTTATAGAAAAATACACATCAACAATATTAATGCCAAATGTTTAGAAATCATCTAAATAATCTTCCAATTGTTCTGCAAACCATTATTAAGAAGATTTTTTTTTTTTTGAATTAAATTTTTTTTTATTAAAAAGAAATTATTAATAAAGATTTTATTTTATTTATTATTATTATTATTATTATTTTTTAATGAAATAAAGCATGGATGAAATAATTGTCTTTATGAATATTTTTGAAACAAAGTCATGCCAATGCCTCTTTCATGCAAGATAAAAATAAAAAGCTTGAAATTTCTAAAGTCAAGTTCCTAACTATGCAGGAGATGAAAGTAGAATCCTTCTCAATTTATATAACTTGCATTTGATGCACATGTGATAATGTCTTTGCCTCAAATAATCCATTTTTCACTCATCATGTGCCACCACAGATGAATTATGCCACATTTTCCTTCAAATAAGTAAATCAGATCATTGATTATTTCTCAAAATTGAATTTTATAAAACCGTGACTGTTTTCATAAAAAAAAAGCATTTTTCTCTCACGCACACTGCACATTAGTGCTTCGAAGAACCCTGAATTTCTCCCAAATGGCTACAATTTCAGAAAGTTTTTATCAAATTACCTAATTCACCCCGTTCCAGAAAAAACCCATGTTTTATTTTTTTCTAATTCGCCTTGGTTTGCTCAGAAAATTCGTTTTAAAATCGGGTGTTTTTGACAATTACACATTTCGTTTTCTGGCAATTACTTGTGGTTTGATTTGTTTTTATTTGCAGGTTTTGAAGTGTAATGGCTTGTATCTCACAGAGAAGTTCAGATCGATCTCCCTCATTCCAATTACTTGCAATGGAATCTGCAATCTTCTCTTCATCAACAGTCTGAAATCTTCTTTTCATCAGCAATTTCTTCATATGATACAGTTCCATTGTCTGTCCCTACAATTGAATTTGTAATCTTCTCTTCATCAGCAATTTGTAATCTTCTCCTCATCAACAATTTGCAATCTTCTCCTTATCAACAATTTCTTCATGTGATATACCTTCATTGTGTGCAAATTTTTAAAAATGATTTCTAATAACTGTTGTTTGAGGAAAAACGAATATGGAAAAAAGAAGTTTTTTTTGTTTTGTTTTGTTTGTTTGTTAAATTGCAGTGCATGGGTCTTTGTGTGGATTGAAGGACTGCATATATGCGTAAAGCCAAGCCAAAGGCTGGCCTCATGCGTATGCGTGGGTCTTATTTCCATGAGCCAATTTATTTATTTTTATTTTTATTTTTTTTAAATTAATTTTTATTTATTTATTTATTTTTTTAAATTGATTTGTTAATAAATTTATATATTATATTTTTAAAAAAAATATACATATAGATTTCATTAAACAAAAAAATTATTGAAATTAAAAATTTTCATCATTTTTAAAGTTTATTGTAAAATGAAATGAAATGATGAAAACATAATTTATTATTATTTTTAACATAAAAATTCTTTTTTTGATGCTCTAGATCACACAGTGCAGGAGGAGAGCATACTTGAGAAATTATTAATTTTTTTTTTAGATGTAAGAAATAAGACTACCTAGTTACACTTCCCCGACAATGGCGCCAAAATGTTTAGTCAATTTAGTGTCTTAAATTGCTAACATAAATTATCGATCAGGGCTAGTAAACTGATGAAGTGTGATGCACTATATGTGCCTAAGAATCCATTTTTCTTACTTTGTTTTTTTTAGTGTTTTATTGATGTTTTGGGGTTTTTATGTTTGATGCTTAGTATGCTACTCTATGCTAAAAAGATGAAGTTAGATCTATGTCAAAAGGGAGAAAATGAAATGTTAATAAATGAATAAAAACAGAGTTTATTTGCAAATTCTGTTTCTAACTAGAAAATGATGAAAAAAGAGAGTCCTAATCCATGGATATTACAGCTTCTAAATGAACATTCATGAAATGAAAAGTCACTCAAAACACTACAACTTAATCTGATTCATTTAGTTAGATATTTGTTGCAAGAGCTTGTGAAAAAGATTAATTCTAATGCAATGAGGATCTCCTAAAACATAAAAGGAAACGCTGAAACAAACAATAACTTAAAAAATTATAGTGAAATCTCATTCATGAGTTAGAGGTTTATTGGAAGAGCTTTTGAAAGAGATTAATCATAATGTGATAAGGATCTTCTATGAAGCAAAACAATCAATAACTCACAATATTACAACTTAGTCTCATTCATGAATTAGAGGTTTATTGGAAAAGCTTTTGAAAGAGACTAACTGCAGTATAATGAGGATCTTCTTTTTAACTAAATAACAGAAAATGAAATGCTAATAACTCAAAATATCACAATTGAATCCCATTCATTTAATAGATATGTATTGGAAGAGCTTGAGAAAGAGACTAACTGCAATATCATGAGGATCCTTTATCTAAGCAAATGACATGAAACATAATGCTAAAAACTATGATTTCATAAAGCAGTCTAAGTAAGTAAATATGACAAAACAGAATTGAAAATCACTTATCTAGAAAACTTGTAAAACCTCCTCGAATAACAGGGGCCCTCTGCTACCAATTTGGTGAAATTATTCAGCTCCTTAAAGTTGTAATCAAAACAGCATCAAAGAACTGAACTTCTTTATTGATAAACTCACAAATCTACATCCCATTCCATCTTGATCTTTGTTACAAAACAATCTCTAATCCTTTCTCTTCTTCTCCTATTTTTCACCTCTTTATAGGAAAAATCTTCCCCTATTTATACAAAAATATGAGAAGTTATCTCATTAATGAGAGTCCATGAATCTCTCCCTCTATCTCTAGAGTTACAATCAAAATAGGAAATGATAAGACACATGTCTTTTTAGAGTTTCAATACAAATAAGAAATGAGACACATATCTTCTTAGAGTTTCAATACAAAAAGGAAATGAGACACATGTCCTCATAATCCCATGATCTTCTCCACTCAAATTCGAATTTGGTTTTGGGAGGCCACATAAAGGTCTTTTAGAAGCTTCCTTTTGACCTACACATGTCAAAAAACTCATAACACATATATAGATATATGAAACTATGTTAATTTTCTAGTTTCTAATCATAAATTCACTTTAAACACATAAAATAAATAACTTTGGAAGACAAGGATCCTAACCCATATATTTATGAAAATGGTTACTTGATGTAGGGTTTTAGGTCAGATAGTTATGAAATGAGAGCTAAATGGTAATGAAATAATGGAAATATGTATGAATATGGAAAATACTTTTGAGACTCAACAACACCTGCATAAGGAATCCACCAAGCCCTCTCTTGCAAGCATCTGTATGCGCCACAAACACTTTATCCAGATATTCAATCTTGAGAACTAGAGCATTTGTCAACAACTACTTCAATTTCTCAAAACTTATTGCACATTCCTCTGTCCATTCAAATTTATTTCCTTTCCTTTGCAATGATGTGATAGGATAGGAAATCCACGAGAAGTTCCTAATGAAATTCCTATAATAACCTTCTAACCCCATAAATTCCTTAACTCATCCACATTCCAAGGAGCTTCCCACTCCATGATATCCCTTATATTTCCCAAATACTCTACAATACCTTCCTTAGAAACCACATGCTCTAAATAATTTAATTATGTCTGAAATAAATTAAATTTGATAAGCTTGTGTTGTGCAGGTAAATCCCCTCTGCAGACAAAGGCGATCCCTCTAGCCCTAGGGTGGGTCTAGTAGCAAGAGGACATGCTAATCTTTGGATTCCTAGTTTACGAATGAAACTGAGTCTGGATAGATTTCCTACCTTTGTTCCAATGTAGTTTTCATAGTTGTAGTAGCAGTCTCCTGATCTTCGTCGTTATATGTTATGGTACTTCAACGGTGCTACTCAGGTGCCTACATAAGGATCAGTGAACGATAATAGATCACGAAAACATACTTGGATTCATAACTATTTTATTGGCCAAGGAGAACTAAATCTATTGCACAAGATTAATCATATCAAACGCAAAATAGGAACCAAAACATCATTCATGTATTAATGAGGATAGATAAAGAGTTTACAACCAAAAGAACATTGACTTTGTAGCCTCCTTCAATAAGTCTAGTCAAAACGTGTCTCAAGCATTCGTCGGGGAATTGGACTTGGTGAGGCAATAAGCCTAGACTCTCTCTCGACAATGGGTCTCTTTCTGCTCTATCTCACACCACCAATATTCAGACTATTCAACTATTCAACAATTTCATCTAGCTACAACTATGTGAGAGAGATGTATTTATAAGAGAGAAGGAGGAGGTTTGGGAGGTTGCTCAAATGTAGGAAAAAATAAGCCAAAGAAAGGTGTTGGATCTTATTCAGTCAAACAAACCATGCTGACTTTGCTCACGAAGTGTTTGGGAATGGAAACTTCGCTTCTATTTTAATTTTTTTTCAAAAATAGCTCGACGCAGGCAGTCCACTGAGACAGAGCGCCAATGGGCGCGAGGCCCAGTGCTCTATGGGCGCAAGGCCATAGCTGCTTGCCAACGCTGACCCAAAATCATATGTTTTTGAGAGCCTGCTCCAGGAATAGTCAATAGAGGAAATTTTCTTCTCATGGCAAGGTATGCAATGACACTTTTTGCAAGGTATGAAGATATACAGAAGTCACAAAAATGGTCCTCCAATGTTCGGGATGGGGATTGCAGGGACAGTGACAAAATGCTATGTAACAAACGCCCCCTAAAGCATGAGGTCCGAGAGAGAGGGAGGAGTGAAATGATTTACGAGAATGTGTTCAAACCAAACACCATCGTTAGAATACCTACAGTACAAGTACAACTGATATCTATGATACATAAACACATGGCATGGGCGCAACCATCCATAAGAGAGTATATATGAAAATGAGATCCAAGGTATGGACGCAACCATCTAGCATGAAGGATCAATAAATAAACTCAGGTATGGTCACAACCATCCAATCAAAAGATTCATGCATATAGTCATGATAAAACAAAATATCCCGCAGCCTGGATTTTATCAGACCTTGGGTTTTGTGCTCCATCTCGACCCAAACAAATACAAATTGAAGCATGCGAATTAGTGAGTTGAATTCGAACATTCAAGAATGTCACGTGATTACCAACCAATGATGAAAGTTGTTAACAGGCACAAGAGAAACCACCAATAATGACAATGTTTCTCAAGATACAACAAGTACAATCCACAGAATGTGAACAGTGATCTGGCGTCGAACAGCCACATAATCGCTCGATCGAAGGCCAATGATGAGGACCTGTCGTCAAATGCAAAGAAATTTCCATTGAGGCTTGTAAGCTCCAAGATACCGGAAGGGAGTCTCTAGATCATTTTTCTGGACAATGAGCTGAAGTCGACAGGAAGTGACTTGGTCTAAGGAGGGCCATAATGTTTCCCACATCATCGACATGAGACAGAGGAATAAGATGATAGTGAATTAGGACCGAAAAGAGGATTAGAGGTTGAAAAATACAAAAGGAAACTTCTCTTGAACATATCGGTGACATGAATCCAGAATTTGGAAGTATTTGAAATCAAAGGATCTGAGGTCATGATTACGTGGCAAAGAACAGATGAGAGGTCAAAACAGATTACCCAAACCCATGGAGGTAAAAATGACGAAATGAGATGTCCACAACCCGACACAAATGTAGATGAGTGTCATGTTCAAGAACGAAATAATGTCGACACGACTGAGAATTGGTTCCATTTTCCCCCACCATTGCTGGTGACTACCCCAATTATTTTTGGAAATAAGCTTGAAGGGGATAGCATGTGCTTTTCATATAAGTTTGTCCTTTGGAAAAATCCATCCTAGTACATTTTACAAGCCCTTGGATGGAGGAACTCGATTACATCATGGTGACGGTCATTTAATTTTTAACGAGTTTGACAAAGGAATAACTCGACATCTTTTCATGTTTAGAGAGTTTGAAAAGAAGCGGAAAATAAAACTCCAACAGGTCCCTTTTCGTAGGTAGTCTCACAGATCCAAAAAGGTAGAAAACTATGTCTGAGAGAACCTCTTAGTCGTGATAGGCTAAGATATTTATTTTTCCTAAATAATATATCCAAGCCCAAAAAAGGGGTAAACGTTTACTGCATAGATATCGTTTCGCAGCCTTTTATCAAGTTTAAAATGACAAGAGTCTCGAAAAACTTTTCAGTTTTCAAGAGTCAGAAAAGAGCTGAAAGATGACTCTAGGGGTGAATTTTTCGTGTTTTTACCGATTCTGAAAAAGTATAAAATACAACTCATCACTTCATCTTTGTCACGTTGAGGACCTGTCGCTGCACAAGAGATGCACGTAAAACCCATTTTTCGAAATAAAATAGAAAAATAATCGAAAAATATGCATCAAAACCTAATTATGGTTCTGAAAAGTTTATAAAATGCCAAAAATGGTAGAAAATAAATTACTCTTCACTTTTACCTCTTGTGAGCACTTTTTACCCTTTTTCACTATGATTTTGCGAAACTAACAATGGACAATCCAGAAGGCCAATCGTGAATCCATTTGTTCCAGGTAAGAACTCATATCCTTCCCAGATTTTTGATATAATTTTCATTGCCTGCAACCCATTCTGTAGATTTGTGGGGGAATTTTTTTGTAAATTAGGGTGCGACGGTTAATGCAGGTTTTAGGCACGGATTCGCGCCAACCTGCCTTGAAACCAAACAGGGGCACACCACTTGGCGCAACTGTTTTTAAAGCAATCGTGCCAACCACGACCACGATGTTTAGCTTGTAAATTTAACAAGTGAGCCCATTTTAAACACTTCAAAAGCAAATTATTTTACTAATGACAACCATATGGATGTTTTTGCAGATGTGAAAGAGAAAAATGGTGATCGAATGGAAATAAAGAGAGCATAGTGAAGAAGACGAGCAAGCCATGGTAAATGTAAGATGCATGGACGTTCTTAGGGACTACAGGCTCAAGAAATTATTCATGGCACCATGTCTCAGAGCTCAACCGGAGCTATTACATTACTTGATCAGTGTTTGGGACATTGATCAAGAAAGATTCATAATTCACGATCAGGAACTTGAGATTGAGGTCTCAGATGTTTACTTCATAACTGGATTGTCATAGAGGGGGCCAATACCAATCCTGACAAGTACCTGTCCCATAATGGAAAACATGAGCATGGTCATTGATAGAGTGTGCCGAGGAGAAATGAAAGGATCCAAAAGCGGGAAGGTGGATATCCAAACCACTTCCAATTTGACACAAAGGGTAGTGCTGCACACCATCACGTGAGCTGCTCGAGTTCAGGATCCGCATGAGGCCACAAAAACACAATTACTTCTTGCAGTAGATTGCATGGCACTAACTCTATACAACTGGGAAAAGGCAATAAGAATCAATATAAAACGCCAGTTGACAAAATGCAAGAACGGTAAGCTGAAACAATTTTGCTATGGGTCCATCTTGGTACCATTCATCTTGGAATGGCTACCAATTTTCCAATGTTAGGAAGTGATAGTTCCTACACCACTAGCTCAGGAGCCATAGATGGTCTGTTGGGCAGCTTTGATGCCAAGATTGGGAGGTGGTCAATAGATGTCCTGTAGATCAAAGTTCTTTGAGTGGCTCCGCCGACAACTGATTGTCGTGGAGGGTGGGCCTATTTTGGCATGGATTTTACCGATGATGCGGTTCTCCCACTCCCAGTAGGAGAGGATTGGGATGAAGCATTGGGTAAGACTCATTTTTTATTTTGATGAGTATTATGATTTTTTTTATTATGTATGTTCTGACATTAATCCATGTATTTGCAGATGTTGACCCAGAAAAACCTGCAGGAATGTCTCAAATATCACGGAGGATTCCTTGTGGCTTTGATGTGGCCCCACATGGTGAGGGAGGCGAGGAGGAGGAAATCATACGCAACTTGGAGGGAATCTCTCGTGGGATCCCTGACTATGTGAGATTTGATGATGTTCCTCACGCGTACCAGAGACACACTGCAGGGGTGTTGAACCATGTTCACTGTTTATTAAGGTGGCTTGTACAGGCAGTGATGTGCTACCATGAGCGTCACGCTGACTAGACACCTAGGCTTTTATTTTTGCATATTTTTTGAGAGACATGATGTATTAGGATGTAACCAAACCATACATATTTTTTAAAATTATGATGCATGTGGATGCAAACACTCTACATATATATATATATATATATATATATATATATATATATATATATATTTTCCTATATGGATCTTGTCATTTGATGATGACGTTTTTAAAAATTACGCAAATGTCTATCTAATACAATATTTGCTACTATATAAGTTAACACATTCATTCGTCTAGGAATATGTTGATATGTGATGTAATCAAAATGTCTTTCCAGTAAACGAACACACAAATAAAACCTTAATATGTGAGGGTTTATAACAGAATAATGCCCATTAAGCTGAAGAACAAAAAGCTTTGAGTTTAGGTTAACAATCAATGCATGAATGCTGAGAGAAATGGACTTGGTCAATAGTTCAATAACAACACTATATTCAGTGACATTGTTTGTGGTTCGTCCTAGAGTAATACCTGGAAGGTATATCAAATTACCATCAGGATTATAAATCACCTAGACTGCAGAAGAGAGGTTCTGGGTACTGCAGGAAGCACCATCCGTGAAACCGACTGAGTAACAGACATCTGCAAAATAAGCAATGATCCAATAAGCAAGAAACGCTTGCAAAGCATACCAAGGAAAAAATGTACAAGAATGAAAAACACCTATGTACAAAAGAAACATTCAAGAAAAACTCATGCATAGTACTTTTTGAGACACAACCCATTTCTGGGTTGATCCAGAGGATGACCTTCATAATCAATAATATTATAAGCCCCATTCTGCAAAACGTGCTTAACAATGTAGGGCCCATGCCATATGGGTCGAAACTTTCTTGCCGCCAGCTTATCGTGAGCTTGGTCGTACAAGAGGATGAGGTCTCCTTCTATAAAGGAACTAGGGGAACTGATTGGTCAAAATGAGCATTGACCCACTTTTTTTGTGCTTCTATGACAAGAGCAACAAAGAGGCGAGTTTCATGAAGCCTCTCTAAATATAGAAGATTCTCTTCTTCTGGCGAAGTATTACGTAGCAATTCAACTGCTATTTTGAGAGAAGGGCTTTCACATTCAATTGGAAGGGTAGCTTCCAGACCATAAACAAGCTGGAATGGAGTGAATCTGGTCGCATCCTTCACTAAGGTTCGGTAAGCCCAGAGAGTTGAAAAAAACATGAAATTCCAGTTTGACTTGTGCATCCCAATCGTACGTTGAAGCATAGTGACGAGAACTTTGTTCACGGCTTCAACTTGGCCATTGGCTTGAGGGAAGTATGGCATTGAGATGTCATGATGCAAAACAAACTTAGAAGTCATCTCAGCCACCATGTAATGACGAAAATGAGAACCATGATCAATCACAATGGTTTGAGGGACACCAAAAATATTAATGACATGATTGATTATAAATTGAGCGGTCGTCTTACCGTTAGCTATAAGTGTAGGAATTGCTTCGGCCCATTTTGTGAAGTAGTCAACAGATAGGATAATATAAGCATGCCCCCCGGTCGAGTGATGGTTACACATCATACAATCGATGCCCCACTTCGCAAGGGGACCAACGGTAATGAGAGGGTGAATATGTGAGGGTGGCACGTGCATCTTGCACTGATAGATCTAGCAATCATGGCACTTACAGATAGCAAAAATGCGGTATTTAAAGATGGTGGGCTAGAAATAGCCAGCACAGTAGCATATCCCGACATGTGATCTCCAAAGGCACCATTGTGGTAATCATTAAGGACCTTTTCAGCCTCCTCGAGATTCAAACAATGGCAGAGAATGGAATCAACTATGATGCAGTAGGGTGTATCTCTAACTATGCGATAAGGTTGCGAATGATGGCGGATGCCTCAACGAGCATCCTTTGTCAAATTAGATTTGAAGGTGGACATCTGAAGATATATGATGATATCACCATACCAAGGATCGAGGGTGCTAATAAGAAAAAGTGTGTCATCCAAAATGCGTTCCTCGGAACCAGATGGAGCAGAATCAGAAGGGAGAGAGCAAGTCAAATCAGTGAAGACCAATGATTTATTCGATTTGTTAGTGGTAAATTCCAAATCGAACTCTTGGAGGATAACAATCCACTTCGAGTATTTTCTCCCTAGCAATTGATGATTCAATATGTAGGTCATAGGGTGGCAATCAAAAATCACGATCACTGTGCACAACCGAATATAGTGATGAAAACGTTGAATAGCTTGAACGACAGCCAACGCCAACTTATTGACATGTGCATAACGTGTTTCAGTGTCAAGAAGTTTGCGACTTAGATAGTAAATGACATGCTCGTCACCATTATCACCGTCTTGTACCAAAACCATGGAAATCATGCTAAACGCGACAGCCAAATAGAGGGAGTAATCGCGATATAATTTGGAGGACGCAACAGAGGAAAATTGACCAGCAACGTCTTTAGTGCATTGAAGGATTTTTGGAAAATCTCATCCCAGAGTAATGTGATGCCTTTCTTAAGTAATCGCGTAAATCCTTCGGCCACTTCAGCATATTTAGCTATAAAACGGCGCAGGAAGTTAGCTTTCCCTTGTAGTCTCTGCAGCTGATGTAAGGAGGAAGGAGAGGAGAGATTAATGATAGCTTCAACTTTGAGGGGTTCGAGATGAATTCCGTATTTGGAGACAATAAACCCTAAGAGTCTACCAGAGTCAACGCAGAAGGAACACTTATGTGGATTGAGCCAAATGTTATAGCATCGACAACGAAGAAAAATCTGGCAGAGTTGATCAAGATGGTATTTAGGCTTAGACGAATGAGCTAGAAGGTCATCCATGTAAGGTTGAAAAATGTGCTTGATATCATGGAAAGCATATGAAATTTCTTGTTGAAATGTAGCCCCAACATTTTTAAGACCAAAAGGGAGCCTTTTATAAGTGAAAGTACCCCAAGGACAGATAAAGGTGGTCTTGTGTTGATGAGTCGAAAGACTATTAATCTGGTTGTATCTAGAAAATATGTCCATAAGGGAAAATATCTCACTCCCATCATAGTCATTAATTATTTGATCAATAAAAGGAGTGGGATAATTATCCTTAGGGAAAGCATGGTTGATGTCACGCTAGTCGACACAGACTTGAATAGCACCCTGTTTCTTATCCACAGGAACTATATTGGAAACCCATGTTGTCAAGGGAATCGAATAAATAAAACCAGCTTGAAGAATTTTTTCAACTTCGCTTTTGATAGCGGCCACCTTTCTAGGGTGCACAAGACGAAGATGCTGGTGAACAAGCTTCGCACCAAGATAGGTAGGAATCTCATGCAACACTATACTTGGATTGATGCCAAGAATTTCTTCGTAAGACCACGTGAAAACGTCGTGAAACTCGTAGAAGAGGCTAGTATAGACCTCGATATCATCGGGCGAACATGTCACTCCAATATGGATGTTCTCGACAACCCCCGGTTTAACAGAGATGTCGATAAACATCATATATGTGATGTTTCCCAAGTTACCTTCTGCAAAGACTTCATGTTTCAGGATGGGCATTTGAAGCGGAGGAGAAGGAACTTGAGAAGAGAACCTCTCGAGACAAGTAGACATGGCCCCAAGTCCATGCATGAATGAGGAACGATGATGACTATCGTCCCAAGGAAGATCCTCAAGAGACATAGTTTCCACGATGGCCTCATCGAAAGGAAATATCTCTCTTAAGGGATCGGGTGAATTTGAATCGTCGAGCCAAGGGGATTGAGAATAAGTTTCAAGAGACATCCTCAAAGGAGCATGATCAGGAGGTGGATGATCCAAGGCCGAAATAAGTTCACAATGATCAATCTCGATTGGACTTAATGGCATAGAATCACCAAATGAATCAATGTGCTCAGGTGAAGGGATGATCCACGAATCAGAAGACCTAGAAATCATGTTAACCTGAGCAGTGTTGGGTGGAGGAAGAGGAAAAAGGCCAATGAGGGTAGGATGTTTGAAAATACATAGCCCTATGCTCTCATAAGGCACAGGAATTTGATCTACGTATGGAACATTGCTCTCAGAAGATGAAGGAGTGAAGAAAGACAACTAATCGACAGTGATAATCTTTCCCTCGTGCGGAAATAGAAGAACACGAAAGAGAGTGGATGGAATGAAAAACATGACGTGAGTCCAACTGCGACCAAGGAGAAGATTTTAATTGAGCTTGTCATCAATAACTTCAATCTCGATGTTAACTGTCTTCCCTTCTAACGTAAATGGTAAAATAGCAAGAACACTGAGAGGGTGAGATTCCCTTCCATCAAACGCTTCCAGATCATTTGGAGATGAATTGAGAGCTAGAGAACCAATGGATTTACAGCAGGAAGATGGCATTATGCACGTAGACGCACCCTCATCCATGACCGCTCAATGGATATTCGGTCCATTAATCCCAACTTGGATGATCAGTGCAAGCTGGTGAGGGAGACGCGAGATGAAATTCTCCAAATAGAAAGTGATAAGGCTTGAATCAGCGGGATCAACCCCACCGATGGCAGATAACAAAGCCTTCAATTGAGACGAATAACTCTGAAGTACTTCTAATGCAAACATAGTAGATGGCGCTTAAGCCAAATCCTCAAAAATACTGTAATGCTGAGCAGCATGGGCATTAGGATTATAAGAAGACTTATAGAGTACACCTTTGGAAGGTGGCTGGACAACAGGCTCAATACTAGGCCTTTCAATCTGAAGAGGGCCAGAAGCAAGGGAGGGAGGAGGACCATCAGCGAGCTCTTCCCTGTTGCCTAAATTAGTTCGATATATCCTTTAGATCGGGTAGCAATAGGGACGGATGCAGGACCGTTAATCATGAAAACCTGAGAGAAAAATTGGGCAGAGGACTGAGGTTTCTCTACCAACTGGGTCTCTTGCAACAGAAACAATTCTTTGAGAATAGTTAGAGTGCCTTGGGTGCCTTTGAGAAATCTACTCACTTTGGCTCATCGGGGACAGTCCTTGGTGTAGTGCTCTTCATCACAAATCAAACAAGGGTACTTCGATTTACGTTGTGAACCATCATCAGCATGAGATTTTTGAGAATCCTGTTTTGGGGTATCGGATTTTGCCTTACCTTTACCCTTATTTTTACCCTTGGAAGCTTTATCCACTGCATTGGCCTGGACGACATTCATTTCCACGGTTTTACTAGAATTCGGGGGTGGCTGAGAAGTAGTATCATTGGAAGAAGTAGATTTTTTCTTCGCAGGATTTGAAGAAGAAGACTTCCGAGAAGTTTGAGACATGGAACCAATGATATCATTGACGGATGGCGTCATTGGTGCTTTGAATGTTCCAGGTCGAGGGGCATCAGGCAAGAGTTTTTACAACGTGTTCGATTGAGAGTACACGAGATCAAGGTACTGGGCACGAGAAATGTCTTGTTCCTCAGTAACGGATTCCCCCATAGCAATGTCCTTAGCAATCAGAGCAATGAAGGAGGTAGTGAATCAATTAGTTAGAAGTTGATCAAGAATCTCAAACTTGATCAAACGACGATGACACATCCATTCGTGAATATGATCAGAGATATGGGTAGCTCAATATTGCTTCAAGGATGTGAGGAGGTGTGTCTCAGTTTCATACCAAACTGGTAACTAAAAGTGCATGAGAAATTCCATAGCTAAAGAGTTGAAATCTTGGAAGACGCCGCGGGAAAGTTCAATGTACCACTTGGCAGTGGCACTAGTGATAGTCCGTTGGAAAAGACAGAGTCGAATGAAATCATCAACCCAATATTTAGAGGAACACCAATGGTGGTATGTCATAACATGCGCTTGGGGGTCTTCTCCGGACTTGCCCTCAAATTTGGGACAATTTCCAGGAACTTTAGTTGGAACTGGAGGCCAATATGGATTATGAAGGATAGGATCATTTGTCAACTTTGACACATTGGGAAATTCCAACATAGAAAGGAAAGGTAATTGAGTATTAAAAGGCATTGTATGTTGTTGATAAAGACCAGCATTCGGATTCCACCCAGGTTGAGAGAAATTTTGCCCCCATATGTTCTGTCTTAGAGGATTCTGTCCATAAGGGTTATAAGCCGGAAAGTTTTGCCCATATGTGGGTTGAGGACCAGGATATTGATTTTGAGCATACCACTGAGGTCCTACTTGTGCAACATATGGATTTTGTTGTGGAATGAAAGCAGAGCCTTGAGGTGCATTATACAACACCTGAGTTTGACCTGGCGAAAAATATGTAGTGGCTTAAGGAGCATTGTATACCATTTGGGATTGACCTTGAGGGATTTAACACCTTGGGGCGCACTTTATATGACCTAATATTGACCTTGAGGAAGATAAGTGGCACCTTGAGGCTAAAAAGGTTGTCGCTGGGGTGCAGGCTGACCCAGATACTGATGTTGGACAGGTAGTCCCTGCAGAGCAGGTTGGCATGGATACTGAGAGCCACCACATTTACCTTGTGGAAAAGGTTGTCCTAATGGTTGGTATTGGCCAAGCTACCCCTCGAGACCAGGTTGACTTGGCACAGGACTATAGGTTTGTCCTTGTTGTACAAAAGTTTGACCTTGTTGAACATAAGGCGGATGCTGTTGCACAAAAGGTTGTCCTTGTTGCGGATAAACTTGCCCCCCAGGAACATAAGATGCACCCTATTGAACATGAGATTGACCAGTAGAATGCAGAACCATAGGTTTGTCCTTGTTGGATAGAAGATTTTCCTTGGAAGGGTTGTCCTTGTGGATAATAAGGTTGTCCCTGCAAACCAGAGGGTTGTCCCTGCTCGATCGAAGGTTGTCCCTTTAAAGGTTTTCCTTGTGAACCAAAGGGTTGTACCCGTTGGTATGTGAAATGAATGGGATCAATTAGAGGCAAATAGATGAGATTACCATACATTTCATAATGATGCGGAGGATTACTAGAAGTTTCTAACTGCTAAGAACCCTGAGGGGTGGAATTTTGCTGTTGAGGACCTTGAGAGGTAGAATTTTGTTGTTGAATGGCCAACAGATACTCATCAAATGTATAACCGCTTGGAATGGAATTAGAAACCATAGGTGCACTACTAGCAGGTCATATTTCTGCAACGTGAGGCTGTGATACACTCATGGCAGGCCTAACAGGTATCATGGGATTGATAAAAATAGACCTACGAATAACAGAGGACCCTGATGACGATGGAGTCATACTAACAGTCAATGTAGATTAAGCCACACAGACAATTGGTCAGATAGGAACAAAGGTTACAATTGTCAATGTCATAGGAGTCGAGGGTGATGCTCTCGATACTGAGACAACTGAGTTTGCGGAAGGAGTTTACGTATCAGACCATATTGGATTTTGATACAATGATGCAATGCCAGAAATAATCTGACCCAAAGTTTCATAACTGCGTGGGAGAGAAATCGGTTGTGAGGAAGGTTGACTTGAGACATAAGGAAATTTCTCCGGAGGGAGCTGATGATCTTTTGTAGAAACATAAAGCTCTTCAATACTAACGGGACTCGAAGAATCCATGTCGGATGAAGCCAATTGATTGTCTAAAAGGTGACGAGTGGTAGAAAGTAAGGCAGTGGCTAATAAATATGGTTTTGAAGTAAGAGGAGGGAATTATTCCTCGTTGTGAAAACCAGACCAAGTGTCCCAAGGTTTCCAATTGATATCAAATGGCTCTTCAAGAAGAGATCGAGTAGCGAGAGGTAAGATACTCGGAAGTAGAGACTACCAGAAATTGACAGACCTAGTGGGTTGAGATGCTTCCAAAGAAACTTCAGGAGAAGGATCACCACCAGGAGGTAATGAATAGGATGAAGAAACTGGTGGTTCTGCCATCATGACTGTGTTTCAAAATAGAAAGGAAACAAGATAGCCTATTCGAGGCTTCAATATCAAACACTAAGGAACTACTAAAAAAAATCCAAAAAAATATCTTTAACAGACATGTGATCATAAACAATTAATTTTATGACATTGAAATGAAACTCTGTTGTTTCATGTTTTAAGAGTCGAGAAATAGGCAAAAGATGACTCTAGTCACTTTCATATTGAACGAGCATAAAAGGACAAGTGATCAATAATCTTTTCACTTTTAGAGAGTCATGAAAAGAACAAAATGACTACTTAGGTATTCTAAGCAAGAGGGTGTACCAAGTTTCCGTGAAATGCAATATACACCTTGGTGATCAAATGAAAAAGAAATGACCAAGGACTTGACGTACGTGCAGGCAGTCTCCCCGAATGCTGTGTTCGGTATATCACAGTTACAGAGCGGTAGACTCGGCTTCCTATGGATAAAGGATTGCAACCTATGAGGGTCTCCCTTTATATATATGACGGTACGGGGAGCACAAGTCTATGCTAGCACTTTCTAATGCCAGATGGCAAACGACAGCTACTTGGTTTAACGACACCAGAACACGTCACTAGCCTAGACCTCTAAAATATGTGCGTTAGGTTTAAATGCTTCCTTAGATTGATTGAATTCATTTTAAGGTTGATCTTGAATTAATGTTGCTATTTCAAGGCCTTACCGAATGTGATCTCGAATTCTTAATGCAAAATTACATGCAAAAGAAAATCATTTCCATTCAATGAATGCTAACTACGAGAAGGATATGAATCCATGAAAAAGCATCAATCAATTGAATCACAAGAAAAATTTCACTAATGCATTTAATACAACCAAAGCATAAAACAAAAAAACTCTTTCCTGGTTCGCTAATAGCTACTAATGCAAAATAACATTTTCATTTTCAATTTAAGTGAAAGAATGCAAATTTTGTATTTTTAGATGAACAAGAAGCACAATGCATTGTTACACTAAAAAGATAAATGAACAATAGTTTTGAGAAATTCGAATGTAACGATCTAAAGTAAAGATATCAATCTAATACAAACATGAAACACACTCAAAACATAGATGCTCTCTTTCAAGAAAAAAAAGGGCTTTCGGAATGATTCAAAGAGTAGTGTAATCTACGCTCAAAGTGATGAATGGAGAGCTAAACGAAAACAATGGTGATCATTCAAAAAACCAAAGACACAAAGAACTGAAAGAAAGGCTAAAAAAATCAGTCAATGAATTGAAAATGACAAAGATCAATGTGACTCAAACTCAACTCAGAAGGCATAGTGAGGAGAGAATCGAACAAGTGGCACGAGGCACCTAGAAACCCTAGGGAAAAAAACTCCACTGATAAGATGATGGAAAAACAGCTGAGAAGATCGAGACAACAGAGTCAAAACAATATCAGTGGACCAATTGTAAGGTAAAAATCCAATCCAGAGGTAAGAAAAACTGACAAAACTCAGAAAAGAGGCTAAAATCCAATCCTACAGGATTCAACGTGGTTGTTTAGCTGTAATCCACGCTAAACAGGGGTTGGCGCACCTGTGACAAAAGTAACGTGCGCCAATCAACGCGACGGTCAAAGAAAATCAACACCAAGATAGAAAACCATGGGAAAAAAATAAAAACCACTGAGCAGAGGTTAGACTCAACATTTTGGGACTGAACATAATGGCTGAAAATAGTCAGACAGGTCAAAAAAAGTAGAAAAATGATGAAACGACCAAACTCAACTCGACAAGCAAAAATCTAGACGAACAACAAGAAATGACCAACACATTGATCCCCAGTGGAGTCACCAAATTGTTGTGTAAGTAAATCCCCTCTGTAGGTAGAGGCGATCCCTCTAGCCCTAGGGTGGGTCTAAAAGCAAGAGAACATGCTAATCTTTGGATTCCTAGTTTATGAATGAAACGGAGTCGGGATAGATGTCCTAACTTTGTTCCAATGCAGTTTTCGTAACTGTGGTAGCAATCTCTTGATATTCGCCATTACACGTTACGATCCTTTAGCGGTGGTACTCGAGTGCTTGCACAAGGATCATAGAATGATAGTGGCATACGAAAACATAATTGCATTCATAACTATTTAATTGGTCAAGGAGAACTAAATGTATTGCACAAGATTAATCATATCAAATGCAAAATGGGAACCAAAACATAAGTCATGTATTAATAGGAAGAGAGAAAGAGTTTACAACCAAAAGAACCTTGAAGTTGCAACCTCCTTCAGTGGGTCTAGTCAAAACACATCTCAAGCATTCATCGAGAAATTGGACTTGGCGAGGTAATAAGACTAGACTCTGTCTCGACAATGGGTTTCTCTCTACTCTATCTCACACCAGCTATATTCAGGTTGTTCAGCTATGCAACCATTTCAGCTAGCTGCAACTATGTGAGAGAGATGTATTTATAGGAGAGGAGGAGGAGGTTTGGGATCCCTCATATGGTGGAAGGGAGGCCTTATCCTTTGGGAGTTTTCTCAAATGTAGGAAACAATTAGAAGCCAAAGGAAGGTGTTCAACGTTATTTAGTCAAAAAAACCATGCTGACTCCGCTCACGAAGTGGTTGGGAATGGAAACTTCGCTTCTATTTTAAAAAAATTTCCAAAAACAACTCAGCATGGGCAATCCACTGAGACAGAGCACTAATGGGCGTGAGGCCTAGTGCTAATTTCTCTATGGGCGAGCGGCCATAACTTCCTGCCAGCGCTGACCCAAAATCATATGTTTTTGAGAGCCTTCGCTAGGAATAGTCAACAGAGGATATGTTCTTCTCATGGAAATGGATGCAATGACACTTTTTGCAAGGTATGAAAATAAACAGAAGTCACAGTCCTCCAATGTTCGGGATGGGTTGTTACACAACATTTTGTCACTGTCCCTGCAATCCCCATCCTGAACATTGGAGTCTCATTTCTGTGACCAAAATAAAGTGTCATGCCTTGCAAAGACCATCATTACATCCCTTGCCATGAGTACAACATTCCTTTTGTTGACAAATTCCTGAACAGACCATCAAAAACACTTGTTTTTTCCAATTGGAAAATTAACACTGGGCCCCATGCCCATTGACGCTCTGTCCCAGTTAGCTACCTGTGCCAACCTGTTTATGGAATGTTTTTTAAAATAGAGGCGAAGTTTCCATCATAACAAACTTCGTGGGTGAGTCATTTGGAGTGGTTCGACTGAATAACCATGACCTTCCTCCTTTGGCCTCTTGTTTCCACCTTTTGGGGAAACCTCCCAAGGGATAAGGCCTCCCTTCCACTATTGTAGGGATCCCAACCTCCTCCTCTCCCTTTATAAATACAACCATCTTCCATTGATGTGTTGGTTGAACTGAACATATTGTAGCTGAAACAATGAAGAGATTTCTATACATTTGGTTAGAAAAGATAGAATGGGAGAGATCCTCATTGAGACAACTTAGACTTGTGTCTTCATTCCGTCCAAATTCCCTGACAATTCATCGAGACGCGCTTCGATTGAACCCCGCTGAAGGAGGCTACGACTTCAAGGCTCAGTTGTAACTCTTTCTTCTATTAATACATATACATGACTATTTTCTGGTTCCCATCTTGCGTTAATGTGTTTTATTTGATGCAATATGCTTAGCCTTCCTTGGCTGGTTAGTAATTATGAATGAGGTCATTGTTTCGTATGCTCTTGTTTGATGATCTTTGTGCAGGTATCCAAGCATCATTGTGGAAGGATCATGACCCGCCAAGACAAGAATCAAGAGGCCACCACCACAACAGCCACAACAACAGCATTGGCCTCCAGGTAGGTTGATCTACCTCGTCTTTTAATTTATTAATTAGGAACCTCCTTCACTCTAGCTTGTCCCTTTGTTACTAGACCCACTCTAGGGCTCGAGGGATCATCTCTGTCCGCAGAGAGGATTTACTTGCATAAAAAATTGGTGACTTCACTGGGGATCAATGTGAGTTTGCCGTTTCGCCCTTGTCAAGTTGACTTCGGTTGTTGGCTTGTCTGCCTGTCTTTTCTGATTTGCTTGAGTGTCCAGAATCATCCTGTTAAGCTCCAGAGTGTCAAGATTGACCTCTGCTCATTCGTTTTCCCATTCTCCCATAAATATTCAGCTTGGCGCGATTTTTGTTTGAACAGTCGCGCCAAATGGCGCTTGTTTCTTTTGTTGCAGTAGTGCCAACCCTTGTTTGGCGCGAATTACCACCTTACAGTCGCACCAAACCCTTTAGGGTTTGGTTTAACCTCCCCGTTGAGTTTTTGGTCAGTTGTGCTTGACTCTGGTTTGTTTTTTTGGTTTTCAATTGGTATTTTTGAGTTGTTTTGATTGTTTTAGGCTTGCTCTTCTCAGCTGATTGTTTATTTTCCTATCAGTGCAGTTCATAGCCCTAGGGTTCTAGGTGTCTTTCACTCACTGAGACTTCTGGTTGAAGGTCGAGTCTTTTGGTTCTTGTCAATTCAATTCCTTGATCAATTGCCTGAGTCTTTCTTGATCCTTTGAGTTTTGGTTTGTTAAGCGATTACTTTGTGTTTGTTTGACTCTCCATATCTTCATTTTTGAGCATAGATTACATTTCTCGTTTTGGGTCGTTTAGAGTGTTTTCACTTTTCTTGAAAGAGTGCGTCATTAGTTTGAGTGTTTTTTGTGTTTTTATTGCTTTGATTGAATCATTTAGTTTAGCTCTCTACATTCGTAATACTTAGAACTAGTGTTTTTTGCTTTTTTAATGTAATTAGTGCATTGTGTGCCTCATCTCATTGAAAAAAAAAAAATTGCATCCTTTCATTTGCATTGGAAATGAAAAAGTCTTTCGCATAACTAGGCCTCCATCTAGGAAAGAGTTTTTGTTTCTCTTTTGATTGTATTAGATGCACTAGGAGAATTTTTTGTGTTCTATGGTGTTCTATTGCATATAGCTCGCATTTAGGTAATTCGAGATCACAATTCGGTAGGGCCTTGAAACTGAAACACTAATTCAAGATCAAATTTAAAATCAATTGAATTAACCTAAGGAAGCATTGGAACCTAGCACAAACATTGTTAGTGGGTATAGGCTAGAGACGTGTTCCGGCATCTTAAAACCTAGTAGTTTTCATTCGCCATGTGGCTTTAGACAGCGCTAGTACGGACTTGTGCTCCCTGTATCATCGATTATATAAAGGGAGACCCCATTAGGTTCAAATCCTTTATCCATAGGAAGCCCAGTCTGTCGCCTTATAACAGCGATACACCGAACACAGCATTCGGGGAGACTAGCTGCACATACGTTAAGTCCTTGGTCATTTGTCTTTCATTTGATCACCAAGGTGTATATGGAAATTCACGAAAACTTGGTACACCCTCTTTCTTAGATCACCTGAGTAGTCATTTTGATCTTTTCATGAATCTTTAAAAAGAGAAGAGATCATCGAGCACTTGTCCTTTCATGCTCGTTTAAAATTAAAAGTGACTAGAGTAATCTTTTGTCTATTTCTTGACTCTTAAAATATGAAACAACAAAGTCTAGTTTCAATGTCGTAAAATTAATTACCCACGATCACATGCCTATTAAAAGTTTGTTACTTAGCTTGTTTTTGTTTTTCCTTAGACTTTGATCTTGAAGCCCTCAATTGGTTATCTCGTTTTTCTTCTTGTGTTGAAATACTGTCACAGTGGCGGAGCCATCAGTTTCGTCATCTTATTTAGTACTGCTGCCTAGTGGTAGTTATTTCCCCAACGTTTCTTTTGAAACCCCTCATTCCACTAGGTCTACTAAGTTTTCACAACCCATCCTCCCGATTTTATTGCCTCTTGCTACTTGATCTCCCCCTGAAGATTTAGTTGAGTTCAATTGGCCTCCTCAGGCTGCTTGGTCTAGTTTTGGGGCGAGGGAGATTTCCCTCCGCTTACTTCGAGATCACCATTTTTAGTTGTTTCTTTACCTCCCAGCCCTCGTAGTCTTTTTGAAGATCTCACAGCTTCATTAGACATGGATTCTTCGAGTCATGTCGGTAGTGAGAAATGCCTGTATCCATAGGAGAATATCAGTTTTTCCTTGAATATTTCCCATATATCTCTGATCAATATTCCCCTCCATCGGTGTTAATTTCACCCAGTTATCAGACTTTGAGTCAGATCATTTCTAGTGTTTCGTCCATAGCGTTCTCCAGTACTTCGACTCCTCCAAGGAGTTCGGTCCTTCCTTCATTAGGACCGTCACCGTCGACACCTAGTTCGTCGGTCGTTGTTACATATATCCCAGTCCAACCTACCATATGTGTGGATTCGTTTGCACTGGTTTTTATGCATCAGTCGTCCAGATATTCTGCTGTTTGTAGGTCCATCTCCATTAATCCTATGTTCCTGGTCAGGCCTGCCGCGAGTGGATCACAAACTAGCGTAGTAGAAACCCAATCTTCTTCTGCACCCATGTTGTCCAGTTATAATTTCGTTGAACACATGTTGGATATTTACCGACAGTATGCTCCCTCTCCGGACGATCAACAATAGAACTCTCGGGGTTGTCAGCAGCCCCAAGCTCCTATCAATCCTCCAAATCACTATGATGTCTACGACAACCCTGTTTATTTGCCTCCTATTGATCCAAATAAAGCTGTTTATCTGCCTCCGGTTGATCCTTATCGGACCATCCCTCATCAAGGGTTGGTGATACAAGGACAACCCTTTGGTCCGTAAGGCCAAACCTTGCATGGTCAATCTTCTGTCCAGCAACCTTATGGTACTTCCGGTCAACCTCAGTATCAATATCAATCAAGAGAATCGTACGTTCCTGGGGGGTAAATCTATCCACCACAGGGACAACCTCTTGCACAATAGCATCAGTCGTACGTCCACTATGGCCAAAAATTTGTGCAATAGGTGTTACATAAAATTTTGTCACTGTCCATGCAATCCCTCGTCCCGTACATTGGAGGACTATTCCCGTGACCTGTGAACAGTAAAATGTCCTGAAATCACCTTCATGGCATCCTCTTGCATAAGGAAAAACATTCTCTTGAAGAACATTTCCTCTGAAAAACCCTAGAAACATATGTTTTAGCCTTGGCGCGACTAGCCAGTTCATCCCTCACGCCAATGGGGGAGATCCACACTAGAGGGCGCTCCAACTGGCGCTCTGTCCCTGTGTTTCACTCAGACCAAGATTGTTAAGGTATGTTTTTAAAAAATAAATGGCAGAAGTTTTATTCTAACAAACTCTAGAATGAATCATAAAAATGAGTTGAGTAGTTTGGCTCCAGATCTCCATGTATAGGAAGTGGTTTTCCACAAATCATGGAACCTTCCTAAGAGATAGGGATCCCAACTTCCTTTCCTCCATCTATAAAAGCTTTTCCGCTCCATTAGCAAGCTAGCTCAACTTGTAGGATGGAAACTATAGCTGGGCAACTATTGAGAGCTAAGCTGAAGAGAATCCCGTAAGAAAGAGAGAGCTTCGTCCAGATTCCTGACAGGCTTTGTTAAGACACACTCTGCTGCAAGCCCCGCTGAAGGAAGATCATACTGTCAGAGCATTTGGTTGTAGTCTCCCTTTTGTCATTTATAATATAAGCGACTCTGATTTTGGCTCCATTCATGTGTTCATTTCTTTATGTAATGCAATGAATTATATCTTCTTTGACTGATATATAGTTACATGCTTTAGATGTTATGTTGTGTGTCGTCATTTCCCTACATGTGTACAGGTGTTTGGACATGTCGAATGGAAGGATTGTGATCTGTCTGCATTCGTGTCGGGTTGGGGACATCTCATCTCGTTATTTGCTTGCCTCCATGGGTTTGGGTAATCTCTTTTGACTACTCATCTTCTCTTTGCCACGTCATCATGACCTCAGATCCTTTGATGTCAAATAATGCCAAATCTAGTGTCGTGCCGCCGATATGTTCAAGAGAAGTTGGCCTATGCAGTTTTCAACCTCCCTCTGATTATATATTGATCTTGATTCACAAACATCATGTTCGTCTATCCCGCATCGATGACGTGGGAAACATTATGGCCCGCCTTCGATCAAGGTCACTTCCTGTCAACTTCAGCTCATTATCCAGGAAACTGATCTAAGACTCCCTTCAGGTACCTTGGAGCTTGCATGCCTCAATGGCACATTCTTCACATTCGACGCAAGGTTTTCATTATTGGCCTTCAATCGGATGATTCTGCGGGTGTTCGATGCCAGCTCACTATTCACATTCCGTGGATTTTACCTATAGTACGTTGAGGGCCATCCTCATTATTAGTGGTTCCTCTCCTGTCTGTTAATGACTTTCATTATTGGTTGGTAATCAGACGATGTTCTTGCATGTTCAACTTCAACTCACTTATTCACATGCTCAGACTTGTACTCTGTTCGAGTCGAGATGGAGCGCAAGACCCTGGATCTTGTCTTATAAAATGCAGGCTGCAGATTCTTTGTGGATTATCATGATTAGTTACATGACTCATTTGATTAGATGGATGCGACCATACCTGAGTTTACTTTTTGATCCTTCTTTACTGGATGGCTGCGTCCATACCTTGAATCCTGGTTATTGTACACTATTATGGATGGCTGCACCCATACCACATATCATGTATTAGAGATATCAGTTGTATTTGTATTTGCAGGTCTTTCGACGACAGTGTTTTTGGTTGGGCACGTTCTCATAAATCATTTCACCCCTCCCTCTCTCTCGGACCTCATGCTTTAGGGGGAATCTATTACACAACATTTTGTCACCGTCCCTACAATCCCTCGTCCTGTACATTGGAGGACTATTCCCATGACCTGTGAATAGTTAAATGTCCTGAAATCACCTTCATGGCATCCTCTTTCATAAGGACAAACATTATCCTGAAGAACATTTCCTCTAAAAAACCCTAAAAATAGATGTTTTAGCCTTGGCGCAACTAGCCAGTTCATCCCTTGCGCTAATGGGGGAAATCCACACTAGAGGGCGTGCCAACTGGCACTTTGTCCCTGTGTTTCACTCATGCCAAGCTTATTAAGGGATGTTTTTTAAAAATAAATAGCAGAAGTTTGATTCTAAAAAACTCTAGAATGAATCATCAAAAGGAGTTGAGTGGTTTGGCTCCGGATCTTCATGTATAAGAAGTGGTTTTCCACCTATCATGGAACCTTCCAAAGAGATAGGGCCTATCCCATGATTATAGGGATCCCAACTTCCTTTCCTCCATCTATAAAAGCTTGCCCTCTCCATTAGCAAGCTAGCTGAACTTGTAGGAAGGAAAATATAGCTGGGAAACTATTGAGAGCTAAGTCGAAGAGAATCCCGTAAGAGAGAGAGCTTCATCCAGATTCCCAACAAGCTTTGTTGAGACACGCTCTGCTACAAGCCCCACCAAAGGAAGATCATAGCATCAAAACATTTGGTTGTAGTCTCCCTTTTGTCATTTATAATACAAGTGACTCTGATTTTGGTTCCATTCATGTGTTCATTTCTTTATGTAATGCAATGAATTATATCTTCTCTGACTGATATATAGTTACATGCTTTAGATTTTACATTGTGTGTCATCGTTTCCCTGCATGTGTATAGGTGTCCAGACGTGTCGAATGGAAGGATTGTGATCTGTCAAGCGAGGGACGGGAAGCATCATCTTTTATCCAACAAAAACTGTGTGGGATTTGAGGTAGGCTACTCATCATGATATTTGTCTTTTTGTAACTAGGAACCAACATCATTGCATGAATTGATTGTTGCTAGACCCGATCTGGGCTAGTGGGATCGCCTCTGTCCGAAAAGGGGATTTACCTCCTCAACAACAGGGAAAATCCTACAGTCCTGCTCGGGGTCAACCTGGTCATCAAGCACAACCTCATCCATCGAAACCATCAGGCCCACCTCTTCCACAAGGGTAGAAGAGCAGCCAGTTCAACCTATTCAGCAGCCAGTTCAACCTAGTCAGTAGCCGGTTCAACTTGTTTATCCTACTCAGCAAGGTCCGCCTGTTCAGTAGGGTCCACTTGCTCATCAAGATCCACTTGCTCAACAGGGCCCTCCTGCTTAGTAGGGTCTGCCTACTAAGCCTCAAGGCACTTATTACCCTCCTCAAGGCCAATATCATTTGGTATATAGTGCACCCCAAGATTTCACTTATTACCCTCAAAATCAATCCCAATTGGTGTATAATCAACCTCAAGGCAATGCTTACATTTCACAATAGAATTCAAACTTTTCCCAACAAGGACCTCAGTGGTATGCTCAAAATCAATGTCCTGGTCCTCAACCCCAGTATGGGCCGAATTATCAGGCATATAACCCCTATGGTCAGAATCCTCTAAGAAAAAACATATGGGGTAAAATTTCTCTCAGAATAGGTGGAATGTTAACACAGGTCCTTACCAAAGGACTCCAATGCCTTTTAATCCTCAATTACCATTTCTCGCTACATTGGAACTGAAAGATGTGTCAAAGCTTAAGAATGATCTAATTCACATAACCCTTATTGGCCTCTAGTTCTGACTAATATTCCTAGTGATTGTCCTAAGTTTGAGGGCAAGTCCGAAGAATACCCCCAAGCGCATGTTATGAATTAACACTTGTGGTGTTCCTCTAACTCTTGGGTTGATGATTCCATATGACTCCGTCTTTTCCAACAGACTCTTATTGGTGTCGTTGCAAAGTGGTACATCAAATTATCTCGTGGTATTTTCCAAGATTTCAACTCTTTAGCCATGGTGTTTCTTACCCATTTTCAGTTACTGGTTCGCTATGAGACCGAGACACACCTCCTCACATCCTTGAAATAGGACTGAGCTACTCACATCTCAGATCATATTCATGAATGGAGGCCTCATCGTCGCTTGATTAAGTTTGATATTCCTTATCATCTTCATATTTATTGGTTCACTACCTCCTTTGCCAATAAAATCGCTAAAGACATAGCTACGGGGGCATGTGTAACCAAAGAACATGCCATTGCTTGTGCCCAGTACCTTGATATTGTGTACTCTAAGTTTGACACGTTTTATGATATCTTGCCTGATGTCCTTCGACCTAGAACATATAAAGCACCAGCGACCCCATCCGTTTATGGTATTATTAGTTCCGTGTCTCAGACCTCTCGGAAGTCTTTTCCTTCAAATCCTGGGAAGAGAAATTCTAATCCTTCCAATGATGTTGTGTCTCAGCCTATCCCGATTTTTTGTAAAACCGCGGAAGTTAATGCCGTTCAGGCTAATCTAGTGGATAAAACTTCCAAGGGGAAAAAGAAGGGTAAAGGTAAGGCCAAAGCAGATACCCTGAAACTAGATTCGTCAAAATCTCGTACTGATGATGGTTCATAGCGTAAGCCAAAGTACCCTTGTTTTATTTGTGACGAAGACCACTACACCAAGGACTGTCCTTGATGGGCCAAAGTAAGTAGGTTGCTCAAAGGCACCCAGGGAACTACAGATGTTCTTAAAGAACCTTTTCCATCTCATCAGACCCAGATGGTAGAGCAAACTCAGTCCTCTGCCCCATTTGGCTCTCAGGTGTTCATGATGAATGGTTCTGCATCTGTTTCTATTACTACTCGTTCGAAAGATTATAACGAATTGCGTCAGGAAGCGGGGAAAGAGATCACTGATGGTCCTCCTCCTCCACCTACTCCTGGCCCTCTTTCGATTGAAAGGCCCAGTACTGAGCCCGTTGTACAACCACCTTCCAAAGGTGTACTCCATAAGTCTTCTTACAATCCAAATGCTCGTGCTGCCCAACATTACAGTATTGTTGAGGATTTGGCTCAGGCAACATCTGTAATGTCTGCATTAGAAGTGCTTCATAGTTGTCTGTCTCAATGGAAGGCTTTTCTATCTGTGATCGGCAGGGTTGATCCTGCTGATACTAGCCTTATCGCTTTCGATTTAGATAATTTCATTCCATGAATCTCGCACCAAATTGCACTCATTATCTAGGTTGGTATTAATGGTCTCGATATTCATTGAGCGGTTATGGATGAGGGTGCATCTACATGCGTCATGTCATCTTCTTGTTGGAAAGCCATTGGTTCTCCAGCCTTGAATTCATCACCAAATTCTCTTGAAGCATTTGATGGAAGGGAATCAAAACCTTTAGGTGTTCTCGCTAGTTTACCTCTTATATTGAAAGGGAATACAGTCAATGTCGAGGTAGAAGTAGTTGAAGCCAAGCTCAATTACAATATTCTCCTCGGTTGTAGTTGGACTCACCCCATGATTTGTGTTCCGTCCACTCTCTTTCGTGTCCTAAAATTCCCGCACGAAGGAAATATGGTTACTGTTGATCAATTGTATTTTTTCACCTCTTATTTTGAGAACAATGTTCCATATGTGGATTAGATTCCTACTCCCTACGAGAGCGTTGGGCTGGGTCTCTTCAAAGATCTTGCCCTCATGGGTATTTTTTCCCTTCCTCCACCCAACACTGTTTAGATCAATATGATCTCTCAGTCTGACGACCTGTGGATCATCCCTTCGCCTGAAAAGATCGATTCTCTCGGGGATTCGATGTCATTGAGTCTGATCGAGATTGACTATTGTGAACTCATCGCAGCTTCGGAACCTCCGTATTCTAATCATGCTCCTTTGAGCATGTCTCTTGACACTTATTCTCAATCCCCTTGGTTCAGCGATTAGGATTCGCCCGATCCAATGAAAGAGATATTTCCCTCCAATGAATCCATCGTGGAAGTTATGTCTCTCGGGGATCTTCCGTGGGATGATAGTCATCATTGTTCCTCATTCATACCAGGCATTGGGGCCATGTCTACGTGTCTTGAGTGATTTTCATCTTAGGTTCCTTCTCCTCCGCTTCAAACGCCTATACTGACACATGAAGTTTTCACAGAGGGTAACTTGAGTAACATCACGCAAACGATGCCTATTGACATATCTGTGAAACTAGGAATCATAGAGAACATCCATATTGGGGTCACCTGTTCTTCCAATGAAGTCCAGGTTTATACTAGCCTTTTCCACGAGTTTTGCGACGTATTTTTATGGTCCTATGAAGAAATGCCTGAAATTGATCCTAGTATAATGGTGCATGAAATTCCTACCTACCCGAGTTCGAAGCCTGTTTTTTGTCACCTTCGTCTTGTGCACCCTCGAAAAGCTACCGCCATTAAAAGTGAAGTTGAAAAATTTCTCAACGCTGGTTTCGTCTACTCGATTCCCTTGAAAAAATGGGTCTCCAAAATTGTCCGTGTAGATCAGAAACAGGGCACCATTCTGGTCTGTGTTGATTATCATGACATTAATTGGACCTGTCCTAAGGATAATTATCCTACTCCCTTTATTGATTAGATCATTGATGACTACGCTGGGAGTGAGATTTTATCCCTCATGGATGGCTTTTCTGGCTATAACCAGATTAACATTCTCCCGATTGATCAGCATAAGCCTGCCTTTATATGTCCTTGGGGTACTTTCGCATATAAGAAGCTCCCTTTCAGCTTGTAGAATGCTGGGGTCACGTTTCAGAGAGCGATGTCATACGATTTTCACGATATTAAGCACATCGTTCAGCCTTATCTGGTGGACCTTCCAGCTCATTCAGCTAAGCATAAGGGCCATCATAACCATCTTCATCAGATATTTCTTCGTTTTGACGCTATAAAATCTGGCCAAATCTGCACAAACGCGTCTTCAGCGTCGATTCCAGTAGAATCTTGGGGTTTGTTGCATCCAAAGACGAGATTCGCCTTGATCTGCTCAAAGTCAAGGCTATTATTAATATCCCCTCTCCATATTCATTACATCAGCTGCAGAGTCTGAAAGGGAAGGATAATTTTTTACGTCGTTTTATACCTAACTATGCCGAAGTAGCAAAAGGATTCACGCGATTACTAAAGAAGGGCATCCCTTTCCTTTGGGATGAGATCACCCAAAAAAATTTCAATGCTCTGAAGAGGTTTCTTTTCAACGCTCCTCTGTTGCGTCCCACGAACTATCATCACGATTTTTCCCTTTATTTAGTTTTCGCTTTCAGCACGATTAACATGGTTCTAGTTCAAGACGATGATGACGGTGATGAGCATGTTATCTACTATCTCTCTCGTAACCATCTCGATACCGAAATGCACTATTCCCATGTCGAGAATTTAGCATTAGCTGTGGTTCAAGCAGTTCAACATTTTTGTCATTATATTCTATTGCGTACTATGACTGTGATTTCTAAATGCAACCTTATGACCTATATATTGTCTTGACAATTGCTGGGGGCAAGTACTCAAAGTGGATTTTTATCCTCCAAGAGTTTTATTTGGAATTTACTACTGCCAAGTTGAAGAAATCAGTAGTATTTTTTGATCTGATCTTCTCCCTCCCCTCTGGCTTCACTTCGTCTAGTTCTGAAGAATGCATTCCAGACGATACACTTTTTCTGATTAGCACCCTCGATCCTTGGTACGGTGATATCATCATATATATTCATACTTCCACTTTTAGATCTGTGTTGACAAAGGATGCTTGTTGATGCATCCGCCATCAATCGAAATCTTATCATATAGTCGGAGATACCCTCTATCATGTCAGAGTAGATTCCATTCTCCACCGATGTTTGACCCTCGAGGAGGTTGAGAAAGTTTTGTATGATTATTATAGTGGCACCTGTGGCGGTCACATGTCTGGTTATGCTACTGCACATAATATTCTTTGTGCTGGGTATTTCTGGCCCTCTATCTGTTAGGTATGTATTATATTCTTTCCACAACTAATCACGTGTGGGGGGGTAAGAGGGGGGTGATAACACCCCCTTTGCGCTGGGCACAACGGGGGGTCACAGGGGGGGTGGTAGCCCCCCCTATCGGGGTCCGCGGTAGCGCCCCGGTGAAAATTTTTGGACCTTAATTTTCGGTGGGCGGTCCGCGCCCATGGTTTTGTGCATGGTTTTGCACATGGTTTTGGGGTACGATGGTTTTCGACCCCTGGTATTTTTGTATACCCGGTCAAGGGAACTACGGTTATGTTCTAATCTAGGGTTAATGGATTAGGGTTTATGTATGCTTCGACATGTATATATAAGTGTTGTAACACTAAAAGGAATATAATGAAATGTCAAGTTGGTCGTTCGATTTGGGATCTAGGGGAAAATCTCTGTGTTTATCTGTTTTATGTTTTATGCTCTCGCCATTGTTTATTTTCTATTATAAGATTCATGTGTAGATAATTTATGTTCAGGGCTAAAACCTACATTTGGTATCAGAGATGTTTCAGCTTCAAGGGGACGGCTTTGCTGCTGAGGGTTTTTTTGCTTGGGCTGGAGGTAGACCCTATTCAGTGGGAGATCTATGGGATCGATTCTTGCAGTGAAATAATATGGAAAGCGGTGGAAAGATAGAGATCGAGAAATTTAATGGTCAGAGTTTTGAGTTGTGGAAGCTCAAGATGGAGGATCTGCTGTTGGATAAAGATCAGTGGATTGCGGTAGACGTAGGTACTAAACCAACGACAATGGCAGATGAAGTCTGGAAGAAACTAGATCGGAAGGCTAAGAGCACAATATGGTTGTGTGTCTTAGATTTAGTATTGTTGAATGTATCTGGGGAAGCTACGGTGAAGAATTTGTGGGAAAAAATTGGCACTTTGTACCAATCTAAGTCTCTGGTGAATAAGTTGTTCCTGTGGAAAAAGCTGTATAACTTGAGGATGAAGGATGGAGACTCGGTGACAGAGCATCTGAACGCCTTCAATACTGTTGTAAGTCAGTTGTCATAAGTTGATATTAAAATCTTAGATGAAGATAAGTGCATCAGTTTGTTGTGTTCTCTAACAGACTCGTGGGACAGTCTGTTTATTACAATAGGTCGCAATACAACTACCTTGAATTTTGATGACATTGTCTCAGCCTTGTTGTCGGCGGAAATGAGACAGAGAAATATGGAGGGCCAGAATGGAGATGCCTTATCTGTATGAGGAAGGTCTCAAAACAGAAACAAGAATAAGGTTTCGAGTTGGATATCCAAATCTAGAGGGAGATCTAAATCTCCTGGAAAGTTTGTAAAGGTATGTTGGAAATTCGGAAAGGAAGGGCACGAAAAAAGGGAGTGCAAATCTAAAGCTCCTGAGAAAGGAAAGGGATCTGATGATGCTCCTTCTGTAGAGGAAAAAACCACCTCGGATGAAGGTGGGGATGTGTATTTTTCTTCTTCCTCAAATACACATGTAGATCATGAGTCATGGTTGATTGACTTAGGTGCATCCTTTCACTTCACTCCACATAGGGAGTGGTTCTGCGAGTATGAGAAATATGATGGTGGTGATGTATTCCTAAGGGATGATAGGAAGGCCAAAATCGTCGAAAATGGAAAGGTGAAGCTGAAGCTGCAAGGTGGAAGGATTAGAACACTTCCCGGTGTTCTACATATTCCTGCATTGGCTAGAAATCTGATTTCTGTAAGCAAGATGGATGATGTAGGTGTAAAAACAGTGTTCGAGAAAGATGCCTGCAAGATGGTTTGCGGAGCACTGGTATTAATGCAGGGAGTTCGGACTGGAACTCTATACAAGCTAAAAGGTAGCACTATTATTTATGGGTGTAACAGTTCTGTGGTTCCTGAAAGTGGAGCGGAAAGCCTAGCTGTCTTTGGAGAAAAGACCATGCTGTGGCATCAAAGGCTTGGACATATTGGAGAGAAGGGCCTTCAGATACTACATAGAAATGGTATGATAGAAGGTATGTCTAATTTCTCTCTAGATTTCGAATTGTGTGAACATTGTGTATATGGGAAGCAGAATCAGGTGAGATTTCTTTCTGGTGCTAAGAAGGCGAACAAGATATTAGAACTTGTGCACAGTGATGTGTTTGGACCTGTGTCAGTTCCATCACTAGGAAATTCTGTGTACTATGTTTCATTCATAGATGACTTCTCAAGGAATACATGGATATATTTGTTGAGGAATAAATATGAAGCTTTTGACAGATTTAAAGAATTTAAGGCTCTGGTGGAAAACCAGACATAGAAGAAGATAAAGGTGCCGAGGATAGATAATGGTGGGGAGTTCTGCAAGAAGGAATTTGAAGAGTTCTGTAAGAAGTGTGGTATAGCACGGCAGAATAATACTCCATACACACCTCAAAAAAACGGAGTTGCAGAAAGAATGAACAGAAAACTGATGGAAAAGGGAAGAAGCATGCTCAGTGGTACCGGGTTAGGACAAGAATTTTGGGCAGAGGCAGTGGAGACTGCATGCTATCTGGTTAACAGATCACCTTCATCAGTGTTGGAGGATAAGACTCCACATGAGGCATGGACTGGTAAGAAACCATCCCTTTCACATCTAAGGGTATTTGGATGTGATGCATATGTACATGTTCCAAAGCAGAAAAGGACCAAGTTGGATAATAAATCTGAAAGGTGCATCTTTATTGGGTATAAGGATGGTTTAAAGGGTTACAAGCTTTGGAACCCAGAAACAAGGAAGGTTGTGTACAGCCGAGATGTGGTGTTTAGAGAAGTAAAAGATGTTGTTAAACATGAAGTCCTACCAAAGGAACCTGAGAAGATAGAGTTTGAGCTAAAGGAGGATGAATCAGACTCTACAACAGAAGAAGACTCAGAAGATGAAGAGCCACAAACTCCAGCTTTGAGAAGATCAGTTCGGGAAAGAAGGCAACTAGAAAGGTATAGTCCATCTGCTTTTTGTTCAGGTTTTTCCTTAACTATAACTGATGATGAACCTAGAACTGTCAGGGAGGCAGTAGATTCAGAGGATGGAAAACTCTAGAAGGAGGCCATGGTTGATGAAATGGCATCCTTGCACAAAAATGAGGCATGGGATCTGGTGGAGTTGCCGGCTGGAAGGAAGCCCATCGGGAGAAAATGGGTGTTTAAGAAGAAGATGAATGTAGAAGGCAAGGTGGAGAAATACAAAGCTTGGTTGGTAGCAAAAGGTTATTCCCAGGTGTCAGGAATTGATTTTGGTGATATTTTTTCTCCTGTTGCCAAAGTTACTTCTATTAGATTACTTTTATCTATTGTTGCTGCATTTGATTTTGAGATAGAACAGATGGATGTGAAGACAACATTTCTTCACGGGGATCTAGAAGAGGAGATCTACATGAAGCAACCTGAAGGCTTTAAGGTGAAGGGTAAGAAAGAACTGGTATGCAGGTTGAAGAAGTCTTTGTATGGGTTAAAACAGTCACCAAGGATGTGGTATCAGAAATTTGATACCTATATACAGGGACTTGGCTTCACCAGAAGCAAGGAGGATCACTGTGTTTATTTTAAATTAATTGGTGACCGTGTTATTTATTTGATATTTTATGTGGATGATAGGTTGTTGATTGGAAATGATAAAGAAATTATCTAATATTTGAAGACCCAACTGTTCTCCAAATTTGACATGAAGGATCCTAGTGTTGAAAACTATATTTTGGGCATGGAAATTAAGAGAGATCAGGCAAAGAGGAAGCTCTGGTTAAACCAGAGGAAGTATGTTGAGACTATATTGCAGAGGTTCAATATGCAGAATAGTAAATCGGTGAATTTTCCTATTCCTATAGGTGTAAAGCTGTGTGTTGAACAGTGTCCCAAGACACAAGAAGAAGAGGAGGATATGTCCCGTGTTCCATATGCAAGTGCAGTGGGTAGCCTAATGTATGAAATGGTATGTACTAGACCAGAAATTGCACATGCAGTAGGAGTATTGAGCAGGTTTATGTCAAACCCAGGGAAGGAGCATTGGACATCAGTGAAGCGGGTTTTCAGATATTTACGTGGCACTAGTGATTATGGCTTGTGCTATCAGGGAAGACCAAGATTGGAAAGAATGTTGGACATTCATGGTTTTGTTGATGCAGAATGGGTTGGAGATCTGGACCAAAGAAGATCTACAAGTGGGTATGTGTTTAGCCTATTTGGAGGCGCAGTCCGTTGGATGAGTAAAAGACAGTTTGTAGTGGCTCTTTCAACTATAGAGGTAGAATGAATTTTATTTCTAAGTGTTTTATTTCTAAAGGTAGAATAACTTATTTCTAAATTTTATTTCTTCAGAATTAGAAAGGAGATATTGCTACAGTAGTACAACGTAACCCTGCTTATCATTCAAAGACAAAGCACATTGATATTCAATATCACTTTGTTAGAGATATGGTTGAGGCTAAAAGGGTGTTGCTGGTAAAGGTGGACACTTTGAAGAATGTTGCAGATGCATTGACGAAGTCTGTGAGCACTCAGAAGTTCTCTTGGTGTAGAGAAACAATGGGTGTTGAAGAATTGGCCAATGACTAAGCTCTCTTGTGGCCCACTGTGGAAAGAAAACAAGAAGTGGGAGAATGTTGGGTATGTTTTATATTATTTCCAAAACTAATCACGCATGGAAAAGGTATTTGCACCGGGCACAATCAATACAAGGGTAGCCCCTATTGGGGTCCTGTGGCAGCACCCACTGGAAATTTTTGGACCTTGCACTCTCGGTGGGGGCTCCTGTGCATGGTTTTGCACATGGTTTTGGGGTTCGATGGTTTTCGGCCCCTGGTATTTTTGTAGATCCGGCCAAGGGAACTATGGTTATGTTCTAATCCAGGGTTAATGGATTGGGGTTTATGTATGCTCCGGCATGTATATATATGTGTTGTAACACTAAAAGGAATATAATGAAAAATCAAGCTGGTCGTCCCGATTTGGGATCCAGGGGAAAATCTCAGTGTTTATCTATTTTATGTTTTATGCTCTTGCCATTGTTTATTTTCTGTTATAAGATTCATGTGTAGATAATTTATGTTCAGGGTTAAAACCTACACTATCTTCAAGGACTGCATTGTCACTGTCCGTAAATATCATTATTGCCATATCTATCAGCGCAAGATGTGCACACCGCCTGCACATATCCACCCTGTCATTACCGTTGGTCCCTTTCCGAAGTGGGGCATCGATTTTATGACATGTAATTCTCACTCGGCTAGGGGGCATGCATATATTATCATAGCCATTGACTACTTCACCAAATGGGCTGAATTAATGCCTACACTTGCCGCCGACGGTAAGACAACAACTCAGTTCATATTCAATCACATCATTTCTAGGTTTGGTGTCCCTCAAGCCGTCGTTACTGATCATGGTTCCCATTTTTGGCATTATATGGTGGCAGAGTTGACTTCCAGGTTGGGCTTGCCTCACGATAGCTCAACTCCGTACTATCCTCAGGCCAATGGCCAGGTTGAAGCTGTGACCAAAGTTCTTGTCACCATGCTTCAACGTACGATTAGGATGCATAAATCCAATTGGCATCTCATGTTATTTTCGTCTCTCTAGGCATACCGAACCTTAGTTAAGAATGCGACCGGATTCACTCCATTCCATCTTGTTTAGGGTCTGGAAGCTACCCTTCCGATTGAGTGTGAAATACCTTTGCTCAAGTTGGCTGTTGAATTACTACCCAACACTTCACCTGAAGAAGAGCATCTTCTCTACTTAGAAAGGCTGGACGAAACTCTTCGCTTTGCTACTTTGGTCATCGAGACACAAAAGAAGCGGGTTAAATCTCATTTTGACCAGTCAGTTTCCCCTCGCTCCTTTGTAGAAGGAGACCTCATCCTCCTGTACGACCAAGCTCATGATAAGTTGGGGGCAGGAAAATCTCAACCCATGTGGCATGGGCCATACATTTTTAAACGTGTTTTGAAGAATGGGGCCTATGAGCTCATTGATTATGAAGGTCATCTATTAGATTAGCCCAGAAATGGGTTGTATCTCAAAAATTATTATGCATGAGTCATTCGTGCATGTTTTGTGTACATAGGTGTTCTTTTCATTTTTTTACATTTTTTGGCTTGGTGTGTTTTGCGAGCGTCTTCTTGCTTATTGGCTCATTGCTTATTGTGTAGATGTATATTACCCCTTATGTCGGTTTCACGGATGGTGCTTCTCGTAGTACCCGGAACTTGACTTTAGCAGCATGGGTGATTTATGATCGTACTAGTGAGTTGATAGATCTGCAAGGTATTTGTCTAGGACGGACTACAAACAATGTCACTTAGTGCTTTTATTGAACTGTTAACCAAGGAGATTACCCTCGACATTAGTGCATTGGTTGTAAATCTAGACTCACAGCTTGTTGTTATTCAACTTAATGGGCATTATTCAGTTAGAAACTCTCACATTTCAAGATTGTATTTACATGTTCGTTTGCTAGAAAGACATTTTGATTATATCACATATCAACATATTCTGAGACAAATGAATGCATTAACTGATACCGTGCCTAACATTGTATTATATAGACATTTGCGTAATCTGTAAAATCATCATCACATGAAAGACTCATATTAGATATATATATATATATCAAAAAGTTTGCATCAGTGTGCACCATAAGTTTCAAAAAATATGTGTATTTCTATTACATCCTGAGACATCATGTCTCTTAAAAACATGTAGAAGTAAATCCTAGGTGTGTAATCGGCGTGATGATCATGATAGCATTTCACTGCCCGTACAAGCCACCTCAGAAAGTGGTGAACTCCGTTTGACACCCCTACAGTGTGTCTCTAGTATGCACGAGGAACATCATCAAATCATGCATAGTCCAGAACTCCACGAGAGATCCCCTCCAAGTTGCGAACGATTTCCTCCTCCTCGCCTCCCTCACCATGAGGGGCAATATCAAAGTCGTGAGGGACTCGCCTCGCTATTGGAGACATGCCTACAGGTCTTTCTGGTCCAAGATCTGCATAACACATGGATTTAATGTCAGAGCATACATTGAAAAAAAAATTATAATACTCATAAAAATTAAAAAATGAGTCTTACCAAGTGCTTCATCCCAATCCTCTCCTTCCGGGAGTGGGAGGTTTGGATCACCAGTGAAATATGTGCCAGAGTAGGGCCAATCCTCCATGACAATTAGCTGTCGGCAGATCCAATAAAAAAACTTCGGTCTCCAGGACATCTGTTCGTCGTCCCTTCACCTTGGCATAAGTGCAGCCCAACGGACCATCCATGGCTCTTGTGCTAGTGGTGTTGGGACTATCATTTCCTATCACTGGAAAATTGGTAGTTGCTCCAGGAAGAACGATACCAAGATGGATCCATATCCGAACTACTTCAGTTTTCCCTTCTTGCGTTTCGTTAGTGGACACTTCATATTGATAGTCACTGCCTCTGCCCAGTTGTAGAGGGTCGGTGTTAGACAGTCTACTGCAAGAAGAAGCTATGTTTTTGTTGCTTCGTGTGGTTCTTGCGATCCTGTAGCTCACGTGATGGTGTGTAGCACTACTTTTAGTGCCAAGTCCAACATAGTTTGGATATCCACTTTCCCGCTTCCTGATCCTTTTCGTGCCCCTCGACATACCCTGTTGATCACCATGGTCATGTTTTCCATAGTGGGTCAGGTGCTGGTTAGGACTGGTGTTGCCCCCTTCCGTGATAGTCATGTTATGAAGTAAACATTTGAGACATAAATCTCGAGTTCTTGATCTCGAAGAATGAATTTTTCCTGATCCTCATCCCATATATTGATAAATTATTACAGCAACTCTGGTTGAGATTTAAGGCATGGTGTCATGAAGAAATTTTTTAGTCCACAGTCTCTGAGAGCTTCCATGCATCTCTCATTATCCATGGCAAGCTCATCTTCTTCATTGTGTTCCCTTTCCTTCCACTCAATCACCATTTTGTCGCTTTCCACCTGCAAACATTTTCATATGGACATTATTAGCCAAATTAAAAGCTAATATTTATGGAATTTAGGCTTTCTTAATTACATTGTAAGTTTTAAAAGGTCTGCGCGGTTGGCACGATTGTTTTAGAAACAGTCGAGCCAATGGGTGCGCCCCAATTCAAAAAATTGGGTGATTGGCGCGAGTCCATGCCCGAAACTCGTGCCAATGGCCGTGCCCTAGTTTTCACAATTTATCCCTCAAAAATAAAAATTGAAGGTTGCAGGGAAAGAAAGAAGACTTAAAATGTGGGGAAGGATTTCAGATCTTACTGGGAACTGACGGATTCGAGATTGGTCTGCTGGATTGCCTGCTATCGTCGCCGTAAAATCGTAGTGTGAAATGGGTAACTATTGCTCCACAAGAGGTAAAAGTGAAAAGTAATTTTTTTTTACCATTTTTGGCATTTTATAACTTTTCAGAACCCTAATTAGGTTTTAATACATGTTGTTTGATTATTACGTGATGTTATTTTGAGAAATTGGTTTTACTTTTTATTTTTGTGCAGCGACAGGTCTTTAATGCGATAATGATGAAGTAACGAATTGTATTTTATACTTTTTCGGACTCGGTAAAAACACAAAAAAGTCACTACTAGAGTTATGTTTCAACTCTTTTCTGACTCTCTGACTCTCTAAAACTGAAAATATTTTCGAGACTCTTGTCGTTTTGAACTCGTTAAATGGCTCTGAAATTATATCTACCCAATATACATTTACTCCTTTTCCGGGTTGGGATGGATTATTTACGAAAATGGAATACCTTAGCCTATCGCGACTAAGAGGTTCTTTCAGATATTGTTTTATACCTTTTTGGATCTAAGAGACTATTTACGAAATGGGACATGTTGGAGTTTTCTTTTCTGCTTCTTTTCAAACTCTCTAAACATGAAAAGATGATGAGTTCTTCCTTTGTCATACTCATTAAACCCTGATGACATCGGACATCATCACCATGACGTTCACCGAGTTCCTCCTTCCTAGGGCTCCTAAAATGTACTAGGATGGATTTTTCCAAAGGAAAAACTTATATTACAAGCATATGCTATCCCCTTCAAGCTTGTTTTAAAAAATAATTGGTGTACTCACAAGAAATGGTGGGGGAAAATTGAACTAGTCTTTAGTTGTGTTGGTAGTATGTCACTCTTGGACATGACACTCATCTTCATTTGTGTTGGGTTGGGGACATCTCATTCCGTCATTTTTTGCCTCCATGGGTTTGGGCAATCTGTTTTGACCTCTCATTTTCTCTTTTCTACGTCATCATGACCTAAAATCCCTTGATATCAAATACTGCCAAATCCAGAGTCGTGTCGCTGATATGTTCAAGAGAAGTTTTGCCTCTGCAGTTTTAAACCTTCCTCTAATCCTCTATTTGGTCTTAATTCACTATCATCATGTTCCTCTGTCTCGTTTTGATGATGTGGGAAATATTATGGCCCTGCTTCGACCAGGTCACTTCCTGTCTACTTCAGCTCATTATCTAGAAAGTTGGTCTAGAGACTCCCTACTGGTACCTTGGATCCTGCATGCCTCAATGGCAGGTTCTTCGCATTCGACGACAGGTCCACATCATTGGCCTTCAATCGAGTGATTCTGCTGGTGTTCGATGCCAAATCACTATTCACATTTCGTGGATTGTACCTGTTGTACCTTGAGAGCCATTATTATTATTGGTGGTTTCTCTCGTACTTGTTAACAAGTTTCGTCATTGGCTGGTAATCAGGTGATTTTCTTGCATGTTCGACTTCAGTGCACATATTCGCATGCTTGAATTTGTACTTTTTTGGGTTGAGATGGAGTGCAAGACCCTAGGTTTTTTTTGATAAGATCAAGGTTGTGGGATATTGGTTTATCATGACTTATTGCATGACTCTTTTGATTGGATGGCTGCGACCATACCTGAGTCTATTTTTTGATCCTTACTTTTGGATGGCTGCGTCCATACCTTGGATCTCAGTTTATATATGTAATCGATTATGGATGTTTGTGCCCATGCCACATGTTCATGTATCAGATATATCCGTTGTATTTGTAATTGCAGGTCTTCCTACAGTGATTTTTGGTTCGAACGCGTTCTTGTAAAGCATTTCACCCCTTCCTCTCTCTCGGACCTCATGCTTTAGGGGGCATCTGTTACAAAACATTTTTTCATTGTCCCTGCAATCCCAATCCTGAACATTGGAGGATCATTTCTATGTCCAAAATAAATTTTCATGCCTTGTAAAGACCATCATTGCATCCCTTGCCATGAGTACAACATTCCTTCTGTTGACAACTTCTTGAACAGACCATGAGAAACACCTATTTTTTCCTTGGTGCTAGTAGACCGTTATGCCCTCGCACCGATCAGGAAATTAATACTGGGCCCTGTGCCCATTGGCACTCTGTCCCAGTTAACTACCCGCACCAACCTGTTTATGGAATGTTTTTTAAAAATAGAGGCGAAGTTTCCATCATAACAAACTTCGTGGGCAATTCATCTGGAGTGGTTCGACTGAATAACCATGACCTTCCTCCTTTGGCCTCTTGTTTCCACCTTTTGGGGAAACCTCCCAAGGGATAAGGCCTCCCTTCCACTATTGTAGGGATCCCAAAATCCTCCTCTCCCTCTATAAATACATCCATCTTCCATTGATGTGCTAGCTGAATTGAACATATTGTAGCTGAAACGTTGAAGAGATTTCTGTACATTTGATTAGAAAAGATAGAACGGAAGAGACCCTCATTGAGAGAGCTTAGACTTGTGTCTTCATCCCATCCAAATTCCCTGATTATTCATCGAGACGTGCTTCGACTGAACCCCGCTAAAGGATGCCATGACGTCAAGGCTCGGTTGTAACTCTTTCTTCTATTAATACATATACATGAATATTGTCTGGTTCTCATCTTGCGTTAATGTGTTTTATTTGATGAAATATGGTTAAGCTTCCTTGAATGGTTAGTAATTATGAATGAGATCAGTGTTTCGTATGCTGCTCTTGTTTGTTGATCTTTGTGCAGGTATCCAAGCATCGTTGCGAAAGGATTGTGACCTATCGAGACAGGAATCAAGAGGCCACCACCATGACAACCACGACAAAAGTGTTGGACTCCAGGTAGGTTGATATACCTCGTCTTTTCATTTATTAATTAGGAACCTTCACTCTAGCTTGTCCCTTTGTTACTAGACCCACTCTAGGGCTAGAGGAATCATCTCTGTTCGTAGAGAGGATTTACCTGCATAACATGGATATTGTAGGGACAGTGACAAAATGATGTGTAACCCTCACCTTTGTTCTGCTTCCGTCTAGCTTGTGACCCATGTCCCTGTCCAACTACATTGAACTTCTTATAAGGAAAAACATCCTCCTTCTCACCTACATCTTGAGGTCTTGTTCAATTTAGTGGCCATTTACCTTTAGCTTTATCTTTCTCTTTCCAACCCCACCGAGTCTCTGTCTTACACTTTGATTTCTCATAACAGTGTTTCAAATTTCTGATGGATTCCTCCAACAATCTAGTCTCATCAAACTCAATGTTGCCTTTGAACACAACTGACAACCCACTGATGAATCTCTTAATCTTCAATTTCTCCTCTTTAAGATAAGTAACATACCTCAATAGCTCGAAGAATCTTATAGTATACTCCTCGTCAGTCATAGACCCCATCTTCAACTCATAGGACTCCTTTACAGTGTCATCATAGTATCTCTACGATAGATACTCCTTCTTGAAAGGTCTTTCAAACACCCTCCAAGTCAATTCCTCTTCTTGAATGCCTCCGAAATTATTCACATATTCCCAGCAAATATATGCTCTACCTTTAATACTAAATGTAGCGATTATGAACTTCATGTTCTCTAAATAGTCATGCACTGGAAGAACTTATTCATCCCAAGTAACCAAGATTCTGCATCCTGTGATTTCTTCATTTATCCATCAAATGTAGTTGGCTTGGCTTGATTGAACTCATCCAGAAAATATCCCCTTTCACTCCTCCTATAAGGATGATAGCGATGATGACCATGATACATGTTTGAACCATAACTAGAATAATTCCCATTTCCACTACCTCTCCTTTCAGGTGTATTGTCCAAAAATTTTCCATCCCTGACAATATCATCCTCGTCCGACCTGTCTGCATAATGGGATCTGCTACCTAGGCTCCATTAGTCTTGTCCTCCTGTCCATGAATGATCCTAATTGGTCCCTGTTACACCATTTTTTGGTCATCTAACTTGTTACTATTAGATGGACCGAATTACACCATGTAAGACCAATTTTACCCTAAGTAAAATTGCTTTCACTATGAAAAATAACTTAGTAAACTACATTTATTAAGTTGTTTATGGTCTAAATAGGAAACCCCGTGAGGAAATATTAAATAAATCCACATTCGTTTGATTTTTACTTAACCACATCCTTAAAATAATAAATAAATCATTTATCTATTTATTATTTACAAATAAATGGATTTGACCCAAGTCAAATCCTTTTTCCCTCCAACAAATATAATAAAATTTTCCATAAATTTGGATCTAGAATTGGTTAATAATATTTTAATTATGCACCAATATCTAGACTAACTCAATATTTTGTTATAAATAGAAGGGTTTTTCCATTCACTCACTACCTTCTGTTGCTAAAGATCACTCTGGATCTATACTTTTGGTTTGACTTTGATCCACCATCATTGTCATATTTTGCTACCATTTTTCTTGTGAGCTCCCTTTGAGTTCCATTTTTGTCTAGGTTTTCTAAACCATCAAGAGAGAGGGATTTTAGATATGAAGTGTTGAGGACCTAAAAGAACCCATCCCATTGAGGGTGACTGGTAACATCTTTCTATATTCCCTTCCCAGGTGTCAAAAAATACAAGAATTCGTTAAAACAATCTTGTCTTGTCTATTGGATGCATGGAGCAACTCTTGCTTTTCTTTACTGCTTAATGTATTTTAATGCATAGATCTAGATTTTGCAACATTTATCTTGGTCAAATAATTTCAAATCTAAAGATATTGGAAACCATCTTTGCTGTTAGGGCTGTTTTTTATGCATGACTAAAGTGAGCCTTTTTCGTACGCTTGCGATTAAGATTCATACTAACAACTGATGACTCCACAAGGGTTTACGATTATGACTTCTATTGTTTTTTAGATCCCTACATATCCAGCTGATTCAAACCCTAGGATTTCTCTTCAGCTTCTTGTTTTGCTTTTCTTGATGTTGTTTTTAACCTATAAAACCCTAAAACATTGAAAATTCTAACTTATGTGTGTTTTCGGACCTATTGCGCAGGTGACAGGCATCAACTGCGGCTGAGACGAATTTTTTTTCTGAAACATGCTCCTGAGAGTGCCGAAACTGTAGGTCACACTTTTTGGGCCAAAACCTACGACTTGAACCTCCACTATGCAGAAAACAGGCCAAAACCTGCGACCTTTACAAAAAACCGGTGAAAAACTGCGACCTGAACTTTTTGTGGGAATTTTTCTAAGATTTTTCTGGGTTTGTCTCGGCCTATGTTTAGGGTTGTCTGGCCTCTGTCTCTGCCCATTTTTGACCTGTAATTGTTCTGTTTTACTCATAAAAGTGGGACCCTATCCCCCTAAGGCTTCAGTACCCTCCACCTTTTGTGGAGGAGTTTTAGCTGCTGCAGGTTGTCTGAAATTTCAATGTGTTCAATCATTTTTCAGATCTGATACCTTACCTTTAGATCCACTTTAGATTGGTTATTTATCCATCCAAAATACCTCCTTTTCATTTTCTTTGGATTTTCCTCTAGGGTCCCCTCCGCTTCCCTCCAGGTTATAGCCTTTCACCACCTCATTTATAACAATTTTTCCTCTAATTTCTTGTTGTTTTTCTGCACCTATTTCCAGCAGATCTGACCTTAGATAATTTTCCCTCCCGAATTTATATCTATTGGCTATTTTGGTGTGTTTTTACTAGATTTTTTCCCACCTATAGACTACTTGTTGAGAGGCCCACCTCCTTGGGTTTAGATTAATGCATAATTATCTGTTGTTTTTTTGTTATTTCAGTTTCATATAATGTTATCTGCAGGTTTATTTACAGTTATACAACACACTTTTTCTTTTTCTCTACAAACTTCTGGCTTTAAAAATTAAAATTTACACACTTAACACACACACCCTAAGTGAAGAAGAGCTTGGTTAACACCGCCAAGCAAATACTTTAACATTTTAATCAATTGATCCTGTACCTCTCTGCCTTGTTTCGACATTGTAATCAGTTGATCCTGCACCTCTTCGCCCTTATTAGTCTCTCTTCCCTTTGTGTTGTGTTTTTACTTCGTCATTGCGCCCCCAATGCATTTATCCCAGAGACTTCTTGGCCTTCATCCTCAGTTTCCAGTAGGAAGACTTATTCCTCCACGTAATATTTGAGTTAGTCCTCCACCGAGTCCGCATTCCAACTCCTCTTCTAGTTCATTGGGTTCCCCTTCTAGTTCCGCCCCCGGTTCTCCCCCTGTCACCTTCACCATGTCTGGTTTAGAACCTAATGTTGGTGGTCTCCTCGGTCCTATCGCTGGGAATACTACTAGTGGGACCGCAACATGAACTACCTCAGCTTCTCCCTTGCTCCCCTATATGGAAAGCCTTAGTCTTCTCGATTTTAGCCAGTTGATCAATGACCCTATACACCATGACGCTGGTTGGATTGCTATGCCAACCATGCTCCCTTCTGACATCCCTAAGTTTGAAGGTCTTGCTGGAGAAGATCCTACAAACCATGTTCGATCTTTCCACATGTGGTGTTCGTCTAAATCCATTACCGATGACTCTGTCCGTCTTCAGTTGTTCCAACGTATGCTTACTAGTGAAGCTTCTAGGTGGTATGTTGATCAGGCCTCATCCTCTCATACCACATTTGCGACTCTTTCCTGGGATTTTCTATCTTATTTCTAGCTTCCCCTTCATTATGACACTAATACTAAACTTTTGACTTATTTTCGTCAATCTTCTGCGACCCGCCTATCCGATCATGTCTAGGAATGGCGGAGAAGAAAGAGCCTATGTCGAGCCCCTACCTTCGAAGATCGTGTCTACATGGACTAGTTCCTTAGATCTCTTTTGCCTGCTATAGGCAAAGATGTTGCATCACATTTCCCTCAAACCGAACAAGCTGCTCTCCAGATTGCGTTAAAATATGACCTGATCTACGCTCATTCGGGTTATGTTTATACCGTCTTACCTCATCTTCCTAGACCCAGTGATGCCAACGCACTAGGGGCATCTAATGTTGCCGACGGTATCGTTGGAGCTCTTTCTCATCCATATGCTCAACCCCCCACCGGCTATGGTTTCCCTCAGGGAGGGGCCAACACCTCTAGCACTTTCCCCCCTCCCGGTAGCATGTATCTAGGATACGACATGCCTCCTCCTTTTGCCCAACTTTTTTACCACAATGTTACTCAACCTCCTTATTATCCATATCTCCAGCCTGGTGCTCCAGATCCTCAAGCATTAGCAACTCCACCTCCCTTTCCTTTTCAACCCCTGCAACAGTAGCCACCACCCCCTTAGGGGCAGGTGTATGCACAAGAAGGCGCGACTAATCCTCCTACTTCCAAAAAGAAGAGGAAAGGCACTCAAAATCAATCTTCCCTCGGTAATCCTAGACCTAATCCTCAAAGTAACACACCTAACACTTCTAACCAGCAATAGGGCACTCAGCCCAAGTAGGACAGGCATGTTCACATGAATAAAAATTATTCTTGTTGTGGTGTTTATGGTCATTACACTCACGATTGTCCTCTTTTACCATAGATGCGACAGATGTGGGAGACTCAAGCAACATTGTGGGGACAATAAGCCTCCCCTTCCATCCCTCCCCATGCTGCCCCTAGTCAGTCGACTGTGTTTTCTAATCCTTTTTCTCAGAAAGGATTCGTGGTTGCCCAACCACTTGATGGTGAGGAAACCACTCAACCTCCCCCATCTGGTACCTGTAATTACCAGATTCTCATGATGAACTATGACGAACCTATAATCGTAGATATCGACCTTCAGACTCAGGCCCGTCAGTACAACAAGCCTCCTGCTACGTCTGTCCCGGAGCCCCCTTCTTTAAGTTCTACAGAGCCTCTTTTGACCCCTAATGGTCCTTTGCAAATCCCTCAGCCTAAGGCAGAGGTTGATACCAAGATCCCTAAGGGACCATTACGCCAAAACGATGCTTCTAGCAAAGCTTCTGATTCGTATAGTATGGTAGATGATTTGGCGCAATCTCCTGCTGCCATCTCAATGATGGAACTCCTCCAGTTGTGCCCTTCACAATGAACATATCTACTATCTACCATGGGTGATTTAGATCCTTCAGATGGTCGATTGATCATCTTCGATGTTGACCAGTCAGAACATCCTCCTCTTCCTGCTTCCGTCACCTTCCAAATCCCAGTCAAGATCTGGAACGCCGATGTTTCCCAATTTATCATTGATGAGGGGGCATCCACCTATGTGATGTTTGCTTCAGTTTGGAAGAAACTCGGATCGCCTGAGTTGGCCCCTTCCACGATCACTCTCCAACGTGGGATGGACATGATTACGAACCGACCTCCCCTGAGTCCATCATATCTTCGGTACATCGATACCCCAGCCGCTACCTCGCCTAGTCAACCTAAACCTTATCTTGCTTTGACCCTGGTTCAACCGGTCCCTATGACCCCTCCCACTGCTACTGTGCCTGAGCCACCTCAACAGGAACCTTCTCCTGTTGCGACAAATTCGGGTAAAAAGGGAAAATCTCACAAGAAGGAATCAAAGGAGAAGGCTGCCTCGACTGACCCTACTCTTGCTCAGTGTCCAAAGCCTTGTGCTTTGTGTGATGTCATTGGTTATGCAACCCATACCTGTCCTGAGTTGCCTCATATCAAGCCCATGGTTAATGTTGCGTTCCCTGAGTCTACGGTCCCTGAGGCCTTTGTTTCTTCCTCGACTGCAGCCAAGAACCCTAAGAATATTCACACCAACCAACCTTGCCACTTGTGTGATCTCCATGGCCATTATTCCCATCACTTTCCCTGCCTCATGCATTACCGTGCCTCTTTGGAGATAGTTTGGGAGTACGAGATTGAACAGAAGCAGTCTGCCTCTCCCGTCCTTGCACAGTATGCTTCAGACTAGCCTGAGGATTTACCTGCTCCCATTGACATTCCCCCTCTTGATTTTGAGATGATGGAGCCTGCGGCAACCATCCTCTACCTATCATCATTCATGAGACCCTCGGTGAAAACTCCCTCTAAGACTCCCCCTTTTGTTTCGCTCGACCTCCCTTCAGCGATCACCCTGGGCTCAACATCGGTGGATCCCTTATCTGCTTGTTCTTCTATCCCCCCCCCCCCCCCATGATGATGTGCATGTGAACCTTTCTTCAAATGATGATGACTCAGGTATCTTCTTCGCCTCATGTGGTCTCTCTTCCTCCAGTCTACCCATCTTCTATTGTGATGATGACATCATGGAAACCTTGTCTACCCCTGACTTCATCTTTCCCACCCATAAGCAGGATGGCATCATTCATGTCTTTGACGACTTTCATGGCCTGAGCACAAGCTACACCTCCGGTATCTCCCACACACCACCTAACCATTGGCATGTGAGTTGTAGAAATCTTACCCATATCACTCCCTCTCGCAGTGTTTGTTTGATTTCTACTTTGTGCTCAGGTTTCCAACATTGTTCATCATCCTCCCATTTATTTTCTTGTGGCACCTTTCAGATGGACCTCCCATCCACACCTTATATTGTTTATGCCGATGGTGCAAGTCACTACTCCCGAAATCTAGCCTCGACATGTTGGGCCATTTTTACCCCCTTAAATTCGCTTGTTCTCTCGAACGATGTATGCATTGGTCATGCCACCAATAATCAGGCCAAATATGATGCAGTGAGAGGTTTATTAGCCAGTGCCCTTTCTCAATGCATCCTCCACCTTCATGTTCGTCTAGATTCCCTACTTCTTGTCATGCAATTGAATGGTGTATATCATGTGCATAATCCTATCCTTTTTAGAAGATATTTACGAGTGAATCTTTTGATGCATGAATTTGAAATCATTACATTCATTCATGTACCTAGAGCACAAAATCACTATGTAGATAACATTGCAAACAATATTCTAGATTGGCATTTAGCACATGCATTTAACAAAAGACAATAACATAAAATCATCAAAATGATGCATATCCATAATATGTGTCGTATAACATGTTTTAGAGTCCATCAACCTTGATACATATGACATGCCCATAGCATGTTACAAAAACTCAAAACTGGGGACACCACCTGACCCTACACACTAATCACTCTCTAGAGGATCCCGAGCCAATGGCTCTACTCCTGCAGCTCATAGATTGCACATCCCCTGTCTGGCCATTGCCATGTGCTGCATGACCCCTCGCCACTTTGAGGGTAGACCAATACATGGATCTATGTACTGGTCATCCAAGTCTTTCTAGCCACGCTCTGAAACACCAGTTATAAGCCTCTCACATCTACGATGGGTGTCCTCCAGGAGGGCTATTGCATCCTTATTTTGTGGCACTCTTGATCCACTAGGTTCGACAGTTCCTGATACTGCAGGCCGTCAGATATACCAGAATAGTTTTACCAGTGTTGTATCTACATACCAAAAGTAGAAGAATCAGTACCATATACGATATTCTAAAACTTTACAATGCACATAAAATATTAGCAATTTTTCACTTATCATCGGCCCCCCATACTCGACTAGGCAGCAATGGAAAATCTAGGTCCCCACGATAACTCATCCCACTATAGGGATAGTTGTCTATGTACAAAGGCATATGATCCCAATGAGCAAATAACTCGGGTCGTAACACCCATAAAACTGCCCCACCTCCTCCTTTGCATAGTAGTTTCCCCCACTGGCGCATCCTGGGCTCCCTCGGGCCCCCATCCTGGAGTTGTATACGAGGTCGAAGTGTCGGGATCTTCTCAAAGAAGAGCGAGCACAACACTGTACCATATGCACAGTCACGGTTCACTTGCCGCTTGCATAGCAACAACTGTCGTTTCAATGACGACAGCATCATCTAGGCCCACCCATAGTGGGTCCCACTCAACACACTCTCCACAAGCATCATATGCCCTCCAGTGATGTGGTGGAGTGCCTGGTTGCCCAATATCCACAGCACCATTACGGTCACAGCACGGGTCTCTAACCTTTCTAGATCCTTGATGGGTATTCGTGTCCCTTTGACATGGAGATCTGGTCGAAAATGGTTCTCTACAAACTCCAAGATGTTCTTCTCTCGTGGTAACAATGGTTGAGTATTCCCTACCATCCCAAGTGGTGGGAGACCAGTCAGAAAATATATATCCTAGACCATCAAATCAATCCGGTGCCCCTACACTATAAAGTCCTCATGGTCTGGATCTCAACAACTGACAATATGGGCCAACAAGGGCTCTCCAGCTCTCATCAGAGGGTTCTCCACAAAATTTAGAACCCCAAACATGGCCAATGAACTGAGGACACCCTAATCCTCTCAGATCTCCGACCAGAATGTGTCTAGGTCTCTCTCTCTCCATTTGATCCATAATTCTGCCATATTTGCACAAAACCATCATATTTGTTAGTGTACAGATAGAAAATACTGTATCCAAACATAAAAACCCAGCTCTCAGCCAAAAAATAGCATAGAAAAACCCCTCTCTGTCAGGTCACACTTTTCAGGCCCAATCTTGGGATAGGTCGTAGTTTTTTTCCCAAAACCTACTACCTAGGTCACATTTTTTGCCCCAAAAAGTGCAACCCAGCTGTGAAGAGGAGCAGGGGCCTGTTCCTGAGCTCTGGGAACCTAAACTAAACTTTCAATCCACTGAAATGAAAGATTAGGGTTAGGCCTCTTACCTGCAACTGACGGATCTCAATTCCAACGGTCAGTTTGTTCACTACTATCACTGCACGATCTGGGGCCTTCTCTCCTCTCTACAGTCACCATAGCTCCACTTGCAAATGAGTGAATTTGGAGGGAAAATTCCTTATTAAAAGAGAAATACCTGATTTTTATTTCGCTTGCTGCGTCCAAATCGTAGCTCAGTTTAACAAACCGTCTGTACCATTGGAAAGCTCTCACTCATCCCTCAAATGAGTATCAGTTAGTTTTTTGTGATTTGATACTTCACCAAGACACATTTTTTCCAAGAAGGGTCACTTCACCACTCCTCAAAATTTAATTTCTTCACTTGTAACACTTGTACTTGGGGCACCACTTTTCCACCATACTTGTCCATGCTCGTGCTGATTTTTGTCATGAGTAACCATCTTGTACTCATGTTTTTTATGGTCCCCATTGGACCGTTCCTATGTGGCAGCATCATCAAGTTTCCCTTGTTTAAAGCATCCGATTTGAGTCATCATCGCATCCATGGAGTCTATCCCGAGTCCCTTTTGTATCCTGCTATTGTCCTCCATCCTTCATTGCTTGATTCCTCTCTCGTGTTGCACATTATGGCCTTCAGTGCTATTGTCCCCTATCCCCTTTGATATTGTTTCAGTCGCTGCTAGGTCATCCATGCCCTTTATGCTCTAACAAGGGAAGTCGTTTGTCCGCTACTCAGTACCCCCCATTTCATCATCATCCCTGGTGTCAGTCTGTCAGTCGCTCTACTATTTTATCTCGTGCCTTAGTTGAGTATCCCTTATTGCCTCACCTATGGCAGACCTCCTTCTGTTGACATAAAATCATTCATTCTAGAAGGCAGGTCTAGAGGGCAGTGTACCTTGGTTCCATCTTCCATTCTTGTTTGGTGCCTCAAATCAGGCAAAGGGACTCCTTATTTCCCTTTGACTTGATTGTTTCTCTGGTCCATCTCCTTATAACATGATTGAGATCCATATACTTGATGGTTCAGTGATGCAACAGATGATACCGGTGATTCCAGGGTGAGTGTGAGATATTTTCAGACCTCACGAGGGTGTGGCCCTTCAGGTAGCCCCCCACATGCCCTGATGACCTCTTTAGTACAACCTTCTATGCAGCTCCATAGATTTGATGATTTCATCCTTAGTCGCTTGTAGCGCCTTTTAGTTTGCATGTATCAGTCAAATTTTTATAGCTCTTTCCTACTTATAGGGGCACTTTGGTTGTACTTATATCTCATGTACTCAGATATTATTGTATAGGTCCTGGCTATTATCCCAGGCACAATATGTATGTGGGATTCATTATCATGTTTTCACCTAGCTCATGTTTATGCCAGCATGTATTATATTGTTCAGTCCCATGTTTACTGGACGCATTATTCTTTGTACTTTGTCTCGGCGGGCATAGGTATGCCTCCCGAGCCGCCTATAGCACAGGTACTCACTCATAAAAGAGACTTGTCTCACTTGGAAGTCTCGCCTCCTTAGGGTCTAGTCCTCTAGTGCTTTGGTCCACCTTATATTTCTCTCTCTCTGACTTCCCCTTCGGTGTCTAGTGATTGAGTTCTTACAACGTACTTCGGTCATACAATTAGCTCAACACTCGCACATTGGGGGTAAATCTGTTACACCATTTTTTGGTCATCTAACTTGTTATTATTAGATGGACCTAAGTACACCATGTAAGACCAATTTTACCCTAAGTAAAATTGCTTTCACTATGAAAAATAACTTAGTAAACCACATTTATTAAGTTGTTTATGGTCTAAATAGGAAACAACATGAGGAAATATTAAATAAATCCACATTTGTTTTATTTTCCTCAAGGAATAATTAGTTAAACAACAATTTGATTAATATTCCTGGTCATATTTAACCCAAAACACGAAAATTAATTAGATAAATTATTATTTATATTATTATTTTCTAGGAATGATTATTTAAACCTTATTTAAATAATATTCCTTGTTAAATTTGACTAAATCATTCATAATAATTAAATAAATCATTATTTATTTAATTATTACTTAACCACATCCTTAAAATAATAAATAAATAATTTATTTATTTATTATTTACAAATAAAGGGATTTGACCCAAGTCAAATTCTTTTTCCCTCCAACAAATATGATATAATATTCCATAAAAGTTGGATCTAGAATTGGTTAATAATATTTTACTTATGCACCAATATCTAGCCTAACTCAATATTTTGTTATAAATAGAAGGGTTTTTCCATTCACTCACTACCTTTTTTTGCATAGTGATCACTCTGGATCTATACTTTTGGTCTAACTTTGATCTAACATCATTGTTATATTTTGCTACCATTTTTCTTGTGAGCTCCCTTTGAGTTCCATTTTTGTCTAGGTTTTTTACACCATCAAGAGAGAGGGATTTTAGATCTGAAGTGCTGAAGACTTACAAGAACCCATCCCATTGAGGGGGAATGGTAACATCTTTCTATGTTCCCTTCCCAAGTGTCAAAAAATACAAAAAATATTTAAAGCTACCTTGTCTTGTTTATTGGATGCATGAAGCAACTCTTGCTTTTATTTACTGCTTAATGTTTTTTAATGCATAGATCTATATTTTGCAGCATTTATCTTGGTCAACTAATTGTAGATCTAAATACATTGGCATCCATCTTTGCTGTTAGGGTTGTTTGTTATGTGCAGCTAAAGTGAGCCTTTTTCATACGCTTGCGATTAAGATTCATAGTAACAATCCCTTTCTCTGCAAGTCTGAAAAGCTCTGAAGGATGACTGCATTAACCTCTGCTTGTTTCTCTTGTGCCCTAGCAAGTCTCTCTTGTGATTGAATGATTATGTCATTATCTACTTTACAATTTCTTATCTCTACCTTCAAATTTCTCAATTTTTTTGCTATGTGAGGGGAGTAATCATCACCATGTTGCTCATATGATCTGTAGGGAGAGTATCATGAACTGTATTCTACCATATTTCTCTTCTTGCTGCAAGTATACCATGTCATATAAACCAAAATATAAACATAACCAACATACCTCATTATAGTTCAAGGGAGGATATCTTGTCTGCAAGATCAAACAGATTAGCACAATACATGTATAGTCATAATCATAAAAATATATAAACATCAGCTCAATCATTATCTAGTTACCATGGATGAAAATACCAACTACATACAATGACCTCATGCATGACAACTATAACCATGACAATGCATGCATACATCCATATAGACAATATACATTCACAACAAATGCATATTCAACTAGCATGTATTCATGACAAACACATCCCAACAACATCATCAACTTCTACATGAAAAAAAAACTGTAATAATGACTACCACCATGCATACATAACAAACACATAAACCACAAGCATAATTAACACATATGAAACCAGCATGTATGCACCACAAATAAATTCTACCCATCTAGTCCAAGGGGTGAACCATGCTCTGATACCACTTTGTAACACCTCCCTCCCACATTTACCCAAGTTACCGACTTACCAGGGTAAACATGTGATGAAGAGTTACTATGATATGATTCAACCTCCTCGATGACCTTAATGAAGTGTATTCGACAAGAAAAAACTATTAATGACTTCCCTCAAGTGCTATAGGACCGCCACAGGATAAACCACCCTTCCAGGTGCCCAAGCCCTGAGATAAAACTATGTTTTAGAGCCCAGATCCTGCGATCACAAGAATATAATTGGGTGAAAAATATTGTAGTCTCTCCCTTGTAGTTATCATGCATGAAACTAGAGGGTTTTAGTCGAATTCCAACAATGTTGTGCCAATGTTTGGGAGATCAAGGCACTAAAATAAAGTTTTATCTCAGGGCTTGGGCACCTAGAAGGGTGGTTTAGCCCTTAGGGGTCCTATAGCCCCTGAGGGAAGTAATTAAGGGTTTTTTCTTGTTGATTCCACTTCCTTGAGGTCATCTAGGAGGTTGAATCATATCCTAGTAACTATTCATCACATGTTTACCCTAGCAGGCCTATAACTTGCGTAAATGTGGGAGGGGGTTATTACAAGGTGTCATTCGTGACTACCCCAATTTTACAATATATCCGCTACCCTATTTCCTTCCCGACACATATGTTTGGGAATAATGTAGTCAAAATTTAATAACAAATTTTGAATATTTGAGACCACTTCCTATAGATGCCAACTATGAACAATTTTGTATATAGGGTGCCCATTCAAAAATTTGCATATACATTGGATGACCACTTGGCAGTTTCCATGAACCTAAATCATCCTGTAACCTCCTCTACCTCCAATTTTTAAACCTTTTTCAATAGCGAGGAATTCTAGTAGATTTTTTTTTATCACACTGCATGAGTATGCATATACTTGTAGAGGAGAGGATTTTTCATCTTGAATGATCTTGCCAAAGCCAACCACTCCAGGGTGACCCTTGGAAGCACCATTGAAACTTAATTTCAAGAAATAGCTCGAGGGCAGGGTATATGAATTGCCAATGGTATGATTGAAATATTGTAGAGTAGATGGATAAGCGGTAAGCATAAAGGGGTGCAAATCAAAGCTATTTAAAATATATTCTTCAAACTTCTCCACTTGCCAATTATTGATATTGAAGGAAGATGCTAGGATAGTCTCCTAAACATTGTGAAGGATGATTTACTTTAATGTTAAATATATAATTTTCTTCATTTAAAAAAATCTCAAGTTTTGTTCCTTCCACAAGTTCGAAAGGGTGAATCCAACCACCAGTCGCCAGAATTGTAATACAATTTGGTTTTTAAACTTTCGATCAAACTCTTGATACAATATAATTTTCACATCATCTGAACAAGGTATCCTGCATTTGAATATCTACGAGACAAGTTCCCAAATTCTTTCTGCAAAGGGGCAGGTAATGAAGATGTGATATGATGACTCTTCTACTTATAAACATAGTTGAAAAAATGACAAACCATCATATCCCTTATTACGAAGATGATCCTATGTGAGAGTTTTCCCTCAAGCGATCAACTAGAGGAGGGTTGAGAGCTTTGGACACCATGAACCATCCCACAAATGATTCCATAGCATTGTATTATCCTTTACCTGAGAGCCTGCATGTAAGGAGTATGATTCTTTGAGTGAAAATAACCTGATGATTGTTTACCCCATCCTAAAATATCTTGCTTCTAGGAAACCCTAATTTATCGACTATCGAGTATCTCTTGGAACTCTTCCCAAGGGTAGGTTGCATCAACATGAGGCAAGTCACATCTATTCTTCCATTGTCTCCATTTTTTACTATCGTCTAGTGGCTTCCATATTTTTGCTACCTTATTGGCTCCCAAAGCTATAGATAGAGTTTGGATAGATTAGAGCCTTTCAATCTATCCTAAACAAGGATGTTTCTGCCAAGAATCCTCCCAAAAGGACACAATCTGCCCCCATTTAACTCCCAGAAAGCATAACTTCTAACAACATTTTTACCTTTCTTTGCCCAATTCCAAATGCCTGAGCCATGGATGGTGCCATCAAAATGTAACTACTCCTCCTATGTGTGTAGAGGTAAATACTTTCTGACCCAGATTTTCTTCCAAATTTGAGGGCCTCCCTAGACCCAAATACACCATAATTTCATAACATAAGCATAATTTATCAATTATGGATCTCGAAGGCCTAGTACTCCCATCAATTTTTTTCTTGTCAATTTTCCCCATCCCACAAGGGCTACTTTTTGTGTTTTAGATGCTCCTCTCTAAAAAATCCCACTCCATAATGAGCGAAGATGCTGAAAAACTATATTTGGGATGGGCATTAATGCTAATTGATAATTTTATATTGCATGTAACACTGCTTTTTTCAATATTAAGTGACTTGGGATATTGATTACCTAAAAATCCCAATTACTGACCTTTCTCCTAGTCCTTTCTATGAGATCTTCCCAAGTTGAAACTCAGTTGAAATATGCAACAAGAGGCACCCCCAAATATTTGGAGGGAGGGTGTGAGGGTGTCCCATTTTAAATTCCAAACTCTAATTCAAATGCATCTGAATAGCCCTCAAACAATTAAAGAAAAATATATTCATTTTGTCCTTATTTACAATTGTTCCAGAAGTGTTCGTGAAGGTCTATATGATCTTTGTTACTCCTTTCACCTATTTCAATGTGGGTGGATGTTGGGAAAATTAATTTCTTAATAAATAAAACAACTAATCACCTGAAAATTAATTACCAACTCTAGGAGAGTATTTTTATTTCAAGGTAATCGAAAAAATATATGCAAGCAACTACCAACTAACACTAATTCTTCATGATTGGGTTCTACACTATCAAGCTAATTCAATAAGAAATAAAATGTAAGACTTGAATAACAATTCTAATTTAAAAAGAAGAAATTAAATGAAAGGAAAAATAATTATGATAATCACACGATTTGAATCAATACTAAATTAAACCACACCTTGCTGAATTGAAAATTTAACATATTTCACCCAACATAATTAAAATGCTAATCTAGAGTAGTAAATTAAATGAAATATAGAAATTGCAGGAAACAACAAATCTAGAAAATGTAGCAACCAAGAAATTATTTAATATATATATATATAATTAACTTTAAGGAACAAAAATTGAAATTCAAAGAAACAAACACGCAACTAAACTACTTTAGATGTTCAAGGCAACACCTCGTCTAAGGTAGTGGACCCAGCTCCCCAAGAGTCAGTTCTGCATTAAAAAATAATCCAGATCAGATTACAGGTAGAAAATTACAAAATTACACTGATATCTCCTTTTATTAAAAATTAGAAATAGATACAATACAACTTTGAGCTCTGCCTGTAATTCAATAATTTTCCATCCCCCTCTCTGATTTATATATTCATTTAAATACATAGGAAAAAAAGGGAAATCACAACTAAATTGATTTCCATTGCAATTTTGGATTGATTATGTTACATAATATCAATAAACAAGATCATATCTGAAAGATCTCTCCATCACGATTCAGCTGGAACAAGTCAAATCTGGTATTGCAATTCGGGAAATTTAGAAAATGGGCATAATAGAAAATCTACGAAAATTTCCTTCGAATAACCTTGCATTTCTCTCAATACAGACCTAATTTTGGAAAACAGATCATTGAAAAAATAAATTGGTTCGTTCTGCACAAAACTCGTTTCTCATATTTTCAAGATTCATCTCCATTTGGCCGAAAATTCCAACACAAAATTGTCACTTTTTATTCCAATGAATTTCTGAGTTGGAATATTTGACTGTGAGTTGGAGATCAAATTTGCAATATGGAAGAGATGTTGGAGGCTAAAATAATAAGTGATGTTATAAAAAGTTCATTAATAAACCATCATTGGAAAAATCATGCATAATAATCATTAATTTATTAAAAATAAAGGAGAACAAGTATTATGTATTCATAAGAGCATAAATATTTATGAAATGGAATTATATGATAAATTATGGTAAATTATGATAAATAACGTGATAAACTTACGATGGAAATAGATAAAATAGATGTCAAGTAATGGTAATAATAATGACAATTTAGTGGCCCAACATCTCCCCCTATCTGAACAAGTTGCATGTCGTCATGCAACCTTATGTCTTTGTATTAACCTATTTTTTATTCAATAACCAAGACACTCACCCCAACTCAGGATATTGATGGAACAAAAGGTTTCTTCCCCAAATGCTTCTTTAAAACAATATTTATAAATTTCTAGCAATGTTGGTGAAGCTGTAACAATTTTCATATTGAATTTCAACCATATGTATATGAAGTTGCAGTTAAATATGATAAAAGTAACAACAAACTTCATTAACCATTTTCGTAATAACTACAAACCAAATTTTGTTGAAATTTTCCAAGAAATTTTCTACTATATTAATGCTTCTCCAATCCAAAAATCAAAGCTACCCGATACACAAATTTCAAGATGTCAACAAAGTGGTTGTAGGTAACAGTGTAAGATTTATGGAATTTTACAAACTAGTTTAGCTTGAAATATTATGGGTTTGTTCATTTTAATGATACCTTCTTGCTGTCTGAAAATCACAAGAATCTATTTCATGGTTTTAAAGATATACACAAATCAATTTGTGCACTATATAAATGAAATTGTATGTCTTAAATGAGGAATAAAGGAGAAAACATCCATCATGCATAGCAATTCCTCCCCCAAACTGGAAAATTAGCATGCTCTCATGCTACACTTGAAAAGAATTTGAGGTCATTGTTACAATCGCTGTTGAAATCTCTGCTTGGTGTACAACAACATGGAATAAGGAAGGTTTTGAGAATGAATAAGGATATTGATGGATGCTGAAGAGTATTGTTGACATGGCCATTATAAATAAATTAATGATAATTAAACTCCCCAAATTGAAAGATTTTGCGTCTTTTAAAATAAATGGGAAGTGGTGAAGAAGTGGGACTAATGATTTGAAAATATGAATAAATAATGTCCGGTGGTTTTTCATGACATTCTCCTAAAATTTTAATAAATCAAAATTTTAGGCTATGTTACCTCAAGTTTTACCTCCGTAAAAATGTGGAATGGCATGGATGGACTAATATTTTTTGAAGTTTATGTAGACTAAGCAAATGTTGAAAGTGATGCAGAAGGTGGAATCCATTCAAGTTGAAATAAATTAATCAGAAAGTGTAACAAGGTTTCATTCCCCCAAACTTATTAGTTTCCTTGTCTTCAAGATTTATATAATACATCTCATGAGTAGCCTCAATCAGTAATTCATCACCTCAATTACCTCATTATATATAAAAATAACACAATCATGTTGTGAATTCCAAAGAATAATAATGGATAAAAAGGGAATAAAAGAGGGTAAACTGATGAGAAAGAGATGCATTCCCTAGACCCATAAGCTTTGGTTGTTAGGAGCACAAAATTGATGAGAATTAGTTTTCTCAGTATTTGATTCTCAAGGTATGACCAATTGCCTGGGATTTTCAATTAGAATTAGGCCTCTTTATTCTACTCCAAAATAATAGTACTGTTGTTAAGTTAAGAATAAATGACGACTTATTGGGAAAAGAAAATATATTTGGTTAATGATATGAAACTTGTAGAATAAAGGAATTATAGATTAGATGATACAAAATGTCAAATATAAAATATTCTAAAAGTTTCATTAGTGACATGTAAAGTAAATATTTATAACTCAATAATAGATATAAACCATAATCGTCATCATCTCATATTTGATTAAATATAACCCCATGAACCATGAGTTCTAACAAACCTCATATAAGCAACAATAAGATTTATCGGCAATTATTTTTGAGAAAAAATGGTAACCAAGTAGATCATAATTTTAATTAACTTCTATACCATAGGCATGGCCACTGTTGCCAGCAGACGTCGATAGCCTTGACAGGGATGCCTTTTTAACCCATTGAGATGCCAGTGTCCCATTTATTAGAAATAAATACATAGTTACAAGAGCTTTTCAATTTACTAAGATGTCTACTAAATATCATTGTTCTATCTTGGTAACTAGTTAATAATAATGTCATTCATGGGAGTTAACAAAAGTGAACAAGTCGGCTCGTGATGAGACCTCTTGTCCTTCAGCGTTACAACCGAAGGCCATTACCCTGGCTTGGTGTCCCGCAGTGGTAATGTCACTTTATTATGACCTATGATCATGGTAGGTCAGCTAGTGATGAAACCTCCTATCCTTCAGTTGACTATTTATGTTTAAAATTAAATTATTATTATTGTTAATCAACAAAATATTACTTAATAGATGGGGTGGCAAGTCAGCTCCTTAAGAGCTAGGGATGGTGTAAAAGGTTTTGTAGTAACTATTTTCAACTTAGGGAGTTGTGCTTCTCAAAAACTATTAATGTTGAAATGACTGTTGATAAATATATTTTTCTTTGTTGAGATTGGGTTTGAGGAATAGTTCATTAGATATTGACGTAAATATTTAAGTACAATTTTGTGCTCATCATCATAAATTTTACAAGATCAGGGACTTGAAAAATTAGGAAAGTTGAAAGTTGGCATGGTGAAATCATCTTTGCATAACTATTCCTTGAAAATAATATTATGTTTATAGATAAATAAAAATAAATTTACTACCCAATCATTATGTCAAAGATGACATAGAATATTAAAAGTATTTCCCATTTACCAAGGACAAAAAATCGGAAAGACCTACATGTGTTGAATCAAACATGAAAATCAGATAATAAAATTAGTTGTGATTAAGGTAACAACCAACATGACTTTGGTAACAACAACCATGACTTAGGTAATAAAATTGTGATAGAGTTAACAACAATTGTGGTAGAGGTAACAACACCTATAATTGAAGAAACAATAGTTGTGACCTAGGAAACACATTAGAAGAAATTTCATCCTAAAAGTGCCCATGAAATTTTCATGTAATTTCCATGTCATAATATGTAAACCAATCAAACTTCTTTAAATTTAAAAAGAGGTACACGTAAATATTTTGGAGAGAAAAGAAGAAAAACTATATTTTTAATTGTATTTTTGGCTTATCTCCTTATAGGTTTACTCAAATTTCAAGTTTAGACACTCATTAGATGCAGAATTAAATTCCACATCCAACGAGTACCCATTATGCATACTTTTGAGAATACCCACTTTGATAAAAATTATAGATACATTAAAAAATCATGTTTTAACACGTTTTTTAATGTATCTGCAATTTTTATCAATGTGGGTATTTTCAAAAGTATGTATAATGGGTACTCTTTGGATGTGGAATTTAATTTTGCATATAATGAGTTTCTAAACTTTAAATTTGAGTAAACATATAAGGAGATAAGCCGAAATTTAAAAAAAAAAAAAATAGTTTTCTTGTTTTCCCTCCAAAATTCATAACTCTTCTTTTATTATTTTAACTATTATTTTATTATTTTTCCTTAGGCGGCTACTTTTAGGCTAAAATTTCCTCTAATGTCAATTGTAACTAAGGGAACAACAACTGTGACTTAGAAAACAACAGTTGTGACTGAGGGAACAACAGTGAGTTAGGAAATAGTGGCTATGACTGAGGGAACACCAATTGTGATTTAAGAAACAACAATTGTGACTTAGGGAATAACAACTGTGAGTCAGGAAATAGCAGATGTGACTGAGGGAAAAACAACTGTGAGTCAGGAAACAACAACTGTGACTGGGGGAACAACAATTGTGAGTCATGAAATAACAATTTTGACTGAGTGAACAACAACTGTGAGTGAGGAAACAATAGCTGTGACTGAGGGAATAACAACCATGAGTTAGGAAACAATAATCGTGAATTAGGAAACAATAATTGTATCTAAGGTAGCAACAATTATGATTTGAGACCTATTTATCCAATAGTACCATTGTTGCATGTTACAACCTCAAAACCACCCATACCACTTTAAGCTTGTAGACAGTATCAAGTATGATTGTGGCTATCCTTCCCAAAAACTAACTTAATGGGTGATCCTAGCAAGGTGACATGGAGAAGGTTTACTCATCCAACAATCATAGTCACTTTACAAAATAATGAGGAATTAAGGGTGAATCATTCCTGACAATGCTTACCATAAGAGCTTTTGATATGAGATATGAGGCAACCATATAGTTGATAAGACTAGGAAATAAAAGGATAGATGTGGAACACCAACATGAAACTTAAGAAATTCCTTATTTTATTTTGATGAAGGGACAAATGTTGTGACTTTAAAGAAAAAAACACCTAAAACATAAAAACATAAGAGAAATCATAAAAGAAACAAAACACTACTGAAAAATAATAAATAAATAAATAACTTAAGTTACAACAGCTGTGATTTCGGTTGTAGCAATGTTGTTTCCTAAGGGAACATCAATCTGTTTCCAGGAACAACAATTTGTCAATGGTGAATGAATGGAAAAAAATTGATCTTTTGGAAAAATTCTTTGGTGACAATGACTTGGATCTTCAAATGGAAATCAATTCTCCATTTCTCCTGTTATGAATCCATTAAGTAAGGAAAAAGTCTTCACATTGTTTTCTTTGTATTGTTGGGAAATAACATGTACAATTTTGTAGTAAGCTCTTATGGTAATTTTTTTTTAGATATGGCTCCTAGAAAGAATCAAACTAATATAATATTAAATTTCTTAATAGATGTTTGGATGAAATTCTCTTATTTCAGTAACATTTTCTTCAAGAATCACTTGCTCATAAATGGACCTCTTTTATTCTCCCGGGACCTGCAAAAAAAGAGCATGTACCTACAATAAAACATGAAATCATAGAAGTAGAGAGGTGTTTGAGCTCTCTTAATTTAAGAAACATGCAAAAAAATAACAATTAGGTACTCTATAAAAAACATCCATATAAATATAAACAAAGAAAATCTTATTTGTCACCTGCGGGAGAGTAGTGGCCGACCATACTAACCAATAGTGTTTTAATAATAACTCATTTTTTTTGTCCGATTTGAGTGATTACAAAGCCAAATGAAATATAAATAAAATATAAATAACCAGTAGAAATATGTTTTAAAAATTCCATGATATGATATGTCAAATTTACTTAAAACAACCTGCATAACAGAGCCATTTTTTATTTCCCAACTTAGACCAACAGTTAATATTTTAAGCATCAAATTTTCGTTTGATGATGAATTAAACTAATTCAAATTGGAGATTAAATTATATTAATTTAAATGTCTCCAATAGAAATAGGTTTTGAATAAAAGAAGTATTTATGGGTCAAATGTGCTAAGAACAATTGAAAAAACAGAGTGTTAAGAGTGCTGATTTACGATAGGCAGTCAATATTTTGGTTATAAATTTCTCATACGATATCAGAATTAAGTGATTCAAATTGACTTGTAAACTATATTCATAGGGGAATATACCATAGAAATAATTTTTCAAAATATAGTCGTTTAGCCCTCCAAAAATTGACTGTCTGAACTCTATCCCCGAGCTTCCTACTACACACTGTCAATGTTTTGGTCATAACATTTTCATTTCAAATCCAAGTTGAGTGATTCAAGTTGGGTTAGAACGTATAACAAGAAATTAAGCCATAAGATATGATAAACGAGTGAATTTTCCAAATTGGTGATCAAAATGGATATGAGTATTTGTATAAACGTTATTTTAATATAATACATATACATTTACAAATAAATTCAAATATTTATCTCTGATTTTGATTTTCATAGTGTGTTGCAACAAAAAAAAACTATTTTTACATATAAAGAAATTTATTTATTTATCTCCTTATTGTTTCAATTTTCTACACTAACCTACTGTACTTTGAAAAATGAAATATGATTACATATAAGATTACTTTCAATGGATACATTTTCAAAATAAGGCCTCAAGTATATATATACCCTAATTTGAAAAATGCATGTTAATAAATAGTAGGGTATGAGAGACCAAGTTCCCTTGAAAATTTGGTGCCAAAAATTTCCGAAGTATGGAGTTATGTTACGAACAAATGATGGAGTGAAACCAATATTCAATATAGTCTTTACTTTCTTGATTTCCCATAGTTTTCATATCGTAAATTTATTGAGTTTTTAATGTCTTATTGATCTCGATGGCTTATTTATGCAGACTAGAAGAAACCTCATTTTCTTCCATAACTTCTACAATTTATAGATTTGAAACCTTCCCAATCTCAATATAATTTTTCTGCAATGGTGCATGTGAGATAGAATGGGTGGGAAGGGTGGTGTTGTAGCCTCTACAACACCCTCCAAAAAATTCACCCTCTAAAATTTTTTGGGAGCCCCTGAGCATCGGAAGATCTAAGTCAAAATATGTAGTTAGTCCTTTTTAGGAAAATTTAAGAGTCACTGAGTCGCAGAATGGCTCTTTTCCCCAAAATCTATGACCTAGCGACCCGCGACCTCTCAGGTCGCTGTCTCTAAATCGCAGATCTTTTAGATTTTTCAAAATCGCAACCCCGCGACCCTCCAGGTCGTGAGGTCGCAAGGACGCGAGGTTGCACCTTTCATAAAACACGGAACATTGTGACCTAGCGACCTCATTAATGGCTCGCATGCGCGACCCTTTTATAAATAGGAGGGTCGCTAGATCGCATTTTTTTGATGCGACGGAGAGTGAAAAAACGCTTATGACAAGCCAACTGGAGCGCGATTTTCTCGAGTAAGTTGCCGTTTCCTCCTGCTGTTTCTATTTTTTACTTTTTTTGACCTGTTCCCTCTACCTTAGCCATTTTAAGCCATCCAAATTTCCTCCTTTTGATCCTTTAGGACTTGAGATGCCCTAACTATCCAAACACTCCTCCTCCTTGCACAGCCCTGTAATCAAAATTCATCCAACCTCCTCGATATTTGTTTTTCTCCTAAAACTGCTTCCCCTCCATGTTTTTTGATTGCCCACTTAGTCCTGCATTGTTTAAAGTTGAAAGGGAATTTATTGCAATAATGCAAAGGACTGCGTCGCTTGCTAAAAACCCCGGCCAACCCTAATGCGACTTCCAACCTTTGTGACTTCGTGACTCATGCAACCCTGCGACCCTGGTTGCTGAGTCGCCAGGTCGCAATTGCACTCCAAATTGATGTTTGTGACCCTTGCGACCCAACGACCCGGTCGCAAGTCGCAGAGTCGCACCCTTCTCAAACTTCCAAACATTTGTGACCCAGTGACCTCGCGACCTAGTCGCAAGGTCGCAAGGTCACTGCCTTCTGAAAGCTTAAACCTCATGACCCTTGTGACCCAGCAACCTAGTCGCAAGTCGCTAACTTTCCCTTTGCTATGTTTTTAGTTGGGGAAAGTTAATAAGATGTACCTAGGATTTTATCAATATGGCATCTTTCTTATCCTGAGATTCTTTTATGAAAATGACAGGCGAATTCGAAGAAGACTTAGAGTGTGTCCCTATCTCTTCAGACTCGAGTGACATGGGACCTCTGGCGGCCCGCAAGAAAAACAAGAGCCCATAAATAGAAGACATAGAAATGGATATACCAATGTCCCCACCTCCGATCTATAGGAATACCTCGTGTACATTTTCCAAAGGGGACAACATGAGTTGGTATCAAGTATACCAGAAATTTGCACGGCCTGAATTCCTAGAGGACCTCCCTGACCGAAAAGTATATATACAAGTTAAAAGGTCAAATCTCCACTATGCAGGTGCCCACCCTGCTATATTCCCATGCGTGGAGGTCATTGAGTGGATCATACAAAACACCGACCCCAAAAAATGGGTAATTCGGGACTATGAAGGTAAAGTATTTGCGACTCTAAAAGGCTTGGATGCTGAGTTTTACTACGCACTGCCAAAACGAGAATAGACCTTCACAGAAGAATGGGCCACCACCCATGCAGTCACCATAGCAGATAACCTGAGCTGTTGGTGGGAGAAACCTGAAAAGTTCAAAGTCAAGAAGGATCAAGAATATCCAGTGGCGGGCCTCAGGAAGGTATATAAGCTGGTGGCAGCTATGCTTTGCAGGATATACGGTCGTCCCGATGCCACCACTTTCAGTGGCACTTCGGTATCCCTGATGAAATATGTCACTGTGCACGACACTCATTTCAACTGGGCCAGCATGCTGACGGCGTCTCTCTAGAAAAACATATCCTCAACACTAGCACCAGAGGAGGGATATTCCTCTAAATTTTACATGGCTTCCTACTTATTGGATGTTTTTTGTTCCTGGTACCACTTTGAGGGATGGGCGCACAACTGGGATCCGGAGCAGGCGCGCCCAATTCATATAGAAATGAAGGTATTTTGGGACTCTAGGTATAATCAAGATATAAGGTCAATCTCGCAACTCTTCATCCTAACACTCTACAGGAAATTGTTCGGTCAAGATACTCCATGCATGTCCTGGCGAGCCATGGAGACATTAGTCAAGGTGGCACATTTGTTTCCACTCGCAGAGTATACCTTTATTTGAGTCTTTGGTTCATTCAAGACTCCCCATGCCATGCCCCGATTTGTTACGAATAAGATGCTTCTTCAGGAAGTTTGTTATCAGATGACTTCTGGTTTCTCTAAGGTCTTGACTAAAGGTAAGAAAAAGCTGTGGCCTACACTGCCTCTCACCATTGGTGCCTACACGGTCAAGGATTTCAGAGAGGTACAGGTAGAAGTAGAAGAAATGAGAGGTTTCTACCTGGGGCCATTGGATCACCGGACATATGACCCGGAAAGGATAGTCCCTGATCACTGTAAATGGGCTAAGTTGAAATGGAGCTACCAACATACTGAATGCCTATATGAGGATGAGAAAAGAAAATGGTATAACATGGATAGGGAACTTTCCCCGGGGGCATGGTCCGGTCAGGAAGATCCAGATGATCACAGTTGGAGGAAATAATCCACGAATTAGGAGGTGCCTCCTCTTCTCAGGCCAAGAAGCCTCGAACTAGCACGGGTCAAAACACTACTACCCAATAGAAAGAGTGGGAAGAAAAAGCTCAGCAGGAAGCTAAAAAGAAGGAAAAAGAAGATGAAGAAAAGTGTAAAAAGAACCTGAAGGCAAAGCAAAAGAAGAAGCAGGCAGAAGAGGCCCGAAAAAGAAAGGAAGAATGGGAGGCAAAGGTTGAGGCTTAACGACAGCTCAAAAAAGAATTAGATCAGGTGGAGGCTGAATGCAAGAAAAAGGAAGAACAGGAAGCAATGGCAGAAGCAGAGTGCAGGCGGAAAGTAGAGCAGGAAAAGGAAGAAGTAGAGCGCAGGCAAAAAGCAGAACAGGAAAAGTCAGAGGTGGAGTGGCTTCCAAAAGAATAGGAAGAAAGGAAAAGAAAAGAAGAGGAAGATAGAAGATCAAATAACATCGAGACATCTCCTCCAGTCATAGAATTACAAACTAATTTGTGGCCCATCGAAGTGCCTGTAATCAATACATGTTTTGCGCTATCCGAGCCGAGCTCTTACGAAGGACAGGAAGAAGAGGTATTTAATCTTACAAGGCTCACTTATGATCATTTCTCCTTCAAGATCCGACAGGAGAAAAGGAGATTTCTGGTACAAAACCCTTCCACCCTAATCACAGCCACGACAGAGAATGATATAGTCCTAGATACTAGGACCAACCCAGTGATGATAGCATCGGCTGGCACTGCTTTTTCCGCAGCCACAGAGGAAAATGTGAGTCGAATGAGTAGAGATATCCTTTCTCTACAAAATAAGTTACAAGAATTTGAACAAAGGGAGGCCAGGGCAGAGCAAGAAAAGACATTGTTAAAGGAGGAAATACAACAGCTTCAAGACAAAATTGCTCCTGTTAACGAAGTACCGCTCACCGTCCGAAGGAAGTTGGAGGTACTGGAGGTCACCATGAAGCAGGTTTATGGGGAGATGTTCACTATAAAACAAACGGTCGCCCCCTAAATAAGAGCCCAAGTAGATAAAAAATAGAGGAGCGAGCAACTGAAGGAGGCCTCCACCGCTTTGGACAAAATGATAGAATGGACAGGTTGGTACCCACAGGCTCCAAAAAACTTTCCCAAGAAAGACTAGATTCACACCCAGGATGCCAAGGTCCAGATTCATATTAAAATGCAGTCCAAGGAAAAGCTATCCAAAGACCTAGAAAAGGTAATGGCCGCATATGAGCATTTTATCAGTGGCATAAAATCAATGCATGAACTACACCACATTCCATGTCTAGGTGCATTGAGCGAGGAAAAGACATGGGGACAGGTGGATCAGGAGATTCAAACATTTCTGCAACCTATCAGACAAGCCGCTGCTACTCCTGATCTTGCAGCATCGCAAGATAACTTGGGTAAATTCATCATTACACCAGTTTGGATCTACACTAAACTGGCCTCTTTAGCCAACCAGGTCACACTCAAAAGAGAGACTCTGATTTCAAATGCCTTGGAGTGCCTGCACTGGTTAAGGGAAGAAGTTCCCTTAATCTCCCTAGTAGCTGCAGATTATTGCGCATGGCAGAAATTTCTCAGGGAAAAACAATTCGATGCCCCTGACCTTGCAATCACACGCATATTCTCATGATCAGATGGCAAGAGGTCGTAGGTCGCACTGTGCAACTAGGTCGCACGTCGCACCGTCCAATTGAGTCACACGTCGCATCCACCATTTAGGTCGCGAGGAAGCCCAACGATCAGGAAAGCGAAGAGTCTGGTAGCCCAAAGGGCTAATTTTGTCTATAAAAACTTCTTTCGGGAAGATTTTAAAGATCTTTTGTTTGGGACTCAAAGAGTTATAGTGCATTGTATAGAGAGATTACACATTTTGAGTATGAATACAAGCATTTGTTAATTCTATTGTTGGATATGATGTTGGTAAATGCATGAACACTATGAGTATTCTATTTTTAGTTTCTAACATCTTTTGATTAATGAAATTGTGTCTCCAATGACATCATTTATGCATTATAGTTCTTTGTACATGTGTTAATGATGCTAAGTTTATTCACACTTTCTCAATGAATGTTGATAACTTTGTTTACTGACATTTATATTATCACTGACACCATTTACGGAAGTGAAGGGTGTTCTACCATAAAGAATTGTTTCTTATATGGTTAGAACAACATAAAAGCATGACCCTAATGATATGCTGTTGACAGCATTTCCTTTGGCCCCATGCTTTATTATTCAGCTTGCTACGCATAGTGCTATATGCTCATTTAATTCATCAATCATGTGTCTTGTATCATCTGAATAAGCATGTGTCCTTAGGTTCATTGAGTTCTATTGAGACCCAAGGAAAGGAGACCTGAGCGGTAGCCGGACCCACACCCTAGAGGGGATCCCCATTCCAAACGACTTAGAGTCTAGTTGGGACCTTTTGATGGGGAGATCCCCTACTGTTGGCCAGACATATTTTTCTGTCAACATAATTGGTGCTAGAAGAAGGGCCTGAATGGCAGCCTCCCAACACATGAGTAATATCCTGTTACAAACTCCCCAAGGGGAGGCCATACACGATGACACCGGTCCTCCCCCTTTGGAAGATGTCCAAGGGGAGGAAGCTCCTTATTACGAGGTCACCAGGGATCAGTTAAGATTTATGCACCTAGTTTCTCGTAACCTCATCAGGGTTTTGAAATTCACTCCAGTCATGAGTTTCCTGACCCATACTAGGACCCCTGTTGCTAACCGGACTCGCAACGGTGCCCTTGTAAATTCCCTGCCCCAGTTGATAAATTTGATGGTTGAAGACCTTGCAATGGCCGTTGAGAATAATGAACCTATTTTAGAGCCCCAAGGAGCTATAGAGGAGGATCCTGACGTGAATGAACCCCATCCTATCCCTCAGCCTGACCAAACCCAAAATAACAACAACCAGGTCCACCATCCACCAGGAGAAGGCGAGGGAAATAGAGGCCGAGGGAATAGAGGTCGGGGAGATAGAGGTTGTGGCCAAGGCCACCATGCTGTGCACCACCGTCAAAACCAAAATAGGGCCCCTATCTACAATTGGAGATACCTTAGAAATATGGCAAACCGCGAGGGACGTCAAGATGAGCACTCTCACCATGAAGGGGAAGCATCTGCATCGGGTGCAAGAAGTGAATCTGAATCTGAAGTCAGGCACTACGAACATGCCAGGCGCGTGCAACCGCTTGCTTGGATGGCTCAATCTCCATTAGATCTCTTGGGCCCCCTCCATGACATGCCTAGGCACCCTGAAAAACACCTCCCCAAGTTTGGCCTTGAGAAAGGCACGCTGGCCGAAGACCACATAAGTAACTTCTACCTTTCACTGCAAATTATGAGGGTCCAAATAGATGATGTTGCCTACCATATTTTTCCCGACACTCTTGAGAAAAAATCATCCACCTGGTATCGCTCTCTCCAAGTGCCTCCATAACGTCATGGGACCAATTCCGTCGCATTTTCTTACAGAAGTTTTCGGAGGACAAGACCCCCTCCATGCTCCTCACGGAGTTAAGTACCATCAAATGCCAATAGAAAGAGAAGGTCAGAGATCTTAATCAGCGTTTTGCCACCATATTGAACAAATTCCCCCCCAAATTGGCATTGGAAAACTCCATCACCATAGACTACTACACAAAGGCTCTTCACAGAGACATCCTCGTATTCATAAAGCGCGAGGCTAGGGCTACCCTTGCAGCAAATTATGTGACTAACCTTGCCATAGAAAAGGACATGCTTTCCATAGGGGTCATTGACCATGAAGGTTGAGATGATCACAAACCCACCTCAAATAAGAATTAATCTTCCACACTCAAAACCGAGGATAAGGACAAAGATACTTTTGATTTTGAGAGTATATAAAAGACCCTTAAGCTATTAACCAATGAAGTCTCTGATATAAAGAGAAAGGGAATTGAATCTACTACTAGCACCAAGACGCAAAAGCCCTTTTTTAGAAAGAATACCCCCACAATCGGCCGACCTCCATCAAACAAAAAAGCTATTCTCAACGTGGAAGAAATCGGAAAAGATAAATTTTTTTCTTTCCACCAGGCCGCCCACTTTGAGAAGACATGCCCCCAATGGATTGGAAACATGACTGCGGTAGTAAATCAACTCCTAGATGATCAAACCCCAGGGGATGTAGGAGAGGATGATGTCTCTGGAAATGAATAATATCTACCCCCTGATGAAGAACCACGATCTACCGTCCTTGCATTTGATGTGATCCCCGGGGAAAGCACCCATACCATCACTAACATCAACGTGGTCGACGACCGTAAAGCCAAGCTCGTACAAAACTATGGCCTAAGAAGCAAAGGACCGGCTCCTGAATAGTCCTTCAAAGAGAAGAAGAGGGCCTTTTTAAGGAAAATCTTACCCCCAGAGAATGAACACCAAGTTGTTATTCCTAAGAAGTCCACTCCTAGCAACACTCGAGTAAACCAATAGAGCAAGCTGCCATTAGGGTCGCTCAAAACCTCCACCGAGACTATTCCACACTCTGACTCTGGTTACAACATTGTTGAGGACATGAAGAAAAATAGAGCCAAAATCTCCCTTTATGAGCTTGCCTGCATTACCAACCAATGAGAGCTTATTCTCAAAGCCTTCGCCAACACCTCGACAACCAAACCTGTGAGCAACACATCTGCCCAAGCTAGTCCATAACTTCAAATTCCCCCGTCTTTTGAAATTTTTAACTTCAATATCCATAACTTCCTGGTTGACTCCAGTGCATCCACAAATGTCATGCCCCTGTCTTTTTGTAAAATGTTGAACATTCGCCCAGAGAAAACTGATGCTAGGATTATTTAGCTTGACAGATCACAAATTCCCACTGTAGGTGAACTAAATAATGTCATCATCCACCTGTCCTCTGACTCCATAGTTCACTAATGTATAGACATAGTAGTCGTAGACATCTTGGAAGCCTATGGTCTCTTGCTAAGTAGGGACTGGTCCAGCAAGCTACAAGGGTACTTTGCTACCGATTGGTCTCACCTATGGCTTCCCTACAAATGTCGAAACAACCAAATTAGAGTTGAAAGTGAAACTTATATGAAATATACTGTGACTGACTTGGACGCTACCAATGAACCTATCAGCTTAGCCCAAGAAGAGCTCTACATGTGTTTCTTAGAGGCCATCTTCAGATGTTACCACCCTCCTTAGTCCCCAGTAAGCCCAGAAGTCCAATCAGAGCTAACGCTTGTCATTGAAGATCAAGCTATTCCCATCATAAAACAAGCTGAAATCTCTCCCCGACCCATGGATCCGTAGAAACCAGAAGATGACGTGTGGACCTTGTATTATGAAGGTTCCAATACGCATGACAGAGCTGGCGCGGGCTGCATCCTGTTGGACCCCCAAAAGAAAAAGTTTTTGATCTCATGCCGGATAGAATTCCAGTGCACCAACAATACCGCCGAATATGAGGCCTTAGTCCTCGGACTCAAAAAGGCGTTGGACCTAAAGGTAATATGCTTAAAGGTTATCGGAGATTCTGAGATCATCACTCGTCAGGTATGCAATACCATCCATTACTTGTCTCCGCACTTAAAATATTACCAACAAGAGGTATGGCGTCTAATTTCTGATTTTGATGCGTTTGGTATTAAACCTGCACTTATAATGCTTAATGTGGTAGCTGAGACTCTGGCTAATGCTACTGCTAGGTTCACCCCTCTGAGGGATGGTTTTTATATTGAAATAGTGTATAAACCATCTGTGCCAGATAACATCACTAATTTACGCGTCTTTGATGATGACCAACAGATACTTGAATTCATGCTCAACACCGAGGTGTTCAAATATGCAGTGATAGAAGAAGTGGACCATGATCAAGCCTTACAGGAAGAACAAGATAAACACAAGGAAAATTCCATGCCCAAGGGAATAGTGTTGCTTGAAAAATTGCTTAATCTGCAAAACCGTTTCCGCAGGCCCCCCAATACTAAAATACAAAGTTCCACTCTGGCACATCTACAGGTAAAATTAGGAAAATATGAGGACCTGAAGTTCATCAACCTCGGGAAGGATTGTTTCGATCAGGAGAGGCAAGCTTTCACCCAACTATTCTAGAAATACCGAGATGTTTTCGCTTGGACGTATGACGAACTGTGTACTTATGACACTCGAATTATTCAGCATGTGATCCCTATGAAGGAAGGAGTGAAGCTTTTCCAGCAAAATCTAATAAAAGTACATCCTACACTGGAACCAATGATTCAGAAAGAACTTAAGAAGCTTTTGGATGTGCGCATCAGCTTCAAAGTTCGGCACTCCACCTGGGTATCAAATTTGGTTCCGGTACAGAAGAAATCCGGTGAGATCTGTTTGTGCGTGGATTTTCAAAATCTGAACAAGGCCTCAAACAAATATTACTACCCAGTTCCCCCTATGGAATAGATATTGCAAGCCGTATCCGAATCGAAGATGTTCTCCTTGTTGGATGGTTTTTCCGGGTATAACCAAGTGCTAGTAGCTGAACCCGACAGATTAAAAACTATGCTCCATACTAAGTGGGGAACTTTTGCTTTTAGGCGCATGCCCTTCGGATTGATAAATGCTATGGTAAATTTCCAACGGGCCATGGACATAGCTTTCCGAGGTATAATAGGATAAAGCGTGGTAGTATATTTGGACGACGTCACCGTGTTTTCGAAACACCGGGGTGATCACTTACGCCACCTCAGGAATATTTTCGAAAGATGCAGAAAGTATGGGATCTCACTGAACCCAAAGAAAAGAATTTTTGCTGTGTCAGAGGGGAATGTTTTGGGCCATATCATAACCAAGAATGGTATAGTTGTAGATCCCGAGCGAGGGAAGGTCATCGCCCAGATTCCACCTCCTAGTAGCAAAAGGGCCATGCAATCCTTCCTTGGGAAAATCAACTTTGTACGGAAATTCATATCAGATTTTTCCCAAATAGTTAGGCCTTTGCGGGGGATGATAAAAAAGAATGCGATTTTCAAATGGACTCCACCTGAGAAGGAAGATTTCAATAAAATCAAGCAGGCCATTGCAGAAGCACCATCTCTCCAAAGTCCAGACTTAAGCAAAGGTTTCATCTTGTATACCTTTTCCTCAGATTCATCACTTGCAGCTGTCCTCACACAAAAATATGCTAACAATGATGAACGACCCATATCATTCATGAGTACTGGGCTACAAGGCACTGAATTGAACTACCCCAAGATTGACAAGAAGGCTTACGTAGTATACAAAGCGGTCAAGCATTTCCGGCCATACATCTTGAAAAGCCATGTCACAGTGTTCGTTCCCCACCCACCTGTTCGCTGAATTTTCATGCAGCAAGAGCTGGGTGAGAGACGAGGAAACTAGATGGCATGTCTCCAAGAGTATGACCTGGAGTTCAAATTGGCACATACTACCAAAGGGCAAGGACTCTGCCAAATGGTCGTGGAGGCTGCAAGCTCACATGGGGTTGAAGAAGAATGCTGGGAACAAGAAATTGACATGTATCAGAGTGACCATGCACCTCAGTAGAGAAACCTTTCTTGGTACTCTGAAATCTTGAAATATTTGGCCCACAGCGTAATGGATCCTGTTTTTACTACTCGGCAGAAACATGTAATAAGGCTGAAGGCCGCATCCTACTAGTTAATAAAGGGAAAACTTTTCAAGAAACATTACGATGGAGTTATACTACGTTGCCTGGAACACGATGAAGCACAGAGTGTCTTGACCGAACTACACGATGGGCCAGCTGGAGGACATTTTGCAGGCGATACCACTACGCACAAAATAATGCGTGCTGACCACTATTGGCCAACCCTCTTCAAGGATGCTCACGCATATGTCTAGAAGTGTATCGAATGTCAGAAATTCGCCAATCGGGAAATATAGCCAGCCGCTCCATTACATTTAGTGGCAGTAGAGGAACCTTTTCAACAGTGGGGGTTGGACGTGATTGGAGAAATCTTACCGCATTCCTCCAAGAAACACCGGTATATCCTTACCGCTACCGACTATTTCACCAGGTGGGTTGAAGCGATACCATTACGCCAAATCAACGATCAAGAGGTAATAGAGTTTGTCACTCATTCTATCATGACCAGGTTTGGCATTCCAACCTCCCTTGTCTTTGACAATGCAACTTATTTTTCGTCTTTCAAGTTGTATGATTTTGCTTTGGAAAATGGTATTGTAATTAAACACTTTGCAAATTATTACCCCCAAGGAAATAGGTTAGCCGAGTCGACTAATAAGAACCTTATCCGCATCATCAAAAAGACTCTACTGTCCCACCAGCGAAACTGGCATAACGCCCTTTGGGCTGACCGAGTCACACCCAAATCCTCACTCGGTACCTCCCCATTTTTTCTTGTATATGGAAAAGAGGCCTTCCTTCCTCCCACCTATCTCTCCCTTCCCTCCAGTTGTCCCAAGAAAGCCATGGCACCCCATGCCCCACCTTGCAGGCCTGAATTGACACATTACTGAAACTGGAGGAGGAAAGGCAAAAAACCCGGGAAAAATTCGCCATCCACCAAAGTCGGATTAAGAGATGGTTTGATAAAAAGTCTGCAGGAGTAAAATTTTTGAAGTAGGAGACCTTGTTCTTAAATGGGATAAATCTCACGAAGATAAAGGGAAACATTCCAAATTCCAAGCCCTTTGGACAGGTCCATTCCAGATTAAAGAGAAGCTAGGTCCCCACACTTTCAGACTGCAAACTCTAGAGGGAAGAATCGAGGGCCTCCTGGTAAACGAGCATGACCTCAAGCATTACTTCACTTAATAGCCCTAAGAGGGCCGTCCCCACCCCTATACCATAGTTTATTCTTTTCTTTTTTAGTTTTTGTTTTGTAGGCGTACTTCTAAGAACTTCAATAAGTGGAAGGCATTGTAGAATTCATGCAAATTGGAATACTGGACCAGGATCTATGTTGATGATAAGTCTCCCCTGAAAATCACAGAAGATGGCAGGAGCTTGTCTGTGACTGACACTCGAAGGTAATACATGATCTTGTCTGAGCTACTAAGCACATATGGCTCACCTAGCAAGCTTGAAAAGGTGTCTGTGAAAATAAAGTTGGTTAAAGAGGAAACTGGACTAGAAGGGAACATGGCCAACTTTGGGTGACGCAAGGATATCTGGGAAAACCCAAAGTCTTCATATAGACCAGGAGTAGCCTCTCTTGCAAGTAAAATAAGTCGGGATTCCTCATCGGCCTAGGAAAAATTGCCTCTCTCAAATAAGTGCCATGAGCACATCTAAATAAGTGCCTTGGGCACATTTAAAATAAGTGTAGTAGGACACCAATAAAGGGGTAAAGGATTGAGAAAGGCTTCGTATGTAGAGAGGTGATGCGATGACTCTGCTAGGGTACTGACCAGGCTCGTTGGAAGTGGAGCAACATCCGTGACTCCTAGGAAGTGACTCCGTCGGGACCACGAGGTTCACAGGTAGCAGAGCAACACAATGAGGACGAAACAATCATACCAGATCTTACAAATCCCTGAAGTGCTCCAACCCTTCCGGTCTGGAAACCAGAAGTAAAACTCGATCAACCAGCACCTAAACGGGCAAGCAGGAAAAGCAACCTTGCAAGGTGCGAAAGGCAAGATCATGGAAACCTAAGGGTGAAAGGAATAGCCTGCTAAAGCCCCTCCCTCCCCTCAAAAAAGTAAATAATCAGTAGAGATTCTGGGCCCTACTAGTGTATCACCATTTTTTGTAGCCTCTACAACACCCTCCAAAAAATTCACCCTCTAAAATTTTTTGGGAGCCCCTGAGCGTTGAAAAAGCTAAGTCAAAATCTGTAGTTAGTCTTTTTTAGGAAAATTTAAGAGTCTCTGAGTCGCAGAATGGTTCTTTTTCCCAAAATCTGCGACCTAGCGACCCCGTGACCTCTTAGGTCGCTAAGTCACTAAGTCGCAGATCTCTTAGATTTTTTAAAATCGCGACCCCACGACCCTCCAGGTCGCAAGGTCGCAAGGTCACACCTTTCTTAAAACATGGAACATTGCGACCTAGCAACCTCATAAATGGCTCGCACGCGCGACCCTTTTATAAATAGGGGGGTTGCTAGGTCGCATTTTGTTCATGTGACGGAGAGTGAAAAAACGCTTCTGACAGGCCAATTGGAGCGCGATTTTCCCACGTAAGTTGCCGTTTCCTCCTGATGTTTCCATTTTTTTACTTTTGTTGCCCTGGTCCCTCTACCTTAGCCTTTTTAAGCCATCCACCTTTCCTCCTTTTGATCCTTTAGGACTTGAGATGCCCTAACTATCCAAACACTCCTCCTCCTTGCACAACCCTGTAATCACAATTCATCCAACCTCCTTGATATTTTTTTTTCTCCTAAAACTGCTTCCGCTCCATGTTTTTTTATTGCCCACTTAGTCCTGCATTGTGTAAAGTTAAAAGGGAATTTATTGCAATAATACAAAGGACTGTGTCGCTTGATAAAAACCCCAACTAGCCCTAATGCGACTTCTGATCCTTGCGACTTCACGACTCATGCAACCCTGCGACCCCGGTTGCTGAGTCTCCAGGTTGCAACTGCACTCCAAACTGATGTTTTCAATCCAGCGACCCAATCGCAAGTCACAGAGTCACACCCTCCTCAAACTGCCAAACATTTGTGACCCAGCAACCTCGCGACCTGGTTGCGAGGTCGCAAGGTCGCTGCCTTCTAAAAGCTTAAACCTCGTGACCCTTGCGACCCAGGGACCCAGTTGCAAGTCGCTAACTCACCCTTTCCTATTTTTTCAGTTGGGGAAAGTTAATAAGCTCTACCTAGGCTTTTATCATTATGGCATATTTCTTATCATGGGATTCTTTTATGAACATGACAGATGAATTCGAAGTAGACTTAGAGTGTGTCCCCGTCTCTTCAGACTCGAGCAACATGGGACCTCCAGAGGCCCGCAAGAAAAACAAGAGCCCATAAATAGAAGACATAGAAATGTATATAACAATGTCCCCACCTCTGATCTACAGGGATACCTCGTGTACATTTTCCAAAGGGGACAACATGAGTTGGTATCAAGTATACCAATTATTTGCACGACCTGAATTCCCAGAGGACCTCCCTAACCAAAAAGTATATATACAAGTTAAAAGGTCAAAGCTCCACTATGCAGGTGCCCACCCCGCTATATTCCCATGTGTGGAGGTCATTGAGTGGATCATACAAAACACCGACCCCAAAAAATGGGTAATTCGGGACTATGAAGGTAAAGCATTTGTGACTCTAAAAGGCTCGGATGTTGAGTTTTACTACGTGCTGCTGGAACGAGAACAAACCTTCACAGAAGAATGGGCCACCACCCATGCAGTCGCCATAGCAGATACCCTGAGGGGGTGGTGGGAGGAACTCGAAAATTTCAAAGTCATGAAGGATCAGGAATATCCAATGGCGGGCCTCAGGAAGGTATATAAGTTGGTGTCAGCTATGCTTTGTAGGATATATGGTCGTCCTGATGCCACCACTTTCAGTGGCACTTGGATATCCCTGATGAACTATGTCACTGTGCAAGACACTCATTTCAACTGGGCCAGCATGCTGATGGCGTCTCTCCAGAAAAACATATCCTCAGTGCTAGCACCAGAGGAGGGATAGTCCTCTGAATTTTACATGGATTCCTACTTATTGGATGTTTTTTGTTCTCGGTGCCACTTTGAGGGATGGGCGCACAACTGGGATCTGGAGTAGGCGCGCCCAGTTCATATAGAAATGAAGGTATTTTGGGACTCTAGGTATAAGTAAGATATAGAGTCAATCTCGCAACTCTTCATCCCGGCACTCTACAGGAAATTTTTCGGTCAAGATACTCCATGCATGTCCTGGGGAGCCATGGAGACGTTAGTCAAGGTGGCACATTGGTTTCCACTCACAGAATATACCTTTATTTGAGTCTTTGGTTCATTCAAGACTCCCCATGCCATGCCCCTATTTGTTATGGATAAGATGCTTCTTCAGGAAGTTTGTTATCAGATGACTTCCGGTTTCTCTAAGGTCCTGACTAAAGGTAAAAAAAAGCCATGGCCTACAATGCCTCTCACCATCGGTGCCTACACGGTCAAGGATTTCAGAGAGGTAGAGGCAGAAGCAGAAGAAATGAGAGGTTTCCACCTGGGGCCGTTGGATCACCGGACATATGACCCGGAGAGGATAGTCCCTGATCACTGTAAACGGGCTAAGTTGAAATGGAGCTACCAACATACTGAACGCCCATATGAGGATGAGAACAGAAACTGGTATAACGCGGATAGGGAACTTGCCTCGGCAGCATGGTCGATCAGGAAGATCCAAATGATCACACGTTGGAGGAAAGAATCCGCGAATTAGGAGGCACCTCTTCTTCTTAGGCCAAGAAGCCTCGAACCAGCACAGGTCACAACACTACTACCGAACAGAAAGAACATGAAGCAAAAGCTCAGCGAGAAGCTGAAAAGAAGGCAAAAGAAGATGAAGAAAAGCGTAAAAATAACCTGAAGGTAGAGCAAAAGAAGAAGCAGGCAGAAGAGGCCCAGAAAAGAAAGGAAGAACAGGAGGCAGAGGCTGAGGTGGAACGCCAGCTCAAAAAAAATTAGATCAGGTGGAGGCCGAACGCAAGAAAAAGGAAGAACAGGAAGTAGCGGCAGAAGCAGAGCGCAGGCAGAAAGTAGAATAGGAAAAGGAAGAATTAGAGTGCAGGCAGAAAGTAGAACAAGAAAAGGTAGAGGCAGAGTGGCTTCAGAAAGAAGAGGAAGAAAGGAAAAGAAAAGAAGAGGAAGATCGAAGATCAAATAACATCAAGACATCTCCTGAAGTCACAAAATTACAAACTAAGCTGCAGTCCATCGAAGTGCCTGTAATCAATACGTGTTTTTCACTCTCCAAGCCGAGCTCTTACAAAGGACATGAAGAAGAGGAATTTAAACTTACAAGGCTCACTTATGATGAGTTCTCCTTCAAGATCCGACAAGAGAAAAAGAGATGTCTGGCACGAAACCCTTCTGCCCCAATCATAGCCACGACAGAGAAAGATATATTCCTAGATACTAGGACCAACCCAGTGATGATAGCATCGGCCGGTATTGCTTTTTCCGCAACCATAGAGGAAAATGTGAGTTGAATGAGTAGAGAGATCCTTTCCCTAGAAAATAAGTTACAGGAATCTGAAAAAAGGGAGGCCAGGGCAGAGCAAGAAAAGATAGTGTTAAAGGAGGAAATACAATAGCTTCAAGACAAAATTGCTCCTGTTAACGAAGTACCACTCACCATCCAAAGGGGGTTGGAGGTACTGGAGGTCACCATGAAGCAGGTTTATGGGGAGATGTTCACTATAAAACAAACAATCACCCCCTACTAAGAGCCCAAGTAGAGACAAAACAGAGGAGCGAGCAACTAAAGGAGGCCTCCGCCGCTTTGGAAAAAATGATAGAATGGACAGGTCGGTACCCACAGGCTCCAAAAAAATTTCCCAAGAATGACTGGATTCACACCCAGGATGCCAAGGTCCAGATTCATATTAAAATGCAGTCCAAGGAAAAACTATCCAAAGACCTAGAAAAGGTAATGGCTGCATACAAGCATTTGATCAGTGGCATCGACTCAATGCATGAACTACACCACATTCCATCTCTGGGTGCATTGAGCAAGGAAAGGACATGGGGACAGGTGGATCAGGAGATTCAAACATTTCTGCAACCTATCACACAAGCCGCTGCTACTCCTGATCTTGCAGCATCGCAAGAGAACTTGGGTAAATTCATCGTTACACCAGTTTGGATCTACAGTAAACTGGCCTCTTTAGCCAACCAGGTCACACTCAAAAGAGAGAATTTGATTCCAAATGCCTTGGAGTGCCTGCACCGGTTAAGGGAAGAAGTTCCCTTAATCTCCCCAGTAGCTGCAGATTATCGCGCATGGAAAAACTTTCTCAGGGAACAACAAGTCGATGCCCCCGACCTCACAATCACACACACATTCTCATGAACAGATGGCAAGAGGTTGCAGCTCGCACTATGCAACTGGGTTGCAAGTCGCACTGTCCAATTGAGTCACAGGTCGCATCCTCCATTCAGGTCGCAAGGCAGCCCAATGGTCAGGAAAGCGAAGAGTCTGGTAACCCAAAGGGAAAATTTTGGTCTATAAAAACTTCTTTTAGGAAGATTGTAAGGATATTTTGTTTGGGACTCAAAGAGTTAAAGTGCATTGTATAGAGGGATTACACATTTTGAGTATGAATACAAGCATTTGTTAATTCCATTGTTGGATCTAATGTTCATAAATGCATGAACACTATGAGTATTTTTCTTTCAGTTTCTAACATCTTTTGATTAATGAAACTGTATTTCCAATGCAATCATTTATGCATTATAGTTCTTTGTACATGTGTTAATGATGCTAAGTTTATTCGCGCTTTCTCAATGAATGGTTATAACTTTGTTTACTGACATTTATATTATCACCGACACCATTTAAGGAAGTGAAGGGTGTTCTGCCATTAAGAATTGTTTCTTCTGTGGTTAGAATAGCATACAAGCATGACCCTAATGATATTCTATTGACAACATTTCCTTTGGCACCATGCTTTATTATTTATCTTGCTATGCATAGTGTTATATGTTCATTTAATTCATCAATCATGTGTCTTGTATCATCTGAATAAACGTGTGTCCGCAGTTTCATTGAGTTCTATTGAGACCCAAGGAAAGGAGACCTGAGCAGTAGCTGGACCCACACCTCGGATGAGATCCCCATTCCAAACAGTTTAGAGTCTAGTTGGGACCTTTTGACAGGGGATATCCCCTGCTGTTGGCTGGACAGATTTTCTCGTCAATAGGTGGGTAAATTTCTCATTTCAACATTGTAAGCATGTTGTACTGGTTTATTATTGTGAGAGTGTGGAATTATTTTGACATGAAATTGTGTAGGGCATAGAGGATTTTGATGATGTAGCTGATTGGGTTGTGTCGCTGATCTTGATATACAAGCAAGATGTTGCTGAAAAGCTGGTAAAGAATATCGATGATGTGTTTTTGATACATGAGGGAGAGTAGTCATGTAATCATAAGATGAGACATACCAAGCTTATGGTCAAGATTGATGGGGGTTATATTGAGATTGGCATGGATACCATAATATAGGAGTATTCCATAATGAATTATGCAAGTAAGAAAATGAAAAGAAAGTATTTTTAACTATACATGTAGGCCACGGTTTCCATGGCTGTGAGCTTGATGCACCTTCTCAATTTCTTTAATACATTGTTTTCATCCCAGATAATAAAGAGAAACTATCCTCTGGTTAAAAATTCATTAATAAACCATCATTGAAAAAATCATGCATTATGATCATCAATTTATTAAAAATAAAGGAGAACGAGTATTACTTATCCATAAGAGCATAAATTAAGGTAAATTATGGTAAATAACATGATAAAATAATGGTGAAAACATATGAAATAGATGGAAATAAATGGTAATAACAATGACAATTTAGTGGCCCAACAATGGCCCAAATAGGACCACATCATAAACAAACTATTGATGCATGATAGTAAAATCGAAACCGTATAAATGAAGGCCATTTACATTACCGAAAACACATGAATTCATATGAATCCTCTCAAGCCCTTACATTGCTAATATAAAGATAAGAGGGGACAAAGGATCACCTTGCCTCGAACCTATGGAGGAGGTAAAGGTGGGGGAAGTTGACCCATTGATTAATATGGAAAAAAAAGTAGATGAAATAAGAAATTCCACCCATGAGATCCACTTCTATAAGAATCCATAAGCTCGTAGAACCTTAAACAAATAGGTCCAACTTATCCGATCATAGTCCTTTGAAAAGTTTAGTTTAATGATCATGATAGAATGTTTTGTCACCCTAAAAGAATGTATGAGCTCATATGCTACAATGATTCCATCTGTAATCTTCCTGCCCTCCACAAAACCAGTCTAGTTCGATGATATTAAGAATGTAAGAATTAGTGTCAGTCGATTGACAATCATAGAAGAAATAATATTGTAGATCACATCACATAGTGTAGTAGGTCATAAAAGGTTTTGGTTCTCCAAATCATCGCCTTTTGGAATAAGGGTGAAGAAATTTACATTAAGAGTGGCATGGATAGACATAATCTTCCTCGACTATTCTACAACTTCGTGGACATCCTTGACTAGGAATCCCTAACAAACCTTAAATAAGTCTGAAGTAAAGCCATCAATGCCTGATGCCTTATTCTTGGATATATGCATAACCACCATTTCTACCTCTTCAAAAGAAATTGTCTCATCAAGGTGATGTTATGGTCCTTACTAAATATCCGAGGAATATTTTGAAGGAATGCATTAATGGTTGTTTTTTGCATGGAGGAATTATCAGTAAACATATCATAAAAATAACTTGCCAGTTCTTGTTTGATTTCTTGGTGTTGTATCTTCCTTTCATAATCAACACCAATAATAGGGAGTATTCTATTATTATGTTGATGTTGTATAATAGAGTTTTAGAAAAAAATTGAGTTCCTTTTCCCCTCCTTGAGCCAATGTACCCTCGATTTTTGCTTCCAAAGAGTTTATTCATGTTGGCGTATTTGTTCCAATTTGTGAAGCATCGTCCCCTCCTCTACTTCCAGCTCTAGATATATACTCTCTAGAATCATACGTTGGTGTATATTTGACATTTTTCCTTCTAAGGCCATCTTATCCTAAAAAATGTTACCAAAAACCTGTTCATTCCACTGCTTTATTTGGATCTTTAAAACTTTGAGCTTACACTGAAAGGTTTGCATTTTAGAATAACCTCAAACCTCACTCGCCTACCACCATTTATTTAATAGGTCAAAAACCTAGGGTTCTATAACCAAAATATTTCAAATCGAAATGGGCGGTTGAGGGGGGCTTCCTTTAGATCTAGATCATGTATAATACACCAATGATATGTTATGAAACAAACTCACAAAATATAAGAAAAGAGAGATCAACGACTTAGAAATCAACCTCTTCGAGGGGGAAACCTCATTTACATTACATAAATGAACAATTCTTGGATAATGCAAATGAAAAAACCTCCTTTCTATATACAGGATTCCAAGGGGTCACAATATAATCATAGCTGACATAACAATAAAAATTTAAGGGAACAACAATAACAATAGTGGGCTTCTATGGGGCACAATAATAACAATATGGGGACTACATGGGCACAACAATAACAATAATGGAGCTACACTAAAAATAAAAATAAGGGGATATACTATTATTATAGGGACCTAGCATGCCCCTCTACTTCAAAAAGGTGTTGTCCTCAACGCTTGAGTAGTTCTGGATGCTTCTGTATAAAATTATCATCCTCCCATGTCGAATCTTCAGTGGGTAAGTTCTTCCACTTGATGAGATACTCTGAAATTTATCGATATTGTAGCTTTCGAGTTCTTGTTTATGTGACTTCTTCAGGTTCCGATATAATTTTTCCTTCTTCGTCAAGTTCTGGAAATATTGCTTGAACTGGGAGCTTGTCACCTATAACTTTCTTTAAGCATGAAACATGGAAAACTGGGTGCACTTGGGAATATGTAGGAAGCTCCAATTTGTATGCCATAGTACCAATAATTTGCAACACTTTGTAAGTACCATAATAATTTGGTGATCATTTATTATCCTCCTTAGCTTGCTTGACGGGAATTTGTTTGTATTGTTGTAGCTGTAAAAATACCCAGTCACCTACATCAAAACTTCTTTCGCTGTGATGTTGATCTGCTTGTTGTTTCATTCGATACTGTGCCAAGGTGAGGTTATCCTTAAGAGTTGGAGAACTTGTTGTTGATGCTCGATGTGATCTTCCAATGTTTGCACCTTAGAATTTTCTCTTAAAGATGATGTGATGGAGGCTGCATGATATCCATAAAGTGCCATAAATGGGGCCATTTTTGTTGTAGTATGGAAGGAAGTTCTATACCACCATTAAACTAGAGGTAATCACTTGACCCATTGTTTTTGTTTATCAGATACAAATAAACGAAGATATCCTTCCAAAAATTTGTTCACTATCTCAATTTTCCCATCGGATTGAGAATGATATGAAGAGTTATGAGCTAATTGAGTACCCAAAAAAGAAAATAATTTGTTCCAAAAATTTCCTGTAAAAAGGGGACCTCTGTTGCTTACAATAATATTTGGGTTCCATGTAGCTTTTGAATTGTTTCCATAAATTCAGTAGCAAATGTATTGTCTTTAAATGCATGAGATAATGCACAAAAGTGTGCATACTTGGTAAGTCTATCAACTACCACCATGATCACAGTATTTCCTTCGGACTTGGGTAAAACTGTGATAAAATCCATTGAAGCCTCCTCCCAACGTTGACTTGGAATGGATAAGGTTGTAAAAAACCTGGGGTCTTAATTGTCTCAAATTTATTTTGTTGGAAAACCAAACATTTTGCCTCAAAATTTTGAATATCAGATTTAAGGCCATCCCAAAAAAAATTCCTTCTTGACCCTGTGGTAGGTTTTTAAAAATCCAGAGTGCCCTCCTAAGGGAGAGGTGTGAAATTCAAAAATAATATTTTGTTTGAGTAGGTAATTCTTACAAAGATATAAGCGATCTTTGTACCATAATGAATCATTTTTCCAACTAAATGTTTCAGATGTACTGGGATCTTGCTGCAAATTTTGAATGAGTTTCCACACCTCTTCATCATTCTTCCATTCATCCCTTGTTTCGGTTATCCACTCAGGTTGGATAATAGAAATGGCACAAAGCAATGCTTCCACATCATCATACTTTCTTGAGAGTGCATCTGCAACAAAATTTTTCTTCCCTTTTTTGTAGATGATTTCAAAGTCATAAACCAACATATTTGTGACCCATTTTTGTTGCTCCTATAAAGATAATATTTGTTCCAAAAAATATTTAAGATTATCATGATCTGATTTTACTTTAAAGTGTCTTCCCATTAGGTAAGTTCGCTATTACTTTAGTGCATGTAGTATTGCAAAAATTTCCTTCTCATAAATAGGTTTCAGTAAATACTTTCCTTTGATTGGATGACTTTCAAAAGAAATGGGTCTTCCTTCTTGCATTAAGACTGCATCAATTCCATTTCCCGAGGCATCACATTCCACAATAAAGTTTTTTGTGAAGTCTGGCATAGCTAATACCAGTGATTGGCACATTGCCTCCTTAAGATGTTCAAAGGCCTTAGTTGCTTCTAGAGTCCAAGAAAATGAATCTTTCTTCAGTAATGATGTTAAAGGTGCTGATATTCTCCCACAATTCCTAACAAAATTGTGATAATACATTGTTAACCCCAGAAATCCTTGAAGATGCTTTATGGTTGTAGGGATTTTCCATTCCTTAATGGATTTAATTTTGTTGGGGTCTACCTTAACACCCTCATGAGACACAATATGACCCATATATTCCATCTCCTGTACTCCAAAGAAACATTTGGAGGTTTTTGCATATAATTCTTTATCCTCTAATAATTTGAGCACCATGTCAACATGTTGAACATGATCCTTCCAAGACTTGTCGTAGATTAGTATATCATCAAAAAATAATAACACAAATTTTCTGAGGAAGGGTTTGAAAATGGAATTCGTCAAACCTTGAAATGTGGAAGGTGCATTAGTAAGGCCAAAAGGCATGACCAAAAATTCATAATGACCCTGATGAGTTCTGAATGTTGTTTTCGAAATGTCTTAAGTCTTCATTCTAATTTGATGATATCCAGAATGAAGATCCAACTTGGTGAAGTAAATTGCTCCATGTAATTCATCCAATAATTCATCAATGATGGGGATGAGAAATTTATATTTAACAGTGAGCTTGATGAGTTCCCTATAATCTAGACACATATGCCATGATTCATCCTTTTTATGCACCAATACCACTAGAGCAGAGAAAGAAATATGACTAGGTTTAATTATACTAGCCTCTAGCATTTCTGCAACCATACGTTCAATCTCACTCTTTTGAGCATAATGATATCTGTAAGGCCTGATGTTTGGAAGAAAAATTCCTAGAATAAAGTTAATAGCATGATCATGATCACGAATAGGTGGGAGTCTTTTGGGAGTCTCAAATACCTTGGAATGATTATCCAAGACTTTTTTGATATTTGGAGAAATAGATGATTTTCATGTTTGAACCTATAGTGAGCATACTTGTGCAATTATGCCTCGTTTTATTTCTTCATAAGATTTGTCATGAAATTAGAGCTGATTATCTTTACTGGCTTCCCTATGATACCTTGTTATTTAACTTCCTTACCTTCTGAAAAACATTTCAAGAAATTTTCTTGAAAATTAAAATCTACCATCCCCAAAGATTGTAACCATTGTACACAGTACAACATCAACACCACCCATTGGGATGAAGAGCATTGGACTATTCAATACATATTCCCCCATGGTTAGTTTCATATTATTGCACTTTCCAGAGCACTTTATATTTCCTCCATTTGCAACCATCACTTGCACTCTGGTGTTGGGTATAGGAAGCAATTCAATTCCTTGTCTACCTTACAATGAATAAAATTATGGGTACTACCTGAATCAATCAACAATATTACATTTTTCTTCTTGATATGTCCTTCTATCATGAGAGTTTTAGGAGTGGTAATTCTTACCAATGCATTACAGGATATGGTCAGATTCATTTCTTCTTCCTCTAGGGTTGGTTCTTGGTGTATATCCTCTTCTTTTGAAGTTTCTTGTTCATTTTCTTCCTCCTCTTCACAATCTATGTAAAATAATTTCTTCTCAACACACTTATTACCTTTAGTGTATTTAATATTACAACTGTATCAAAGCCCTTTTGCTCTTTTTTCTTCCAATTGTTGTGGTTTCAACCTTGTAGGTTGTGGAAGTCTAGGACTAGTAACACTTCCATATTTATAGTTGTGAATGGTAGGCTTCCTTGTCACCATAATTTTTCTTTCAAGTTTTATTTCCAACCTTGATGCCTTCTCCCATGAATTGGGTTCCCAAAGGCGAACCTCATGTTGGATTTTATCCTTAAAATTTCCTATGAAGATGTCAATCCTGTGTTCCTCTGGAATATCAGTTACCCTTATATTCAATTTTTGGAAGTCCTCAATGCGCTCCACCATCAAACCCTTTTGTTTTAGATTTATCAATTGGCTAAGAAAGGTGTTGTTCTTTGTATCCTCATAATGTGCTATCATTTCCTTCGTAAAAATTGACCAAGTGACATGTTTTTACAAGAGAAAAGTCATCAATACCATACAAATGTATTTTTTTAAAATATAAAGTTGCAATGGATACATTTTGTGTTTTTTTTTCACATTATGGAGATTAAATTTTTCTCCATCTGTAGTATCCATGTTATTAGATCCTTGCCATCAAACTTCCTCATATCGATATTTGGAAAATGGTGGGTCTTAAATCCAACATTAAAGTCTATGAAATCATGATTAACATTTATTTTATTCTCATCATGAGTTTCATCTACTACCGTTTCTCCATTAGGAGTAATTTCTTGCAGTGTCTTTGTCAAACCTTCCTTCAAACTTTCCATGTCTACTTTTAGACCATTCTTCATGTCTTCCATGTTGTCTTTCAGTTTTTCTTCTATACCATCGATCTTAGCTTCCATGCCATCGATCTTAGCTTCCATTCCATTCTTCAAAACATCCATCTTAGCTTCCATTCATTTCTTCAATCCATCCATGTCTTTCTTCAAACCATCCATCTTAGCTTCCATTTTATTTTTGTTACTCTTTGCGATAGCAAAATTTGTGGCACTTGGTCTTGTAATTTTGATATATCATGTTGCACTTCTTCCTCTTCATGAGTCATAGTAGAGCCTTCTTTTGGGGGGGATTTTAGAACCCAATACTAATATTTGTGCTTCAATATTCCCTTGGAATCACTTCAAACTGATTTTTCAAACATGACTTATGCAATTTAAAAAAAATACACAGCTTTTTCTTGTTTTTGAGGAACGCAATATTGAAACTGATGTAGATATGTAATTTTAGATCCCTAACATTTGATATTCGATCTTGTAGTAGCCCTATGAGTCTTCTTTCCAATGCCACATGTCAGACCTGATTTTGATTCTTCAAGGAAAATTTATGCCCAATCACCTACAATGACCTAATTATGGATTGGTTGAGTAGAGCGAACTTGTACAGAGTGACATGTGTCATTGTTTCATCCTTCGGCTCTAAAATCGATACATAGGAAACTACGATTTGTGTACTTTCGACCATTTTTACATAATTCCAATCTAATGTATGAAACGAAAGTTATGATGAGTTTCCCTCGACCACATGTTATAGATAAAATTCTAGAGGTTGCAAAACCATAAATTCCTCATATCATATATCTGAAAATATAGCAACCCAAGATATGAAATTGTTAAACGAAGTTCCTCATGAGTTTGGCTCATGTGGGTTTTTTTTTCCATCTTCTGAAACCTCGCAGAAAAAAAATATATAGCTAAAATTCCAAGATGTCTTGTTTTAATAAGAAAACCCCTAGAGTGCCATTCTATGATACCAAATGTTACGAAACAAGCTCACAAAATAGAAGAAAAGAGAGATCACCGACTTAGAAATCAGCCTCTTCGAGGGGGAAACCTCCTTTACATTACATGATAGTTAATACATGTAAATGTAGGGCACAACAGTAACAATGAAGTTACTAGTATTATAGGGACCTAGCATGATCTAACCCCAAGCATGGAGAAATTGTAGCTTAAACAAAAAATTTCCTTTTGTAAGACTCCCTTAGAGAGAAGGAAGTGATCCAATTGACTAGTAGTTTTTTTTTACTACCCGATGGTTATTCCATTTAATAGACCGTTGATTGTTGGAATATTAACCAACTACAATTGCTTTATGTATCCATCAAAAGTTTTTGATTCCTGATCTAGTCTATGTACTTCTCCTTTTTCCTCTGACAACTATCTTATGAGATTAAAATCTTCATTGACAACCCACAAAGAGTCTTCTACTAATTTTTTGGTATTCACAAGTTGCTCTAGAAAATGGATCTTATCCTCGGCCGTGGAGGGACCATAAAGTGTTGTTAAGTAAAAAAAATCTGTCATCCCTACATAACAAAATATTCCTGTTAAAATTATTGTACTAGCCATCCAGTATTGAAAACCTACCTCAATGGGGCTCCACCAAATTTCCAAACCTCTTGCATTACCCCTTGCATCAAGGGACTTTGATTGACAACATTTCCAACAAGTTGTATCTATTTGGAGCATATTATCCCCCATTATATTCATTTCTTGTAGAGTAAATATCGTTGGTTTTTCCTTCCTTATCCTCTCTCTAAGATAGCATTGCTTCCCTTTGCTATTTATCCCCCTAATATTCCATGATAACATCCTCATGATGAAGGTTCGGGTTGAGGAAAAAATAACTCTGGTAAAGTGTTTACTTGGCCAAAGTTAACTAAATGTGTTCTACAATGCTTCCTTCTTGGATTTTATTCTTTTATTTTTGAGCTCTTTTGTGATAATTTCTTTCCCTTTGTCTTTGAGGGCTTGAAATGAACAAGCTCCTTGACTAGTTCCTAAGGATTAATGTTGTTTCATTTTCCATTTGAGGTAGGTGTTAGCATAAAACTCCCGATTTTCCTTGGATAAATACACCAGATGTTTTTCAACCCACTCATTCACCATACCAACCAAAATACTCTCCTCTCCTAAGAGTTAATTTGGGTCTTACTTCAATAACATGGAAACTTCCTCGAATCATGGTAAGCCAAAGTAAACAAAATCTCATTTTTGTGTAGCTTCATCCTCCGATTTTCTCCTTATGGATTGTTTGTCTGAAGCTATTTCTATTTATTTATCAGCCATTTGTGTGTCCTCTAAAACATTGGGATCTTCCTTGATCCCCTCTAAAGAAGATAATGAATTCTTATCTTCTATCGATTGAAGGTTTGGAGGGATTTGATTATTTTGGTTTAGTATTCTTATAGTAACCTTAGTGAAATCTTCACACCCCAATATTCTCCCTGCTTATTGCTCCTTTCACTGTAGCAGAAAATACCTTATCAAATGGCCATGCTTGTGAAATATGTGGCACCTAAATGGAACATGTTCATAGTCAATTGCTTGATTCCATATCGCACCTTGGTAATTTAGGTCTATGGATTCTGGAAGATGTTGATAAATGTTCATATAAACACATAAATGAACATTGGAAATATTCCTCCCTCATTTGGTACCCTCTGAAACTTTGAAAAAACACCCTAGGGCTTGTCCTATACCTTCTAGTATTTTTGGTATCCAAACATCAACTCAAAGATAGTACAACCTTACCCAAACTGTTGTCGCTAAAAATTCCTCCTTGTCTGGGTTGAAACAAGTTTCCCAATGTTTGATGTATATCCTAGTGTTATTGTAGATATAGGGACCACCCTAAACAATTCAAGCTTTATCCTCCAGGATCGTGAATATAACCGTGAAAAATCCCTTTGGGCCTAATCTTAAATATACTTCTACCTTAAATATCCATGTCTACTGAATCTAGTGCACCAAATCTCTTTCCATTGGCCAACCCACAAAGAATTTACAAATAAAAGCATGATGTCTCATATAATTTTTATGATCATTGATACATCTCATAGGTATCGTGAATCTAGGGCTTTTAGAGGCCTTGGGGATGCATTATCCCTGCAAAACTATTTTCCATTTATCTCCTGAAATGGGTTCCTATTAAGACCTAGGGATACCTCCATAGGAATCTTTCCTGTCTTCTAGAGGAATATTTTTTCTAGAAACGGTGTTTTGAAAGGAGGTGTGCCCCCCTCTCTGCCCGTGAACTCATTTTTGTGGCAGATTCTCTCGGCGACTGTACAATAGTGGAAGATTCCAATTATAGAAATTGAATTAAACCCTAATCATTATCGTGATTTTCTCAAATACCAAGTATCGTTCTTCTTAGAGAGAAGGTATTAAACATACACTACCTCACCGCATCACCATTTTTTATTGGTACACCATGTTCACAAGATTTGAACCTCGTCTCGTGCAACCAAAACAACAGATAAGAAAACTAAATTGATAAGAACTAATCATTTATATTTGGAGGAGTCAAAGGTGTACATAGATATACATTCGTTTCTTTTGACATGAGAGAAACATGGGTTTGGGGGAATGCCCATGTGAGCTTGAATTCAACCAAGTCACTAATCCGGGTTCCTCATTGTTAGTTGCAACTCATCCAACATAAGTAAATTTTCCTCATTGGCCTCATTCTAGTCAAGAATAACCAAACCAATCAAGAGCTTTCAATGCCAATAAATATCAACAATAGAAATATAATAATTTTATCATTCTTGAGTGTGTCGTGTGTCCAAAACACAATCAAAATTTCCTACAACACATCCATATTAGTTAAAAAAATATTCATTTTTTTCTTGTTTTTCCTTTGCTATTTCTTCTTGGATGGCTTGGGGAGTACTTTCCATGTAGCATAGAGAAAATATCTTTCACCCTTAGTTGTGCATGATACCTTCCTTGATCCCTTAAATAAGCTTCCCCCCATCTACTATGGGCTTAGTTGTCACAACATGATGAGGAGGGGAAAACTGACAAACTAAAAACCCAATGTAAAGAAAATATTGTAGGATGGAAGGAAAAGGGGTTGGATAGACCAATTTCGGCCACAAATTTGTAACGAGGAGCAAGTGACCAAGAAAGTTTCATGATAAAAGGGCTTATATTTGGCGTGATAGATGGGGGATAGGAATTGCATATGAAAAGAAAGATAATCCAAGCTAGAAGGTCCAAACACCAAACCAAAACTAAGAGGGAGGAGTCAGTAGGGTGGAGGCAAAGAAGAAATAGTAGGCCTTAGAGGATGAGAAGAAGAAAGAGGTAGAAAAAAATGGAAAAGGCCAAGGACCCATAGATTTAAGAAGGAATCCAAGTAGAGCACCTTGCAAAGAGTGAATTGGATGAAGGAGAATATTGTCGTGAAAATTGATAATGCATGACCTTTCTCACCTTGGTACTGTGACACAACCACTCCCTCATTCTAGAATCTTCCATCTTGCATAATGAATGGTCATCCCATCTCATAATGAAAAAAATGCATGGGACAACTAGCTAAGGATGGACACTCCAGCAACTGCCAAAATCCATACTTGAGCATCATTAATATGCAAAAAATCAACTCAAGCCTGAACACTAATTCAACACTTCAACCTATGTGAGCTTGCGTCATGGAAAAATTAAACCACTTGATCCTCAATGTGGGGGACTTCAAGACAAGATAATGGCCTTGGGGGTTGGAAAATGGCCTCGTCCTCAACCAAGAAAATGTGATGGGATGGAAGCCATGTGCTCCCCACATGTCCCCATCTAGAAAATTAAATAAATTTAATATTGTTTAAACACCCCTTGTTTATTTTATCTAGCATCCCCTATCTTCTCCCATTATTATACATTCCCAAAAATAAATGATATATTAATGTTAAATATTTTGGAAAAAATAATATAAAAATTCAAAAATAATTACACTTTATCATGCTTATCTACATATTATAGTAATTTGAAAAAACATTAATCAAATTTGTAGTAATTTTGAATACTATTAACAAGTGTAGTCTAACTAATAGATATAATGACTTTTCTTTTTCCAGGGCTTTTTTGGGTCAATTTTACCAATATCCTCTTTATATTTTTTAGAAATATAAATTTAAACTATTTAATTTGCAAAGTTCAAGTTGCTCAAATTTTTTTAGGGTGATGAATCTATTTATGCATTGAAAGACACAATTTAAATAACAAGAAATCACAATCTCACCCAATATTATATTGCCAAATTTCAACAGAAAATACCATTTTTTCTATTAATTACACTACACCTATTAATTACACTACACCTATTAAAATAACTTCACTAACACCATAACCTCATACTATTTTTATTAATTTTGTTCATAGAAATTTATCTTTATTCTTCATCATGTTAACTTTATAAACATATAAAAGTAATTATGGATTATTTTTCATAGTTTACACATATATAATTACTAGCACAACCACATTAGTAGTTGTGGTTGATATATACCAAATGTGTATAATTATGATTATTAATTAATATTACTATTATTATTAATTAATACTATTATTTTTATTGCTAATTAAATTTAATAGCATTATTAATTAATAAATATTAATAATAGTTTATTTATTTATTTTTATTTCATTCATGATTAATTAATTAATTAATTCGTTCAATAATTTATTAAATAACTAAATAATTCATAATTAATAAATAAATAATAATAATAATTAACTAATTATTATTATTATTTAATAATGTTTTATTAATATAAATATTGTTAATTAATTAAATAATTCATTTTTATTTCATTCATTATTAATTAATTCATTAAATGATTAATTGTTTCATTTAATAATTAAACTCTAAGATAAATATTATAAATCCTTAAATAAACATAGTTGACCATTGTTGGTTTTCATAATGAGACAATATTTTTCGCAATATGACGTTGGACCATGCTCGACCATGGTTGAACCATTGGATTAATAAACCCAATGGATTGATATTATAAACCCAAGGAAATAATAAACCCAAGGGATTAATACTAAAACCCTAAGGGGTTATGAACCCTCATAAATAACATTAAACCCAAGGGACTAATATTATAAACCCAACGTATATAAACCCTAAGATAAATATTATAAACACTAAAATAAATATGGTTAACCATGGTTGACTTTTATATTGAGACAATCCTTGTCACAATGTGACGTTGGACCATGGTTGATTTGCACGTCAAGACAATCTTTGTCACAATGTGACGTTCAACCATGTTTGACCATGATTAACCATGGGTGACCATGTTTGATTTTATTAAACATGGTTGATTATGGTTGACCATGTTTATCACATTCAAATGATCTTTTTCATAATGCGATGTTGGACCATGGTTGAGACAATGATTGATTTTTATATTGAGACAATATTTGTCATAATGCGACGTTGGACCACGGTTGACCACGATTGATTTTATAAAACATGGTTGACCACGGTTGAATAATATTGAACCCAAGGGACTAATATTATAAACTCAATGTATATAAACCCTAAGATAAACATGGTAGACCATGGTTGACCATGGTTGATTTCCATATTGAGATAATCTTTGTCACAATGTGATGTTGGACCATAGTTAACCATGATTTATTTTCATATCGAGACAATCTTTGTCACAATGTGACGTTGGAACATGGTTGACCATGGTTGGCCGTACTTGGCTATGATTGACCATGGTTAACCATAATTGATATTATAAACCCAAGGGATTGATATTATAAACTCAATGGAATAAAATTAAACCCAAGGGAATAATATTAAAAAAACAATTTATATAAATGCAAAGTTAAATATCATAAACCATAAAATAAACATGGTTGACCATGGTTGATTTTCATATTGAGACAATCACTTTCACAATACGATGTTGGACCTTGGTTGACCATGCTTAACAATGGTTGATTTTCATATCAACACAATCTTTGTGACAATGCAACGCTCAAACATGGTTGACCATGATTGACCATGTTTGATTTTATAAACATGGTTTACCATGGTTGAACAAGGTTGACCATGATTGACCATGGTTTACCATGATTATTGAGACAATCTTTGCCACAATGTGATGTTGGACCATGGTTGAGACAATGATTGAATTTCATATCGAGACACTCTTTGTCACAATGCAACATTAGACCATGGTTGATTTCCATATTGAGACAATCCTTGTCACAATTTGACATTGGACCATAGTTGACCATGCTTGACCATGATTGATATTCATATTGAGACAATATTTGTCACAATGCATGTTGGACTATGGTTGATTTTCATATTGAGACAATCATTTTCACAATGGAACATTCGACCATGGTTGGCTATAATTAACCATTGTTGACCATGAATGATTTTATAAACCCAAGGGATTGACATTATAAATCCAAGGGATTAATATTAAAACCCCAAGGGAATAAAATTAAACCCAAGGGAATAATATTATAAACCCAAGGTATATAAACCCTAAGATAAATATTATAAACAATACAATAAATGTGGTTGACCATGGTTGATTTTCATATTGAGACAATCCTTGTCACAATGCGACGTTGGACCATGGTTGACCATGCTTAACCATGGCTAATTTTCATATTGAGATGTAATCCTTGTCACAATGCGACATTGGACCATGGTTGACCATGCTTAACCATGGTTTATTTTCATATCAACACAATCTTCGTGACAATGTGTCGTTCAACCATGGTTGACCATGATTGACCATGTTTAATTTTATAAACATGGTTGACCATGGTTGACCATTATTATCATATTGAGACAATATTTGTCATAATGCGACATTGGACCATGGTTGAGACAATGATTGATTTTCACAATGAGACAATATTTGTCACAATGCAATGTTGGACCATGGTTGACCATGATTAACCATGGTTGACCATAGTTGAATAATATTAAACCCAAGGGACCAATATTATAAACCCTAAGATAAATATTATACACACTAAAATAAACTTCCTTGACCATAGTTGACCATGGTTGATTTTCATATTGAGACAATCCTTGTCACAATGTGACATTGGACCATGGTTGATCATGATTGATTTTCAAATCGATAGAATATTTGTCACAGTGTGACACTGGACCATGGTTGATTCTCATATTGAGAGAATATTTGTCACAATGTGATGTTTGACCATAGTTGAGCATGATTGAATTTATAAAACTTGGTTGACCAAGATCGATATTATAAACCCAAGGGAATAATAAACCATAAGAATTAATACTAAAAAACAAAGGGATTATAAACCTAAGGGAATAATATTAAACACTAGGAATATGAATCCTTACGTTAATAAACCCAAGGGATTGATTTTATAAACCTAAGGGATAAAAATTATAAACCTAAGATATATAAACCCTAAGATAAATATCATAAATCTTGAAATAAACACGGTTGACCATGGTTAATTTCCATATTTAGACAATCCTTGTCACAATGCAACTTTGGACCATGGTTGACCATGATTGATTTTCATATTGACACAATTTTTGTCACAATGCGGCCTTTAAGGATGGTTGATTTTCATACTAAGACAATCATTGTCACAATGTGACATTCGACCATGGTTGACCATGATTGATATTATAAACCTAAGGGAATAATAAACCCAAGGGATTGCTATTATAAACCTAAGGGAGTAATACTAAAACCCCAAGGGATTATGAACCCAAGGGAATAATACTAAATCCAAGGGAATAATATTATAAACCAAGGTATATATACCCTAATATAAATATTATAAACTCTAAAATAAACATGGTTGATCATGCATAACCATGGTTTATTTTCGTATCAAAACAATCTTTGTCACAATGCAACATTTGACCATGGTTGACCATGATTGAATTTATAAAACATGGTTGACCGTGGTTTACCATGATTGATATTATAAACCCAAGGGATAAAAATTATAAACCCAAGGTATATAAATCCTAAAATAAATTCAAAATATATTTTAATCAAGGTTGATCATAGTTGATGAAATTCAACCATCCTTAATCAGGGTTGACCATCATTGACCATGACTGATCATGGTTGACCATGGTTTATTTTCAAATCGAGGCAATATTTTTCACAATGCAACGTTCGACCATGGTTGACCTTGATTGACCATGTTTGATTTCATAAAACATGGTTGAGCATGATTGACCATGTTTGATTTCATAAAACATGGTTGAGCATGATTGACCATGGCAGACCATGGTTGACCTTGATTGTCAATGGTCAACCATCATAGTTGATTATGATGAAAGATATTTTAATCAAGGTTGATCATGGTTGATGAAATTCAACCATGGTTAATCATGGTTGACCATCACTAATCATGGTTGACCATGGTTGACCATAAAGACATTGAGCATGGTTGACCATATTCAAGCATGATTAACCTTCGTTGATCATGGTTTGCCGTAGAGACATTGATTAACCATTATGACCATGGTTGATGATACTAGGGCAGGCTTGACCATGGAAGATCATCGTTGAACATGGTTGAGCATGTTTGACCATATTCAATTTTATTAATTAATTAATATTTAAAGTCATTTATTTATAATCTTTAATATTAATACTAATTGAAATGTAATTAGTATTAATATAGAAATCTAAAAATGGTTAAATTAATGTTCAACTTTATCCAATATTTTCAATTTTAAATTATTTATAATTAAATTATAAATTTATTATTATTATTGATATTCTTTAAAAAAAATTAATTATTAATATTGTTATTAATGTTTTTTAAATAAATAAAAAATATACAATAATTTCAAAACAAAATTATACACTTCACACATTTTGTCTTAATTAAATATATATTCCGCAAAAGTTTAACCTGTGGTGGATCTCAACCAAATTTAAGTTTTTAATTCTTTTTTTTCTAAAACAAGTTTGCGTGATCACTACACCAGCTCAATTTTTATTTTCTACGACTTTCCACCCTGTCATCTTTCTTTTTCCTTGGTAAAAAAAAGTGTACTTGGGGGAGTTTGATTCCATTCTGCAAAACAATCTTATTTACTTGCTTCAAAATTTTATTGCACGACAGTCTTATTTACTGGACAACTAATGCGATTTCTACCATTTTTGTTTTCACAATAACACTCGTTACATATGGTGATATTGCTATTCCTCTTCTTTACATTTCAAACAAATAAATATATGCAATAACGGGTATTTAAATAGAGATGCAACAATTCTTTCAAAATTTTGTATTTCTTTTTTCACAAGAGAAAAAGCACGGGAGAAAAACAGTGTATGAGTCAAATACATAATCTGGCCAATGGATAGTACACCTAGTTTATCCATCCAGATACAGATAAATGGTGCCCCATTCCAGACTATAAAAATAAGAAAAGCCCCATATCAACGATACGGGAAACTGTGATAATTACAATATTGCCACTGGGAGGGAGTATTTAACCGTTGACCTTTGGTAATGTTAATGTTACATGCATGAATCCTTTGGTAACGCAACGGAGAGATGCGACCGTATAAACATTTCCAAGCAGGACCAGGATACAAAAGAAAGAGTAGATATCATAATAACAACCTAAATTCTGATTTGTGAAAGAGGAGGATTAACAAATAAAAAATAGCGGAGAGAAATCTCTGATAATCGAATATTTCATTCCACAGCGAATCGACGTAAATAGATCCGCCATGGCAGCTGTTTGGTCCTCCTCTTCATTTCAATGGTCAAAGCGATTGAGAAAAATGGGCAAACAACCCCAACTATTGAATCGATCCATCAACCGTAATGTGGCTTCTCGGCGACCACAAACACTTCAGGCTGCTCTTCGCTTATGATAACAATTCAGAAAAAGCATCTATCTGTTCACCATATTCGCTTCAGAAATATGGTCATTAACAACATTGCCGAAGGTCGAAATAGGATGCTTTCGGTGAATGTCTTATGACAGATTCCTTTTTTGAAAAGCTAAAAGAATCATTCTTCTTTTTCAAATAGATTCTTCTCCTTTATCATCAATCATATAATCTGCGTCTTCATCAATTTTATCAATAAATAGTGCAGACCAAAATAATAATAAAATAATAAAAATAAACATTAAAAACTTCTGAATTTTACCATTTTAAATAACTAATAAAGTATAATTAATTAAATTGAAAATTTATAAAAATAAATTAAAAATCAAGATACTAACTAAATAATTTAAAAATACATATAAAAATAATAACAAATCTAGTACTATATTTTTTTTGATGATGAACTACACTAAGTCAAAATGCTTCAATGCTAACTTTTTGAAAAGGATAATGATGATTTAGTTGGTACAGTGCATTTGCCTTTTATCAAGGGCACTATTGACAGAATCACTTAGATTTTGAGGAAACATAAGATCTCTTCCTCGTTTAGACCTTTGCACACTATTCGGGGTTCCCTTCGTTTTGTTAAAGACCCATTAAACCCCAAGAGCATGAAAGGTGTTTATATGATCCCTTGTTCCTATGGGATCCCTTATATTGGAGAAGCAGGTCGTTCCATTAATAAGAGAATTCAAAAGCATGCAACTGATATTAGACACTGTAGAAATAAGTCCTCTTCTTTGGTTGAACATGCAGTAAAGACCATGCACCATGTTTGTTTGGAAGATTTCAAAGTCATTGCTAGGGTAAAGCATTTTCATCACCGCAAATTTAGGGAAGCAATTGAAATTGAGAAAATGTCTCGCTCACTGAATAGAGATGACAAGTGGAATATTAGTAGTTGTTGGATCCCGTCTCTCTATTCTTAGGGTTCTTCCTTTTTCTCCCTTTGTCGCTTAATTTGTTTTTTTCTATTTCAAAAGGTTTTGTTTTGCTTTTTTTTTTTAAATATTAAATATTTTAATTTTCAATATATATATACATATATATATATATATATATATATATATATATATATATATATATATATATATATTCCGTCTTAAATTTTTAGTTTGTTTGTTTTTTTTAAAGATTTATGGTATATTTTTAATATAGTTTTTAGGGTGATTTTTATTTTATTTTCATTTGATTTTCTTAATTTTTTTTTATATAATTTTATTAATATCTTTTTATAGTTAGAATGGGTACAAATTATAACTTCTAATATTAATTACTTTGTCAACAGTTGCACATGGAAGACATGAATTGGCAAACAACATAGGAGCTCACAGGTGCAGATCACCAGGAGCTCCTATAAGCAAATGCACCCACTTGGGTTTCACATTAAACTCCAATGTTAAATAGATACATTTGGTTAGGGATAGTAGAACAGATTCCTAAATGATAGGAACTGAATGTCTAATAAAAAACAAAATCAAAACTACGTAACAATTTATACCTAATATCCATTAATTATAACACTCCCCCTTAATGGAGAAAGGGATTATTAACCACACCTAATGTATCCCTAAACAAATCAAACTTTAGTCTTCCCAGAGGCTTAGTGAATATATTAGCCATATTATCACAAGAATTACAATACTCTACACAATTCTCTTTGGATTGCACTTTCTCCCTGACAAAATGAAATTGAGTGTCTATGTGCTTAGTGTTTTTATGAAACACGGGATTGTAAGCCAGCTTGATGGAACTCTGATTGTCGCAATTGATGATCGTAGCTTCTATCTGTTCTTCCCCTACATCTTGAAGAAGTCTACGCAACCAAACTGCCTCACATGTCGCTGCACACATGGCTTGATATTCTACTTTTGTTGAGGATAAATCAATAGTATGCTGCTTCTTGCTGCACCAAGAGACGACCCCGAAACTAATGTTGAAGGATAACCTGTAATTGATCTTCTGTCATCTAGATTCCCCCCCCAATCAGAGTCTGTATAACCTTTCAACTTAACATCAAATGCGTCAGAATACAAAATACCAAAGTCTGATGTTCCTTGCAGATACCTTAATACTCCTCTCACTGCATGCCAATGATTGTCATGGGGTTGAGTCATAAATTGACTCAAAACACTCACTGCATAAGCTAAATCTGGTCTTGTTGTAGTCAAATAAATAAGACTACTAACCAATTTTTTGTATAATGTTGCATCTACATATTTCGAACCATCATTCATCTAAAGTTTGTTGTTCTGCTATAAAGGTACAAATGCAACCTTACACTCATCCATCTTAAACCTGGACAATAGACTCTTTGCATACTTACCCTGGGACAAGAAAGTTTGGCTTGAATCTCTCCAAACTTTTAGACCCAAACAATATTGCATTTCTCCAAGGTCCTTCATCTCAAATTTCTGTGATAATTGCTGCTTGATTTCTTCAATGAGATTGTCTGCACTTCCTGTTATTATCAGATAATCTACATATAAAGAAATCACCACTATTTGTCCTTCATTATTAAACACGGTATATAAATTGGGATCATTTTTGCTCCGTTCATAACCATGCATGAGGAAAAAAGAATCAATTTTTTCATACCAGGATCTAGGTGCTTGCTTTAAACCATATAAAGCTTTCTTTAATCTACATAATAGGTGTTCTTCTCCCTTCTTAACAAACCTTTCAGGCTATACTAAATATACTTCTTCTTTTAAATCACCATTTAAGAAAGCAAATTTAACATCTAATTGATGTATTTTACAATGATGCTTAGTGGCTAAAGAAATAATTATTCTGATGGTATTTAATTTTACAACAGGGGCAAATGTTTCCTAAAAATCAATACCTTCTATCTGGGAATACCCTTTTGCCACCAACCTTGCTTTATGCTTATCAATAGACCCATCTGCTCTAAATTTCAACTTAAATACCATCTACAACCTATGGGTTATTTATCATTAGGAAGCTTTACTAGATCCCAAGTATTGTTCTTAATGATTGATTCACATTAATCATTCATTGGTTTCTTCCATTCAGGACTTTTACTAGCTTTATAAAAATTAGAAGGTTCTGCAATGTTTAACATACCAGTCATGAGCGCACAATCCCTATATCGAGCTGGTAACTGTTTTGGCCTGCTTGATATTCTAAGTGATGGGGGATCAATTATTCTGCTGCTTTCCTCTCTTTATGGACTGAACTCATTTTCTTCCACATTCTCATGTTGCTGCTGTTGTTCCTGCTGGTGTTCCTGCTTCTGTTCCTATTGCTGACTAATTCCTGTTTCACTATCCTCTTTTGGAAGTAAGGGTACATGCCATTCTTCATTTTTTTGAACATGGTTTCCATCATCAACCTATTCATGAAATATTACATCTCTACTGACAAACACCTTGTGAGTAGAAGGGTCAAACAATTTACAAGCGTTATACTCACTACAGTATCCAATGAAGGTACATTTAATGGCCTTTGAATCTAACTTCTTTCTGTTATCTTTGGGAACATGTGCAAAAGCTTTATAGAAAAATACTCTAAGATGACTTACTGTAGGCTTGAAGCCAAACAATGCTTCAAAAGGATTTTTATACTCAAGACTTTTAGTAGGACTCCTATTATTTAAATACTCTGCAGTATTAACAGCTTCTACCCAAAAGCCATTGGTTAGATTCTTACCTTTCAACATACTGCAAGCACACTCCACCAGTGTTCTGTTATTCCTCTCAACAACTCCATTCTGCTGAGGAGTATAAGGTGTTGTAAATTGCTGCTGTATCCCATGTTCGTTGCAGTATTTGATGAAAAATCCTTTCTTGAATTCTCCCCCTTGATCTGCTCGAAGAATCCTGATGAAATTTATTGTTTTCTTCTCAATCATGTTTCTGAATTTCTTAAAATATTCAAAAGCATGAATTTTCTGTTTAAGAAAATATACCCATGTGAATCTTGTACAATTATCAACAAAGATTAAAAATTAATAGGCCCCACCTAACGATCTTGTCTGCATCGGGCCACATAATTTAGTGTGTACAAGTTCGAGTATATCCCTCTATTTTCTATCTTTAATGGCAGGAAATTCATCTCTATGTTGTTTACCGAATGCACATGCTTCACAATCAATATGCAACTTTTTCAAAATAGGAAGACCATCTACCATACCTTTGTTCTGCAATAGAAGAAGATCACTAAAATTGATATGCCCAAGTTGCTGATGCCACAAATTTTCAGCAGGCTTATTCAACGACATCAAGGCTTGCTGTGGCGTAATCTTCACATCCAGTTTGCAGAGTCCTCCTATGTGAATACTTGTAGCAATGGGCTTCATCTGATCCAACAAATATTTAATAATGCAATGAGATTTAAAAAATTCTACTTTAAGGTCCTGATCTATAATCTTTGACACATAAATCAGGTTCTGCTTAATGCCAGAAACATACCACACATTAGATATATTCCTGATCTTACCATCAGGCAAAGTAACAAGAACATCTCCATGTCCCTTGATCTCATACCCTCTATTATCTCCAAGGTATACTTTTACTCCAGTGTTGGATTCTCTAAAATTTCTGAACCATTTATTTTTACCTGACATATGCGAGGAGGCTCCAGAATCTATGAACCAAATATCTGATTCATCCTCCTCAGTAGCTAAGGCAGTGTCAACCTTAGCCATAAACAATCTAACATCCAGATTCTGATCTGCGTCTGCATCTGCCAAATGACCTGCATGGCTTTTATGCTTGTACCTCTCTTGACTTGCCTTTTTCTTATGGAAAAATTTAGCAATATGGCTTATCTTACCACAATAAAAGAATTTAGGAGCAGAGTCATGTTTATGCGAGGTCATAGCTTGTGGTGTCCTTTTCGATGTGCTGCCCCTCCTCTGATTAGCCATTGCTCTCCCTTTTGGCTTGAACTTTGTTATCAATGCAAGATCTGGATCTTGAGGTTTGAGAGACAACCTCCTTTCCTCTTCCTATAGTAAAATCCCAGTAAGCTCTTCAAAGCATGGAGGCTTTTCTCTTGCATTCAATCTGGTTATAAACATCTGATAGTCATCCGTCATACCATTCATGGTAATTGTCACCAGATCATCATTTGCCACGGTTTGAACGATATCAGATAGTTTATCTTTAACTTCCTTTATCCAAGATATGAATGAAGAAACAGACTCATTCTCCTCCATCTTGATTGAGAGGATCTTCTTCTTGAGGAACAAGGTTCGACTAGTGTTCTTGATTTCATACATATCTTTGAGAACAGTCCAGATTTTTTTTCGCCATCTTGCAATCTCGAATATGAGGGATGATGCAATATTTAACTGATAATTTTAGTAGCACCTTTGCCTTCATCTCCCTTTTCTCCCACTAGTAAAAAATGATGAAATTAGTGACTAGGTGACTAAAAATGTTAGTCATCGCAATTATTTCAAGTGAATTACTAATAAATTTGAGCAATTTTAAGTGACCGAACTAAAAATGACTAACTTAAATGACTAATTTAGTCTTGGAATAAAATATACGACTAGATAATAAGTGACTAAACTAAAAGCGACTAACTTAAATGACTAATTTAGTCCATGGATAAAATATATGACTAGATAATAAGTGACGAAAAAAGTGACTAACTTAAATGACTAATTTAGTCTAGAATTAAAATATATGACTAGATAGTAAGTGACAAAATTAATAATGATCAATGTAAATGACTATTATAGTACAAGAATAAAAATATGGCCAAATAACAAGTACAACAAGTATATGAATTAGTCATTTATGTCAGTAATTTTTAACTGTGTCACTCCATATATGGAAAATTGTGATTTTGGTACCAAAGTGTTACATTTCACTATAGGTGTCTTTGAATCCATTTGCAGTGTTAAAATTTAGAGACAAAGGGGTTTTGAATCCATTTGCAGTGTTAAAATTTAGAGACAAAGGGGTCTCTGAATCCATTTGCAGTGTTAAAATTTATAATACCCTTTTGTCTCTAAAGTTTAACAGTGCATATGGATTCATCTACAATTAACATAATTGCATGTATCATCTATCAACTTTACACCAATTCCTTCAATATAATTTTAGTACAGGTAATATTAATTAAATAGCCAAATTTATATTTATATTTATTTTATTTAATATTTGACCATAAAGTTTAATTTGTAAGCTTCACCAATTTATGTTAAAAGTGTGAGTTGTTTAAAATCTAAGGTTTCTTCATATTTACATTTAATAACTAGATAAATATAACATTTCTTATGTTAAACATGTGAGTTCACTAGTTAAATCTAGTATTAAATCATCATATTTACATTTAATAAATACTAAATAGATAAACCTACAATAAATACTAAATAGATAAACCTACAATATATATTTATAGACCTATTTAGTAAATAGGTATGAACATTTGTTAATTTAAGTATGAAACTTAATTAAATTTTTAATGGTCTATAAACCTTTTTTTTTTGTAAGTCAGTGTTATATTAATATAGGAAAAAAGGAATACATATAGCTAGTTACAAAGTAGGTGGTCTCACCTCGACTAGGTTTGTTGACAAAAATTTGCACCAGATGCAAAAAAATGCAAAAGAGGGACTATGGACATTGTCTATAAATGGTTGGGATAGAGGCACAAAAACACGTATAAAACATAAAGAACACCAAATAGCATACTAATTTTCCAACGTGATGGATGCGAGGTTGTCCGGGGTTGTTCCTAGATGCAGTGGAGGACAAAAGTCACACTGACTTTGCCCTTCAAAGTGCGCCAACCAAGTCTCTAGCTTTTCTACTTTCTCAGTGAGTTGATTTTGACCTTGCCAAACAACTACTAGTCTCTCCCAAACTTGGCACTATAAATAGTGCATTCAGTGCAATGTTTCCATCTGCTCTGCATGGTCCTCATGACAAAATATCTCAGTTATGTCCACTCTCTCCATCAGGTTGTTGATAAGTGCATGATCGTTATCTAGGCAACAATGTTGGATAACTTTCTCCTCATTACCTCAAATCAATCAAACCCGCGATTCCCCTTGCTACCACAGCCTCCTTCACCCCAATGACTCTACTTTTGAACCCTCAAACCTCCACCTCTGTTATCCTCCAGCTTACCTCCTCCACCACCCGCATGCGCACCCACACTAGCGAGTCACGCACGCCCTGTAGTCTTTACACCCTGGCGTGGAGCCGCCATGATTATTTCTGAGACAGCCACCCCCATAGGGACATGGATGACAGGGGAGGGAGAACACCCACACCACACTAGGGGCTTCATAATTCGCCAAGTTCGAGGAACCACGTTGTGTGCAGAGTCGACAAATCAGACCCCCCACTATAGAAAATAAGCACCACCAACAAAGGAGACAAATTTTGTCTCCCACCACCATAAGCTGGAAGCACAAAGACACCTCCCACTACTAGATAAAGACTTCCACCACCAACAAAACCAAATACCATCACCCACCAAACCAACACAGGAAATTGAACAACAAACGATGAAGAAGTAGCCGACACTTGAGTGTAAATCCCCCTAGGGCAGTGACCAACCTCGAAATTCTCCACATAGAGACCACACACTGATCCACCAAACAACATCACATCCACGCTAGAGGGCATGAAATTTGGAAAAGAAACTAGTTTTCTGCTACCACCCTCGAGGTTTCCTAGACTAAAAATTCTAGCTTCCTCTCTTATAACGAAAAAAACATGCTTAATGAAAGCCAAGAAAAATGGAAAAGAGTGATCTCACTTCCCTTAAACTTCCTATCCTCAACCCAGACGTAGTCAATGGCTAAGAAACCAAGCAATAGGGACCCATTGAACACACCGCACCAACAAATTCCTATGACAAGCACACACAAGCCACTACCTCTGTAAAACTTCCTGCGAAGTTTACATTTCCTCTTTAGAGGCCACCATCAGGACCAACACCAAACCATATTTAAGAGTCTAATTTTGGGCTCCCTCATCTTCCCTTGCCTTATCCTTTCACCAACCTTTGAACTCCAATGCACAATTATTTTTCACACGAATTGCCAACGTGAAGTGGTAACTCTCAACCCATAATCCATTAACCCCTCACCCCTAAAATACTTAAATGTTAAATCCCCCAACCCTTAAGCCCATAATATCTAATCCCTTAACCACTAACTCATTATTCACCTAACCCCTAACTATGCCTAAATCCCCTAACCCATAAGCTCCCAATCCCTAATCCATTAATCACTAACTCATTATTCCCCTAACCACTAAATGTGCCTAAATCCCCTAACCCTAACCCCTCAATCCATAACCCCTTAACCACTAACTAATTATTCCCCTAACCCCAATCCCTAATCCCTTAACCACTAACTCATTATTCCCCTAACCCCTAAATGCGCCTAAATCCCTTAACCCCTAACCCCCCAATCCTTAACCCCTTAACCACTAACTCATTATTCCCCTAACCCCTAACCGTAAGCCCTTATTCCCCTAAGCCCTAAGCCCCTAATCCCTAATTCCTTAACCACTAATTCATTATTACGCTAAACCTTATAACAATCCTTAAAACTCGTTGGGATTATCCATTCCAAATGAGAGTAGGTCTAGTTCGGACCTAAAATCTGGTTACTTTCCCCTTGTTGGAAAGATTAAAAAAGTTGATCTTCGATATAAAAAATGAAAATCAAATATTTCATTAAAAATATGGAACCATACCCTCTCTGCCAAGCTATGCCTATCGGTCGCTTGGCCTCTTCTTGCTCTCACATGAATGTAGTCTTGCTTGACTAGTATAGAAGAAGGTTTCACATTATCAATTGTTTGTTTGGGACAAATTTCAGTTGTTTAATCATTGTTACATTCTTCAAGCTTATCATTTAAATCATCCTAGTATTTTCTACTCTCTTAAACTTTGTAGTGCTTTCCATTCATCTCAGTCTCATCTGTTTCCTTGGTCTGTTAAGGGACAAGGTCAACAACATTAGGATGTTTTTGCAACAAACAAGGGAATTTATAAGGCACAATTAGGTGGAGGCGCAAGAGTATAATCACCAAATTTATCATGAATGTGGGACACTCGAAATTAAGCTTTTATGTAGCAGTCATGAGGTGCAATGTGGTTATTGATACTTCATCAGATGTCCATTCTCCAGACTTAAATTGTGTGACAATACTGTGGCTAAGTTTGAAGCTGGAGATTGAACATACATTTGTTTTAATTGCAATAGACATTTTCATCAATAAATGTAAAGAAATGGCTAACAAATACTAGAAATTAATAAATAGAGAAGACATGGCAACAATCAATAGTGCCTACAAAATTGTTACATTGAGACACAAATAATAAAAAACTATTGTGCACAAAAAGAGACCAATGAAACTATAATCGTAACCCCTAAGCCCTTGAACACTAATTCCCAACCCATAACCCATTTAACCTCTAAACCCTAAAACTCTAAACTCTTAACCCCTAACCCCTATCCCATTTAACCCCTAAACCCTAAACCTCTAAACCCTTAACCCCTAACCCCTAAACCCTTAACCCCTAACCTCAAAACCCTTAAACCCTAACCCATTTAACCCCCTAAGCCCCTAACCAATTTAACCCTCTAAACCCCTAACCCATTTAACCCCCTAAACCCTAAACCCCTCACCCCTTAAACCCTAATTCCCGACCCCTAACCCATTTAACCCCCTAAACCGCTAAAACCCTAACCCATTTAACCCCCTAAACCTAACCCCATTATCCCTAGACTGTAAAATCCTTAACTGCTAAATCCCCTAACCCCCTAAACCTCTAAACCCCTAACCCATTTAACCCCTAAACCCTAAACGTCCAAACCCTTAACCCATAACCCCTAACCCATTAAACCCCCTAATGCAACAAGAAAATGCCAAGCCAAACTGCATTACCTTTTTACTCACAATGATGTTATTCATTGACAAAATTTATTCAAACCAAAAAAATTTCCATGGCATAGGGTAGGGATTAACTCGAAATCGATGGCCTTTTAGGTGCTAATATGTTTTGGTTGATCATACTACGCTTGCCATGTGTTGATTTAGAGAGAAACCACTACAAGTAGTGAGATGCTCCCCAAAACACAGAAGGACCCATGAATGTGACTCTGTGTCTACCATGAGAATGAAGGAAACCCTTTAAAGTACGTAATAAGAAAACACATGGAATTGAAATGTTAATTAAGGATAACATAAAAATGCGGTTGTAGAGAATTTGATGAAAGACACAGAAAAAAAATGCTACAGTGATGAGACATCCTTGTTAGTCTTTTGGGAAAGAATAAATTTACGAAGCTTGAAACAACTCTTGGAGTCATGTTCAATGAGTGACCATAAACTTAGGGGTGTCAGAGTGGCTAATAATCATAGTTTATGGTGGATGATATTCACCATACATAACATTTGTCGTTTAGGTCATTTGTTTGGTGATCAATGTTGGTGAATCACTATATTATATCATGGTACTATATATTTATTTTTTAAAGGAAAAATCTATTGAACATGAAATAAGTTGCATCTCGTGTAAATGTTTAATGTCATGATGTTTTGAATGGTTTACACATTATATGTATCATATATTTATAATCACTTCTTTCCAGTTTACTTTAAGAAATAAAGGAATAGGTGCAGGGCCATACCATAAGAAGGAATTGCACTAACTCGTCTCCTCATATCATTCAAACATTAGCCCATAAATCAAACACATGCCCTAATTTCTCTAGTATGGAAACCCTTGGATGAATATGATAATGAAATCCTCCCAACCTTTAGTTCTAACCCAACTATTAAATGTCTTTGGTGGCATGTGTAAATGCCTTTAATGGATCCATGGATATGTATGAAATAAAATTTTGCATTGAAATGATACAAACACCCAAATTAAAACGAGGTATAGAAATTTCAACCTTACAACTCTCTCATCCAATATTAAATACTTCACTAATTAGTCAAGGGGTAATCTACTTAACTGTATATTAAATATTAAAAGCACTCATATTAACACAAGAAAATAATAATAGTATTTAATATAAAGTTATAATATAGATAGATGCTAAATTGGCATGTGAGACCCCCTTGTTCGTGGGACAATTGATGCCCTTCATGCAATGATTTAACTATTTAATCCATGGAGGTATACATACCTTAATTTCCCTTGGATTCAAACTTGTGACATTTAAAGGGAAACACTTTCACACAATTCTAACAAGTAAATACAAACTTAATTTGTATATGTATCAAATTTAGTCTAATAGTTGCATTACATGCTTTATTTTGCATGAAATCAACGAAATTCATGAAGGGTTGATCACAATAGGCATGTATGGTCGATTTCGATTATCATAGGTATGTTAGTTTGGTTTTCTCAATCCACAAATTGCACACATTGTTACTATTGTTAAAGGTATGTCATGTTGGTTTACTTGTTCAACATCATGCACATTTGGTTGTGTTCATTAAAGGAATTTTAGTTCATTGACAAAACCAATAGTTTGTCAAGTTGGTCAGCTTAGCGAGCTGTGTGTCATGTCAATCATCTTAATGAACAACCTGTAATGTCGATTAGTTTATTTATTGACATGCACATTCCATTGTCATTGTTAGTGATGTGTTAGGTTGGTTATTAACATATATTTTTTATTAACACTATCTCGGAGATTAACCCTATCAACATGCATGTTTAACTACAATTGCGAGAGGTATGTTAGGCTAGTCAACACCATAAACAAAATTTATGTTAAATTACAAATTTTGAGGCATACCACATTGGTCACCCAATTACCAACATGTACCTTTTGGTTATCACTAGTAGAAGCGTGTTAGGTTGTTCAACTTGATCAACTACATGCATGGTTGGTTACAAGTAGTAAAGCCTCATTTGAATGTTCAATGAAATAAATAGTGTGAAAATATTGTTACCATTATTGAAGACACGTTTGTTGGTTAACTTAGTTAACATCACATACATTCAATACGATTGTTCGAGGCATCCAAGAACACTCAAACCCATTTAAAGTAGTGCATAACATTCATGGGGGCTTTCTTATTGGTTGGTGGGTGAAAATAGTGCGTTATTATTCCCCCACAAGTGTTCAATATTGTCATGTGACATGTTCACCCCTCATGGGCCAAATTTCCTTCTTAAGGGGGTTGTTTATTTAAGATAGGGTTAGGTCCAAGTCTAGAGTGACTTTCGTAGAATAGATACCACTTAGTTGTGAATTTTGAGTTAAAGTGGTGCTTTCATAGCTTTTGAGATGATTCTACCACATTCCAATGTCTAGAATCAATTAATTGCCACTTTCTTGTGTTCATCAAAACAATTTCAATCCATAAAAAAAATGTATGTGAAATAAAGCTAAATATCCCAATGCTCATTGACCCACACCACCAACGTTACTAGATTGATCTCCTTGCTTGTATTTGTTGGGGTTCAAACTCATCCCTCCTAACATAAGTCATTTACTCCACCATTACGTACGCATGCATACTTTTAAAAAACATGGCAAACTTGACCATTGTCATACCTTACAAAAGAATTTCAAAAACATTGTTACATTTGCACCACAACATATACGTATGTGCAATTTGTATCAATATTTCATAAATTTCTTAATGGTTCTCTTAATTGCAATATTCTACCACCTTGATGCCCCTTAAACCCTATGAAGATCTTTGTATTGATTTCATGACCCTCTCCATTTTTCAATTTCCTTAAATTAATGTTATAACACCCTCCATTAAAATCATTACCTACACTTACATGTATTCATTAACTCTATAACTCAACAAAAATTAAAACTACAACAATAATATAATTATAACACTATATAAATGAGATATCTTCATATGTAAAAATAAAGATATATTAATGTTTCATTGCTTCCTTGAGAACCTTTTCCCTACTAAAGTGGACGAACAAAGACTCAAGAGACTTTAGTGACCCTCATTGCGAGGAAATCCTCACATAAAAAGGCGAGAACTTCCAAACATTGGGGGAATCCTTCCCACTCTCAAATTTCGCCAAAATGTAAAAAGGCGGGAACAAGTGCATTAGGAGGGAAAATTCCCAACCCATGGATAGAAGGCTGAAAAAATGAAAATAAATTAATAAAAAAGGGCGGCGATTTTTTTTTTACTTTTATTACTAAAAGGGTTTCAAATTTGCGCTCACGCTTTCCATACAAATTCTGGGATCTATCCTTTGTAGCTGAGCCGAGCCATGGGAAAGAGCGGTAGGAGTTCATCAGATGGCCTATCTTTCTCCGAGGAATAACGTCCACAAAATGAAGAATCGAGCCCCCGATGAGAAGAGGAGGACCAAGAAGAACTCGAAACTATGAACAGGTGACCGAATTCATTGGGTTTTAAATGAAACATTTTATTTTGAATTTTTTGTTAGTTTTCTCGTGACGCATCCGTTGTAACAAAAAATAATTGCAATTAATCTCTATTTGAAGACTTTGTATTCTGCATTTTTATTCAAAAGGAAACAAAGTTCTCCCTCCTATGCAATTGCAAATTTTGTAGAATCACAAAGAATCCAAAACTACAGTACCTCTCCCACAGATAACACACAATGTTATTCAATACATTTTTAAGGAAGGAGAAACTCACCGCGACTTGTAAATGTAGCTCATACCATTGGGGATTCTAACTTGTTAATAGTTCTCGATTGAAGGATGGTTTCCAATTAGGTTCCTTTTTATTTGGACCCCATCTTCAATTTTTTTGAAATTGTCGCTTCCATTATTGCAAATTATGGTTATATAGTTGATTTGTCAAAACGATTAGGACAAACACTTTCTGTTGCTGCAAGTTTTTCTCTTGCTACCTCAGTATTTTAAGACATCATCAATGGAAAGTCCCTAGACTTCATACTTCCAAACTTGACGACATTTTATGTAGCCTAATTTGATAAGACAACATAATCAAAATCTACAGTGTGCTAAAATTTGTTCTGAAAAATTTATTGATGGTGAATAAAAAATGACTATATTTATGAACAATTTTTGTAACCTAGACATTGTTTATACTCAGACATGACTATAACCTCAGTGCAACAAGTTTTCTTAGGTTCAAGTCTAGGCTTGAATATATACTTAGGCCTTGATAGGTAATGCCTTTTTTGGTGCTTCCTAGAATGTGCTTGTAGGTTTTATGTTATTGGGCTTGAGACAACAAGTCAATGTTGTTATGATATTTACCAATTTATTAACTTTTGTCCTTGTAATTAATCCTCTAATTGTTTTTTTCCCTTTAGAAGTCTAAATACCACACCAAATTTTAAATTGGATGCCAGTCTTGCAGTGATTGTGTTCCAAAGTGCATTGTGGTTTTAGGATTTGTTTGAACCAAAAATTCACTGTGGCTGACTATGAAAAATATAAACATGTATTGCTACCAAGCAGAAATACAGAGTCTGCTTGTTTGTCAGGCTAATTTTCTGACAGATGTAGATATTGGGAGAACTGTTTTGTAACAAAATAATAGAATGGTTATTGAGCTGTTAAAACTTGTGAATTAATGCCTACAATATTCTTATGAAGGGATTAGCAATTTTATATCCTGAGTACATGTCAAAGATACATTTTTATTTCATCATTTTCAGGTCATGTGAGTTTTCTTGTCTGCTTTTACATTTTCAACGACCATGCATAAATTGATCTTGTGCTGCAGATAGGTTCAACTGTCAAATTATTAGGAATCTTTCAACCATGTTTTCATAGTTGGCTTCAGATTGTAGTGCAATGCAAAAGTAAATATTTTTTTCTCTTGAACTTCTTTGATAGTCGCCTGTTTTTAGTCATATGATTGAAACTTTGTGCTTATCTAATAAAACCCTATAAAATTTTCTCATCGTCCAGGTATAAGATAATGGAAAGATGCACTACATGAATGCCAAAAGTAAATGATGCTAGTGATGTGGCTGGAGGGATTTTGGAAAAGTTTCCAAAGCGCCTTAATGTTGTTCCTCCTAGAGTTCTCAATGGTTCATTATGAGGTGTTACAGTTGAGTCATATAATGCTGATACAAAGTTTTGGAAGAAGCACGTGGAGGCCTATAAAAGAATCAACAAATGTATTGGAGAGATTAGATATCATAATGTTATGGACATGAATGCAGGTCTTGGTGACTTTGTAGCAGCACTTACATTGAACAAAGCTTGGGTTATGAATGTTGTCCCAACCATTGCAAAAGACAATACACTTAGTGTGATATATGAGAGAGGCCTTATTGGAATTTATTATGACTGGGATGGTTTCCCTTCATTTCTTTTTCATTTTTGCAAGACTTTGATTTTTGTAAGGATTATTTTTCCGCTGCAGTTTTAGTAGTTTCACCAGTTTTTCTTTGTAAACATAGTTCCATGAAATTTGAAGAATTATTTTTCATGTCTCTTAGCTTTCTGTTTGTGTATTTGGGCACGCAACAATATTTTTTAGACTTTTGATTGGGGAATTTCAAATTTTTTGGAATAGGAATTGAAATTCATGCTTTGAAAGGCTTGGAAAAAGAGTCAATTCTTTGTATGAGTTTTTCATGTTTAGAGGCTTATATATAAAGTTACGAATATTTAATGTGTGGGATGAGTTAGTGCATGTAAGGATGAATCAAACAGGTTGGCTCAGATGGTAGGTTGTAGATTGTGGATCTTGGCAATAGGATGAAATTTTTGAAATGAATGAAAGGAATGGGCATTAAGTAAAATAGCCAAATAAAAAGATGTAGGTTGAACTTGTTAAGTACTTCACATGTATAGCCATTTTTTTTGAACTTTAATGAGATTTTCTATCATAGATCAAAATACTAGGTTCATTGTTCGTTCTCATTGGTGAATATGATGAAGTCAGAAGCTCGATGAACATTATTAAAATTCTGACCAAAATTAGCTCTTATTATCAAGAAAATGATGTTTGCAGATTGTTAGCTATGATGATAGGCCTTGTCAATTTTACAAGAATTTCTACCCATCATGTAAGAAATGAGTTTTTAAAAATTGTTTGTGCTTCCTATTATAATCTTAACTTGGTCACGGGGTGATAAGCAAGGAAAATGTAGGAAAAATAACTAATTTCTATTCAACCAAAAGTACCTGAGCAATTTAAAATGCCAAAACTACTATTCCTGAAACTAGGAAAACAAATGTAGTATACAAGATTGCAAAATTTTTACTAAACATAACTCTATTGATAAAATGAACCTCCAATATACCAAGACAGATGAATTTTCTTGAGAAGATATGGACGTTCCAATTTTCCAGAGTTAAATATTTCAAAGAGTAACTGCAACTAAACATTCCTTTCTTGAGGCTTTTGGGCCTATTTATAATTTCCTCTCCCTATTAATCCTTTGTTCTTTGTATCTGGGATCAATGGCTTCACATGCATTTATTTTTTTAACCTTTTGAAACCTACCAAGATTCTTATTGCTACTTGTAGTTTGATTTTAGAATCTCACTATCCATTAAGATTCTTATTGCTACTTCTAGATCACTTCCTTTTTGTAACTTAACATTTGTTGTGGCAATAAATGGCCCACAAATTGCAACAACCCTGAATTTCAATGACTAACATAAATTACTAATGGCTAACATAAAACTAGGTCATTTCCACTTGTGGGTTGATTTCAGAATCTCACAACTATATAAGATTCTTATTGCTATGTGTAGATATTTTTTTTAAACCTTTTGTTGTGAGTAGGATATTCTATTTATATATTCAAAATTAGGTTATAGACATGTTGAGAGTTTGCTAGAGCTTTGGTTTAACCCTTGAATATTTTCAGAATAGGCCTTATTCATAAAGCTAACATGTATTCAAACAAATAAATATACCAAGAAAATTTTCTAGCTATCAGTTTACTAGTGTTTGTGTTTATAAGGATACATAATGTTCCATAAGCTAGTTGCATGGGCAGACCCAATGCTCCCTGCATAAATGTAGTGAATCTCAAACTCATACCTAGATGTACCATGATCAACTATTTATCATTAAAAACTACAATAGCCTAAGGATAATTCATGTGACCTTGGCTAAGTGTTGTTAACATCAATCTATCTGCTGTTGTTTAGCCATGTGTATGTGACATGTCTATAGATTGATCAAGAATTACTAGAGTGTAGGCCACACATTTTTTCTTTCAGGGAGATATATTTATCATCCAAAATTTGCAGGATATCTAGAATGTTCTCTAGCAGGAGGTTTATTTCTCAGTCTTGTGATCCATACTATTGGAAATCATTTCCCTAGTGTGCTAGTGCAAGTCCACTCTTTTGTTATATTGGGTAATTTGACTCCTAGAAATGTCTATGTGTAGGATTAGCATCTTTATCTCTCTATCCATAGGCTAACTAATAGTGGTGCACCTTTCTTGGTGATACATATAAATGTTCCATGATTTGGTTGCATGGGCAGGCCCAATGCTCGTTGCATAAAATTAGTGAATTTCAAACTCATACCTAGATGTACCATGATCAACTATTTGTCATTAAAAACTACAATAGCCTCAGGATAATTTATGTGACATTGGCTAAGTGTTGTTAGCATCAATTTCTCTACGGTTGTTTAGCCATGTGTATGTGACATGTCTATAGGTTGAGCAAGCATTACTAGTTTGTAGGCCACACATTTTTTCTTTCAGGGAAATATATTTATCATCCAAAATTTGGAGGATATCTAGAATGTTCTCTAGCAGGAGGTTTCTTTCTAAGTCTTCTGATACATACTATTGGAAATCATTTCCCTAGTGTGCTAGTGCAAGTCCACTCTTTTGTTATATTGGGTAATTCGACTCCTAGAAATGCCTATGTGTAGGATTAACATATTTGTCTCTCTATCCACAGGCTAAATAATAGTGGTGCAGCTTTCTTGGTGATACATAATGTTTCATGAGTTGGTTGCATGGGCAAGCCCAATGCTCCCTGCATAAAATTAGTTAATTTCAAACTCATACCTAGATGTACCATGATCAACTATTTGTCATTAAAAACTACAATAGCCTCAGGAGAATTCATGTGACATTGGCTAAGTGTTGTTAACATCAGTCTCTTTGCTGTTGTTTAGTCATGTGTATGTGACATGTCTATATATTGAGCAAGATTTACTAGTATGTAGGCCACACATTTGTTCTTTCAGGGAGATATATTTATCATCTAACATTTGGAGGATATCAAGAATGTGCTCTAGCGGGACGTTTCTTGCTTAGTCTTGTGATCCATACTATTGGAAATCATTTCCCTAGTGTGCTAGTGCAAGTCCACTCTTTTCTTATATTGGGTAATTCGACTCCTAGAAATGCCTATGTGTAGGATTAGCATTTTTATCTCTCTATCCACTAGCTAACTATTAGTGTCACACCTTTCTTGGTGGACCCTGCCTTCAAGCTCATACAATTGTTCCATGGTGGTTGAGTTGTGTCTATAATCAAGGCCTTCTACCAAATGTGTGGTATCCATGAGTTGTTTATTATTTCATGGGAGTGCTTAGGCTTTCTCCCTTTCTACTTTGGCTGGGGCTTTGTGTTGAAGATTGTAACTAGCTTTTGTAACTAGGTTTGGTCTTCATAATTGTATTTGAGTCATAATGAAATATATTTATCAAAGAAAGAAAAATAAATTTATTATTAAATAAATTGACTTATTAAAGCATGGGTTTCATGCTTGGGTCAATTTAATTTAGGTCAGGTCTCAATTGAAGACCTCCAAGGTTTATGTCAAGTGACCTTGTCCATGTCATATTATAAAGAACCCTTCTTGGGAATTATTTTTCAAGAAAGAAAATTATTTTATTTTAGGCCCTTTGAGACTACCTTGAGTTGGGAGAGAGATCCATATCTGGATCTCCATTATTATAAAGATCTGGTCTCCTTAGGTCATTATGGTCGAAGGAAATATTAAGACTTTAGTTCCAACATTTTTGGATCAAATAAAGGAACATTTTTATCTTGGCCATAAAATCAATGTTGCTGACAAGGGGTTGTTTTGTATGGGAAATTAAAGCTACCCGAATATAATTTGTAGTTAGGAGAACAACCTCCTTTGAAGATCAATTATCATAACTATGAACAATAAGATAAAAACCTGGAAATGATTCTTCTCACTATGTAAATCAATTATGGGTTTGCGGATGTACTCTTGTATTCCTAGATATTGGTTAGTTCTTCCAATATGATAAGACTATTCATCTTCAATAAGGATGCCTTCAAAAAATGGAATTGAACTTCCTGCCTTTGTCTCATATGGTTCACAAAATAACTTGATGACATGATGTTCTTTTCTTCCTCATTAGAATCCATTTCATATGTAGGATAGATGTCAAAGAAAAAAATATAGGATCTTGCATTGTTATATTCGAACTTAATAGGTAATGTTGATTGGAGATGCACATCATTATGGGTGCCAAAGTTTTTACCATATTCAAAATCACATATAGGAGTGTTGGTCTCTTGAACCTTAAGGGATCTTCAAGATTTCCCTTCATTAATGAATTTATTATTACTCTCATTCTCAGAGAAAAAAGAACTATAGTTTCGTCCATTATCTCCATCTGCGCTCAAGATTTTGTCATATGTTGGTTGAATTTCAATTTTCCAGTGTATAAAAAAGGCATGGCATGATACCCCTGTCATCACATGCTAAGTCTTCTAGGGTGATTGCAATATTGGTAGAAATTTGTTTCCTACCTTCCTGCTGAGATTACTCCTTTGCATTCAGGACCTTTTCTCACATTGTCAATCATTTGGAAATATGGGGGTGAATCAAATGAAGAGAAATGCCCAAGTGTAGAAATCCAGTTGAGCAGGCTGAAAAACTTGTAGGAAACTGTTCTTTGTCTTCTTCAACATGGTGGTCATTAACACTGCCTCAAAATGAATATTGGCTAGAACAAAGCATCCCATTGTTTTTACTTCACGATCTGTCTTAGGAATAAACCTCTCTTTATCTCTACCACACTCATCATTGACATAAAAAAGAAGTGTAGGTGTCATATTTATGTTTTGATCAAACTCAGAATGTAATTTTGAGCTGCCAAATGTGTTTCTAGGAATACCCATAGCTTTATTACCCTCACTTATCCTTCTACATGATCTGTTTATATACATGTTTATAAGGATGTCCTATTATTGTATTCTTCTTTGCTTCATTTTACCCTAGATTTAGTTTTGGCATTTTCTAGGAGTTGCGTTTTCACTCCCACATTGTACTCGTACTAGTTGTACCTTTCAGTCTCATTGACCTATTTATTATCATTCATTGGATATATAAAATTATATTATCGTATCTTATCTCACTTTCTGCTGATCAAAATACACTTCTCTAACCTGAGAAGTGTGTTCAAGTTTCAAAGCATCTCCAAATAGATTATAATTGGATGTGTTTGGGCTTCATCATATCTGCTACGTGATTGTTTGTCTTGTCAAAAGTGGGTAAATTGTTGCTAATCCATATCATCATAGTTTGAGCACTGGAGGTGGTCTATACACTGGTGAAAAAATGGAAAGCATGGCCTTCACCATCAAAGGCTTCTAAATCTATGCAATGGTATTTATAGCAATCATTTTTTACTTGAATTTTCTCTGAAATCTGAAATAGATGCCTCGTCATTGATAGAGATCCATATTGTTGTAATGTTGGATTTCTCACTATCTACAGTAATGCTGGGGTCAAAAGCTAATAGTTGATCTCCTTGTGAATCTAGGATGTCTTCTTTCAGATAACCCCATTCCTCTGCTATGTCTAGTTCCGAAAATCCTTTAGACATAATGATGTTGAAAGGGTCTTGGTGAGGTTTCAATAGCCCATATTTAAAATGGAACTATGCTTGCCAATATCGCTATAGGATACCTAGCTCAACAAAATCCTTGTCAAACATTCATTGTTGTGGTGTCACTTTACAGTAATTAATTTTTCCTTTCTTGTGGACCAGCTCATACCATTACTTGTGGCCCCTCTTAAAAAAATTATTTTGGTACACTGATTATGTTTGGCTAAAATTTGGATAACCTCTTTTATGGACCCAATGGTCCCATGACAAATACCCGTAGCATGTCAGCCATGAGGAAGTATGGAAAATAGTTGTCTTTCACCTAGTCAATTATGAAAATGGAAACCAATATGTCTTCCATCACATTTCACATTTCCCCCATTTTCAAACAATGGCCCTTTTTCAGAAGCTTTTCCATACAATGGTATTTTATTATTTCTCTTATGGTTTCTTTGGAACCTTTGAGCATGTAGGAATTTCTATTCTCTTGAAAACTCGTGTAATTCCAAGAAATCCATAGTGATAGGTCCTAGTGTTATTCCCCATTCATCACCCAATGAAATATCACAGCCACACATTTCAATGGAAAACACGTGGCTTCCTTGTGAGGGAAGACATACTGGTTTCCATTTTGCTAATTTAGGGAACAATTCCTTGTAAGCAAGGAGGAAGAGGTGAGAATAAAACTAGGTGACAAGTGGCATGTGTGAATGTATCACGATGTATTTTTAAACATCTAATTGTAACTCCCGTGTTTAGGAGACAAACAACCACCAATGACTCCATTGATTTCTCCGTCATTTGACTCCATTATATTTTTTATTTTATGTACTATGATATATCTACATTTGTGCCATTCCTCTTTTGTATTCTTCCTTTAATTTTTTAAATGCCACTTATATTACTTAAACTTATGAAATTAGTTAAACTTGTTATCATCATCTTATTTTTATAAGTCTTCTCATCTTTATTTGTAAGAACAATTGAGATATTGGGAAAAATATTGCCATATTTTAGTAACAGTTTGATCTATTTTCAACTGATTAGCACAAGCTAATGTGCATCTTTGACCCATCCAAGGTAATGTGAGTTGGGATGAGTTGAGGTTGGTACCTTAAGTAACTTTTCCAATTGAAGCAAGAAAAGGTTATTTTGGTTGCCATTATCAATGACCATATATGCTAGTTTGTGCTTGATTTGGCAGTTCTATGTACAATGAGCTTCCTTGTTGTTGGCAAGGCTATCTTTATGCATTAGCATAAAATGTGGGTCAATGTAGCTAGGATTTTTGACATCAACCTCTAAGTCTCCAACCTCTCAATATTTCTTATAAAGGAAGTATTTTTCCTTTTGGAGCTCTTTTGGGCTAAATGCTTGACATTCCTCATTGGAATGGGCAAGCTTCCTATGATAGGTGCCATATTTCTTCTTCCCACAGTGGGTAGAGGATATGGAATTGGTTTATTATTTTCTCTATGGTCTACCCACTATTTTCGGGCTGAGTAATTAGTAGAAATAAAATGAGGATGAAATTCCCTTCATCCACAGCTTCTTGAACCACCATTTATTTGTTGATGTTTCTAGGTTTTGCATTGCAAGATAATACCCCAAATTAGTTAAATAATGTCCACTTGTGGTGTTATAGGACCAAGAAATTTCATCATTGGAATCACTTAAACGAATGTGGGCCTTGCTTTCTTTCATGTCCCAAATCCTGTGCTTGGACCCATCTCTATCTCCAAATTTGCATTCAATTGACAACAACATGTCTATTAAGTGTGCATTGATGTGTCTTTGGAATTTGAACAATAAGTGTCTCTAGTAGTAAGATATTTTCCCCAATCACAACTATTTCATCTTTGCCAATTTTGACCCATGGGATTGAACCCAACTTCCATGCTAGGTATTGTCCAGCTATGAGAAAGGCTAGAGTTAAATCCTTCCATTGGTTTGATACATTCTGGTATTTTTTTGGCGATTGCAGATCCAATTCGAACTTGAGAATTTTTAGGATTAGGCTTTAAGAGGGGGGTGCATTTTTATGTTATTTTGTTTTTGGTTTTTATGCATTTTGGTGCTCTATGGGTTGCCTAAGTTTCAAATGGATTGGTTTGGAATTGGATCAAAGGTGGGTAGGTCTTGTCCAAATTAGAGGGTGGTTTAACCACACAAAATAGTGGTCTTGTCAAGGTCTTCATGAGAGTAAATACAGAAATGAAATATGACTGAGAAAAATGCAAATCAGCAAGCATAAAGACACTCAAAATACTATACATAACTCTTAGAATATCACCAAGTTGAGTGATAGGAGCCCTTACAAATTGGGAGGTGAATAACTTGCTATATAATTTAGTAAATGGTTGTATATGATAAAGTAACTTGCTGTTATGAATCTCTAGATTTGAGGAATGTAGTAAGATGTGGAAAATAATAAGCCAAACCACCCCTTGGGGGCCACCCACAAGTGTAGAGGCACTTTTAAGTGTTGGATCTATGGGTAGAGAAGCTAGGGAAATGAATAGATAATAACAAAAACCATCCCATAATTGAGAGTAGATGAGTAAAGCTAATGATAATAAAATTGATTACTCTACAATTGAGGTCAAATCCCCATAGGGTCAAAACCCAATTTTATTTTTATGTACACTTTTTTTTTTCTAGCAAGTTTAAAAATTTTTATCACTTAAAATGATGATAAAATATAACGCGGAAGTTAAGAAAATAAAAAGGATCATGAATACATACCTTTTTGATCAAACCCTTGAATGAGGGTTTCACTTACATAGTAATTATTACAACAGCATTTGTTGTTAAATATATATGGCGACATGAAATTAAAAAACAATATTTTAGGGGAAAATGGCACAGATATTTCATTAAGAATTACAGTTGTTACATCTAGGAGCCAAAAAGTAGTCAAATAAGAGTTGCTTGCCTAAAAAACAAATAACAGTTAATACTTGTTGATCCCAACTTAAAGACTACCCACATCTTACCTAAAAATGGCAATGTTGGGCAACAATTACATAGTTAAACTTGATCTAAATAATATATACATAAATTTCTTCCAAATTGAACAAAATGTTCATCTCATGAAACGTTTCCTAACTTTGTCACTTCTTAAGTAGGAAGGGATTGTTAGAAAGATAACATCCCACAATTGTACATGCTTCTTGAACTATCCATTTTCTCCCAAATAGAGCATTATTCCAATGACCAGAAGAAACAAAAAAATTAAAGATTAAAATAGAGATTAATATTAACAGATTTGAAAGATAGATTCAAAGTTGTAACATGTCATACAATAACCACTCATTACACCTCTTACAACATAATAATTTGGAGCATGTATGATCCGTTTTGGAAAGCATGGTCAATAAGTCATGTTCAAGACAGCAGAGGACTTTCTGTGGGATGCCTGGCCACCATTAGTTTTTCTAGGTAGCAAGATCTTGTCTTTGCGATCTCTCTATGGTGCACCCAAGCTTAGAACCATTGGTTAAGGAAAGGTAAGGATGCGAGGGGTCCTCTTTGAGGTACTAAATCCAAATAGGAGGTAGCGAGGTTTTTCTCAACCAAACAGGAGATCAGTAGGTTACTAGGTGGTTTTTAGGGCCCAGTTTGAAGCATCTAGGGCATCACCTGTATGCGGTCTTCCTCCTGAGTGTATTTAGGGCCGCAGAAGGTATCTCTTTCAAGGGTCTGTGATCACATGAAGCTTTGAAACCACTCCCCAACAATTATAGGTCTCCAATTATAGGCCAAAAATTACTAAACATCCCAAGCAGGCCTCTAGAACCTATATTTTGTTGATGTGATGTAGCAACATAATCAAATCTCCAACCATAGGTGAAATTTGGATTAAAAGGGGACTATCATAAGATCTAACCAGCCATTTGACTAGGTTAAGAGACTACTCCAACCGCAAATTGAAACTCCACTTAGAAAGGGTTGTCACAAACTCTTCCTAACAACAAACAAGTTTGGAGGCAACACAGTTAGACAGTGAGCTGTTAATTAGTATATTACCAACTAAACTTGGATAGTTCTAGTATGGGTTACAGATGGAATACTTATCTATTGAATATTAACATTACAGTCAGAATTATATTGGTGGATTATTGGTTTTATAGGTCTATTGTTCCTTAGGTGGTTAGCCCTAACTTGTGGTGGTTTGCTGAAGAAACATATGACTGTTAAATATCTCTTATCATTAGTGAATTATATAGAAGGGTACTTACCATTATATGAGTTGATAAATGTGCATTGCTGTTATGATTATTTTCATGATTGGAAAATCCTAGATAAGGATTGAACCCCAAGGCCAAAAATTACCTAGGTACACTGCATACTTCCATTAGAGAAACAGTAAAAAACACATTTCAATCTACTTGGATCATAAGCTATAACCAAAGATGTTGTATTGTCAAATCCATGAGAGGTTGGGGTAGGATGATGGCCTGCAAAAGGCAGAAAGGAGTTGCAGCAAGGTAGACTTTAGTAGGTTTGCATTGCTATTGAAGAGGATCTCCATAATGTGTCCCTCTATGATGAGGATGCATGGTTGGAAATAATCGTTCAGAGGGAGGTGAAGCAGAGGGGAATATATTGCCAAGGTTGTCTGAGTTTGTTTCACGCTGCAGTAGATTCATAAGGGATATGAGGGCTCAAAATTCTATTTTGACTTTTTAGAGGTATTGAGGGTGAAATCTAGTAGAGGTGTAACTCCTTCAAGGCATTTGTAGTAGTGCAATGTTACTATTTAGCATTAAAGGTTTCGCTGTTGACACATTTAAGCCTTATGGCTTCGTACCCGATTTCCATAGTGTATGCTATAATTTCAATCCATGTATATCAGAGCATAGGTAAGGACAAGCCCACGCAAGAAGAGAATGCAATACAACTAAGAAGTGAGATATTCTACCTTGAAGGCATGACTCATTAGGTATGTAGTTGAAATGAGAGATAGCACAAGAGATATTTTTCCTCTGAGATCCTTACATTGAATATGAATTTTTTTATTAAATGTTGAGGTTTCATAGTGACATGATTTTGTATAAGAGTCTAGCAGTTATTTGTATGTCAGAATAAGAGGCAACTTGAAATTTTTAGCTAGAATTGAGTTCATCGAAGTCTAGCCTAATCCAACAAGAGGACTAGTATTGACTTGATTCTTATACTCTGAAAAAAAAGGAGTATTGTTATAGTACCACTATAAGAATGAAATTCTAAACTTGCCCACAGTCCTGAAGCAGTCATTCAGACCTCCTTAAGGACACAAGGTTTTGTTTGATCTTGGATTTTTCATTTTGTATGCCTGTCACTTTAAGTGGGTATGCTCTGAAATATTTTGACCTTTGGAGAAGTAATAGTCCTATTGTGGTGTGGGATTCATTGGATACATGAAGGTGTATTAAAGACTCTAAGGGCTCAGTCTATAGGAATTTCTTGACAACTATTTGACACTTGGCTATATGAGTCATAACTATACGTTGATGAGACTTCATGCTTGTGGGAGCTTCAAGAATGACTTTAGCTCATGTTGATCCAAGTTTCAAAGATTGCAAGCCATTATTATCTGAGTTTTAATGGAAGATTACAAATCTAGGTACAAAGGTTCTTCTATCTGATTTTGAGGATTTATTTAATCACTCTCTTCTACCCTAGAACAAAACGACCTGTCTTGTGGATTGTTCACTTGAAAAAACCTCAATATAGACCTAGATTTATCTGGGCTGAATTATCTTAAAGTTGATTTGAAGTTCTGAACCAAATTATAGTTTTTTGTTGTTTAAGGTTCTCATAAGAAGTTGTTGGAAAGCTGCGGCCTCTCCTCTACTCTTTGAACAAGACTATTGAACACAAGTATGATAAATATTTGTTATCAGAACTAGGGCCTAAAAAACAAAAGTGTCATTGGCGTAACTCACTTAAGTTTCATGCATGGATATTTTACTGTTTGAAAGGCTAGTTGTCTAAGTATACATCTGAAAGTGAATTTGGGAAACATGGATGTTCTTATATCAGGATTATTTTGTGTTCAGTGTGATAAATTTTTTTTGGCTAACTCAGGGAAAAGTGACCTTGATGTGACTTTATATAAGATATAAAGGAAATATATTCTTAATAATACAAATGTTAGAGTTTTCTTCCAGTATCTGTTAGTATCTCTTTTCTTGACTTATTTTTAGTGAATCATTAGAGCAAGTTCGTGTTGCTACTGTGGGAAGAATTTCTCGTCTTCTATGCCATGCAATCAAGTGGCCTTCTGGGAACAAAACCTTTGTGGATAAAATACCTAGATATACTTCCACTTTATGAGAAGAAGGTTGTGAGGAGATAATTTTTTTTAAAAATCCATTACTTCATTGAGAATAATGTAATGGATATTTTGTTTGAAGATGATGACGAATGCAACCAAACAAAAGAAGAAAATATGCTTGGAATATTAAACATGCTTTGGAAGCCACTGATGATCTAGATGTATTTGAGACTTTTTTTGAAATGGTAGCAGAAATTATGAAAATGGCTGATGTCCATGGATATTTTTTTTTTCTCATTTTATTTATTGATTGATTAACTTAACAATTCAAATAGTTGGGTAAGAGCAACAACTGCTAGGTTAATACATAAATCTGCTAGTTTTAAATAGAAGGGAGGAATCAGATCAATCCTTTTCAAGTTTGATGGAATTAGAGATGAGCTGTTTGAATACTTGAAAGAAAGGTTTGTCACACACCTAGTTATGAGAATTGAATTTTCAGAGGTCATTTTGGGTATACCAAGTTTAGATCTTGTTCAGGAGATGGTCCCTTTGGTTCTTCAAAAGCTTGTAGTTCTACAATAGAAGAATTTCTATGCATTAGCTACTTTGCATGAATTGGAAACATAGTTGAATACAATTTTTCTAGTTTTATTGTTGGAATGGTGTCACAAGGCTCTATCATTTGTGTTTCTTCACTCAGATAAAAGGAACTGGTTATTGTAATGCAATTCTATGAAGCCCAGACATGATCTAATACTAGAGATATTTTTACTAGAGTGTTTCCAGTTCTGCTTGAGGAGTTTGTACATTTCCTTAGGGATGCACAAAGTGACGATATTGATGAAAGGCTATCAAAGGTTCTAGATATGATTTAAGAGGTGGCTAGTCTTGTCAATAGATCAGATGATATTCTAGGATTTTTAAGGAATTACTGGTTTCCATTTTTCTAGTTTAGGGAACAATTCCTTGTAAGCAAGGAGGAAGAGGTGAGAGTAATACCAGGTGACAAATGGCAAGTGGGAATGTATCATAGTGTCTTTGTAAAATTCTAATTGTAACTCGCATGTTTAGGATACAAAAAACCACCAATGACCCCATTGATTTCTCCATCAATTACTGCATTAATTAACTTCATTATATTTTATATTTTGTGTACTACAATATATCTGCATTTGTGGCATTCATCTCTTGTAGGCTTCCTATTATTTTTTAAATGCCACTTATATTACTTTAAGGAAAAGGAGAAATTAGTTACATTTGTGATATGTGTATGCACATATTTTCTCAAGCTCCACACAGAAGAAGGTTTCAGAACTACGGAAAAATATATGATGTTACTTGTTTACAAATTTGAGAAAGCCTCAAGGGTTACAATCAAAATATAGAAATTTTGTTTCCTGGTGGAATGTGAGACATTCTTGGATTTGTATAACACTTCAATGCTTGTTTAGGATCTAGGTAAGTGTGAATGAATAAAATATTTTTGTCATCGTTCTATATTGGATTCCCATTCTCTCTAAGTTATCAAAGGCAAGTTAAAACCTTATTAGACTAAGGGAAAACATATTCCATTGCCAAAATTTAACCTTATAGGGAAGTGCACTACACTTGTTTGATACTTCCACACATTTTGAGGGCATGCCAATAGAAGTTTCAATGTTGTTGGATACACCGACGTTGGTGAGTTTTAGAAAAAATCATTTGTCAAATATGTTGGTTTCATGAAGTAATATTTCCAACCAAGAGGATAAAGACTTGGCATGTCTAGGACATAGTGGTGTTATTTCTTGCTTGTATTTGTGATTTATTGGTATTCCACCACTAATAACTTCATTACGTAGTTGTCTGTTTAGCAGTATATTACAATAGTGACTTGTTAATGGAAAATGATTCTAGTTTTTTTGAGCATCATAACTTGAAGGAAATATAGCATTGAATTAGAAAAATGGAATATATTCTGAAAAATATGTTTTTTGATCAAATATAGGCTCGTTGCCTGATTATTTAAAAAAAACAGTGATGACAATAAACAATGATTTTGGACACGATGAATTACATAACTCTCCAGCTTAAAAACAAGTTAGCATATTCAATTTTGTGTGCATCAAATAAAAATTAATAACATTAAGTTTCCTTTGAATATTTATAGAACCATTTTAGAGATTCTAAATGGAAATTGCATGTGCTAATATTTCTCAATTAATTACATGGTAAACAAGGGGCATACATAATTTGTTGTCTTATGGGAATTGGATTCCTTTTCCCTTGGAATAATACATTGATAATTGAATATTACTATATTGAAGCTATATTCCTGGTTAGTATCGCAATTTAAAAAGTCTTGCCTTATTCTTTTTTAGTTTCTTGTTGTAATCTTATGTCAGCAATACTTTTCTCCACCCATTAGATTTCTACTAACCAGTTTTATTGTTGAAGTGTCACTTCTTCTTAGAGATAACTAGAGGAAACGATACAAATACAAAAGTGGAGCATGAGACATCATTAGTATAAATTGCTAGCTCTGTTGTGTTTATTTGTGACATTTCATTTGCTTTGTTAATACAGGTCTTCTGACCACTTAGTGGCCACTATTTCCCAGCTAAAGAGAAATTGTTCGAGTTTCTTGCTTTTATGGGGAAAAATGACACTAAAAATATTGCTTTATAGTCTACTTTAGTTTATATTCCAGTCTTCATCGACTTTCATATATTATACTCTGTATTGTAACTTTTTTGTTTTTTTTTTGCAGAAAATGGACTCAGTATTGATGGTAAGAAGCAAGGATTGAAGAAAGAAGGGAACAATAACACTAGAGTGAAAAAGAGAGATAAGTGTACTGTTCTAGTGGTACCCGTAGAGCCAATATCCCGCATAAGACACACATATAAATATTGATGGTCAAGTTTTCAGAGTTGGTGAATTCACTTGCAATTCATTGGCAAGATAATGATAATGTTTTGTGATGAACAATATTTTATTTGTAGATTGTACTCCAACCAATGATTGAAGAAAGAAGGGAACAATAACACTAGAGTGAAAAAGAGAGATAAGTGTACTGGTCTAGTGGTACCCGTAGAGCCAATATCCCGCATAAGACACACATATAAATATTGATGGTCAAGTTTTCAGAGTTGGTGAATTCACTTGCAATTCCTTGGCAAGATAATGATAATGTTTTGAAGTGATGAACAATATTTTATTTGTAGATTGTACTCCAACCAATATTAAGTTGGAAAGTCATATTGTAATACTTGACATTTTATATAATGTAATTTGTGGTTGGAATTATTTATAGTTGCACTTGATATTACTTGGTATTCTAAGTAACATATGTAATTTTGTGTTTCATATTAGATGAACATGTAAATTGTATGACATTTTTTTAAAATTTAGTTGCAAAATCATATTGATTAATTCATGTTGATTAATAATGAACACAAAATCAATCTAAAACTATTAAAATAGTAGTTTATATTGATTAATGATGAACAAAAATAAAATGAATATACGACTAAATTAGTCATTTATAATGATTATTAATGAAAGTAAATGAAATGAATATAAAATACTAAATTAGTTATTTATATAATCAATAAATGACTACTGCAAATGATAAATTTGTGACTACAAATGATGACTAAATTTTGCATATGTACGACTATTAGTAGCTAATTTACAGTATCTTATAACACGACTAAAATTTAGTCATATTTCTTCGGTCATTAATTGGTTTCAAACGATGACTAAAATTTGCATATATATGACTATTAGTAGCTAATTTACAGTATCTTATAACATGACCAACATTTTGGTCATATTTCTTTGGTCATTAATGAGTTTTCTTGGGTGATGGTATAGTCATATATTTTGTTGTATATTTGGTCATTAATTGTGACAATTAATGACTAAAGAAAAGATTAAATCAATGATTAAATCAATGACCAAATCAATGACCAAATTAATCACCAAATCAATGGCTAAATTAATGATCAAATCAATGACTGAATTAATGACTAAATCAATGACTAAATTAATGACCAAATATACAACTAGACAAAAAAATTGAAATAACCAATTAATGACTAAGCTAAAAATGACAAAAAGTTGGTCGCATTATAAGACACTGTAAATTAGCTACTATTGGTCACCGACCGAAAAATAGTCGTTTATATGCAAATTTTAGTCATTCTTTTAGTAACTAATTAGCCATTTTCTACTAGTGTCCAAATCTTGAATTGTTGTATTCGATCCACCATTTGCAGCAGTCGGCTTGACTTCATCACCAGTGACAATGCTATAAGAATTTTGTCCCTCAAGAAAAGTCTAAAGCTTAAATTTCCAATTTGTGTAATTGGAGCCATCCAACTTGCTGCTTTCATTTAAATATTCTGCCATCTGAGAATTTATCTTGGAAAGGAATAAAAAAAAGACTACTCCAACAACTTAAAAGATAAAGGTTCAAAGTAGGATTTTGCTCTGCTATTAATGAGGGCCTTTTCACTAATGCTGCAAAAAAAAATGGATGGACAGCGAAGCCACGCTCTAAAACTTGGCCATGAGGAATTCAAAACAGGTTTTTTTTTTTTTTGCTCAAGCTGGAGATACCTCCATTTTGATCAGTGGAGACAACTATTCAAGAAATTAATCATTTCCTTTAGCACTTTTTACACAATTCTTTACACTCACCTGCAGGTGATTTCTCACCACGAATCTATATTGGTTCAAGGAAGGACGGGTGGCCATTGTTTGCTTTGGTTCAAAGCCATATTTTGCATTCAGCTAGTCCCGGTGTTTTTGGTAGCATCGATCCAAACCCACGAAGTAGACAGGCCCATTGATTCTATGATTTGATGTTGAATCCACACAGAACCTCAAAAAACATATTATTAGTGAAAGGATGAGGATTCTGGTTCTAAATTAGGCAAAAGTGCATTCATGGACCAGGCATCGTCCAGGCATCAAACAACACAAACAACAGGCTTCAAATTGCAAATTCGTTGACCGCACCAGATGCAAATTCGCCTTCATGGCCTCCACGTCTCTGGTTGTTGCTGTTGTTTCTCCTTGGCACCCATGCAGGTTCAGCCTCCACCACAGCACAGGTCCTCTTAAATAGACCTTGACCTTCACGACCTCCATGTCTCTGGTTGATGCTGCTGTTTCTCCTTGGCACCCACGCAGGCTTAGCCTCCACTGCAACACAACTCTTCAACAGACCTCAGCCTTCAATTAGCTTCAATCGCACAGCAAGGCGGGCGGATTTCCCAAACGCGACAGCAACGTGAGATGGAGTCCCCCACATTAGCTCTGCAAAGATCACGCTTGTGATTCATAAACGATGGCAGGCGTGGCTACTCATGGAAGAAATTAGAAGCATAAAATGCAGGGCGTGTGGAGGGACGCGACCAAATGTAGCCACAGATCGACCAATTCCTAAATTCTCCCATGGCTCAAGGCCTTCGATAACAGTATTTCTCCCATGGCTCAAGGCCTTCGATAACAGTATTTCTCGAATATATAGTTGGCACACTGGTGGAGTAACTTGGCCTTCCTCACGATGCCTTATCATGGCGATCCTCCGTATAATAAAAAATACGCAGACATAGGCAGCGTAGGCAACCTCCTCCTTATGCTCCTCCAGAGCTTAGTTAAGCTCCCACAATTCTCCATGCTACCAATAGCGTCAAATACCTCACGCTCACCCAGTTTACTCATAGATCCACACAACACTTCTGAGCTTTGATACCATGTCAATAGTTGCACATGGAAGACATGAATTGTCAAACAACATAGGAGCTCACAGGTGCAGATTACCAGGAGCTCCTACAAGCAAATGCACCCGCTTGGGTTTCACATTAAAATCCAATATTAAATAGATACATTTGGTTAGGGATAGTAGAACAGATTCCTGAATGATAGGAGCTGAATGTCTAATAAAAAACAAAATCAAAACTACGTAACAATTTTTACCTAATCTCCATTAATTCTAACATACTTAACATCTATTTTAATATTGGTACTATATATATATATATATATATATATATATATATATATATATATATATATATAGTTAGTTAGTATGTTAAGTGGGCCTAGTGGTTAAAAGCATGCGTTTCTTTCTAAGAAATCACAAGCTCAAAACTAGAGAGATAGAGTATGCATGTCTTTATAAACATAACGCAAATAATTTTTTCCTGGAAAAAAAGTCATAATTAATTTTTAATTAAGATAAACCAATTTAGTTTGAAAATTAAGGCTGCAAGATCCAAATATGTCATCCACGAAACAAATAAAAAAAAACTAAAGCATATCAAAATATCCTACAATGCAGAGTAAAAGTATTGGTAATCCTAGTACAATACTTGACACCATCAGGAGGAGTAAGCTACGCCTTATCTCCAAAAATTCTTGAACATTTGGATAGTCCAAGATCAATGTACAACAACTATACAAGCCTTGTCAAACTATTCAAGGCTGGAAATGATGAATCAATAATGAGGGACTGTTAGCCTGGACCCTACACCAGGACTTTTCCTCCTTAATACACTTCTTCCATTCTCTCTTGTGGATTTTTCCTCTTCTCTTATACAACTTCAAAGAAAATAAATATATCATGTCCACCAATTACGTGGTGGTGGTTCATATGGCCCTTAGCTTCTGCAGCATCCTCATGAGTCCTGTACTTCACAAACCCAAAACCCCTTGAGGCTAGTAATTTTTGGGAAGATAAACATCTTTTACTGCTCAAAAACAGTAAGGCCTTGCGTCTACTAGAAGCCCATTGGACAACCTGTCTCTCTCCCTCTAATCCTCGTAACGTTTTCTACAAGGAGGGCTCCGGTTTCCCCCCATTTCGCCTTGGAACTATTTGATACGAATTGAATTAAATGTGAGTGTGGCTCTGAACAAATATTCTCATAGATAGCTTCGCTTTCTCGCTTGCTATGGCTATACAGAATGAAACCCCTCTCTTCCTTGGTGTCTAAATTTGCTTTTCAATTTCTTTTTTCCCTCTACCTTTAAATACGATCATGTGATGGAATTTCTTTTGTTTCTTTCCATTCCCCTGGCTTTATCATAATCACCATCGGCTACTACAAAATATATGTATGGAAAGTGATATATCAATTATCATAATAATTTTATTCATAATTTATAATGGTTTATATTATTCTTTTTTTCTTTTCTATGTATTTGGTATTTGTGATTTTGTGTATTTATTAGGTGTTACGATATCATTTGAATCCTCATTGTTTGATTACAATATTTATTTTGATCATGATGTAATAGGAAATACATCGAACAAATATGTTTTTTGCGAAAAGGTTAGGAAATATTTTTTCCTTAGAAAATGTAAACATGATCTAGAATTCTTCTATTTCTCTTGTTAAAAAAAATTCACTTCATCTAGAATTTTGGTCTGTCATGGTTAGATTGTTGATTTTTTAGATAAACTTTGTCTATCTTGTTTTACCTTTTCTATCTTCTAAAACAATAACAAACTTGAAGTATATGATTGGGCCTAATGGTTAAGAGTATGTGTTTCCTCATAAGAGGTCACAATTTCAAACCGAGAGGGAGGTATAGTATCTATGCCTTTATATACTTAGCATTTAAATCGCTATGCGAAGGTGGGTCCCTTGTCCCACAAAAAAGAGGGTCTCATACACCAATTTGGTGTGACCATAAAATTGGACAATAATAATAATTGTTATTATGTGTAGTTATATACAAATATGATTAAATAAATGTAATGAAAGTTGCATATTGATGTCTAGATAAGGAACATACTTTGCCATAAATATTCCAAAAACAATTCCATGAATCATTCATAAAGAGTTTCCCATGAAGCCCAATTATAATTTCCTTATGAAACTTTAAATAATTCAATAAGGAAGACAATTAGTTATGTTTTTATATAATTCTAGACATACTTTTCCTATTTGTGGTTCATTTTCAATCACATAAATCATGTACTCACATTTTCTTCTTCATTTATCGATGTTATCAAAGGAATGGTATTGATAAACCCATTTAATTCAAGGTTTTCTTTGATTTTATGAGAAAAACATAAATATTCAAGTTCACTTGATTTTTTCCTATCATTTACCATTTAGGAAATCTTTATAGAAACTTGGAAAAGTCTGGGTAGAAGGTCAACAAAAGTATGATTCTTTCCTTTAATTTATTTAAACTTATATAAAAAATTCCCAACAAAATGTTCCATGTTATCAACGTTCTTTCACATGTCTTTATTATTCTTAGAAGTGAGATATGTGTAGAAATTATACAAAAAATATGTATACCAATGGATTCAATCCGATCATGCAATATGCTAAAACAAAATACTGAATTCTTCTACAAATTAATTGCAGAAAATAAACATGGTCACAGAATCACACCAAGTAAAAGAAAGAATCCAATCAATCCACAAAACAGATATATTTCCTAGGGAGATCTTGCTACTCAAAACCCCTCTATATTCTATTGTATATTCAACCAAGGAATCATGAAACAATACAATGCACTCTTCTCACAAGAGTCTGTTGCACTCTACCAACTATCTCACACTGATCTGGACAAAGTCAACCAACACTTAGCCAATTTCCTGCATCTTCTCAGCCTGCCTTGCTTGCGCAATTTCTGTAGAATTAAATCCCTATTATTTAGGAATTTCATCCTTCCAAAACTGCGTAATGCTCATGGGAAATCCTATGGCTGTGTAATTGCACACCTACAATTTTCTAATAATAAAATTGATAGTTAGCTTCCCTTTAACCTCTGTCTCAACTGGGTCTTCATCAGAACTGACATGCATGTAGCTATTAATAGTAAATCATTAGTTACTTGACAGATCATTGCATGTGAATTAGATTTGATTTAATTCACTTGACCTCTCACTAGTGCAACAATCAGTTACAACTAGTTAAACTGATTTTAACTCAATTAATTGAGTTAACTGATTTCTCATGCATTAAACTAATACATTAACTACAACTTGGACTCTAAAACAAATAGAATAACTCTACATGCCTCACTAACCACCCTCAACTCGAATTTCATAAGCTAACTAAGTCTATCACACTCAGTTAACTATTACAAGTGATTATGAGATAAGATTACAAAATATTTTCCAATTTAATTAAGGGAAAATTAAAATCGACACACATTTCTTGTTAACTTTTCAACACTCCCTCTCAACAAAAAATGGATTATCAGCTACCCCGATCTTGTCTCTGTGGTATTCAAATTTTCTCTTGGTGAGCACCTTCATTAGAATATATGCATCCTAATCCTCTGTGGGAATGTATTGAAGTAACTTAATGCATCTCTGAACACAATCTCTTAGATGGTGGTACCATATTCAATATGCTTGGATCTGTCATGGAATATTGGATTAACCGAGAGTTTTATGAAACTCTGGTTATCACAATGTATCACAGTCAGATACATCTGATGACCAAACAAACCAATAAGTATCTTCCTCATCCACATGGCCTCACATGCCACCTAACTGGCTGTCATGTACTCTGCCTCTGCTGAATTGAGTGAAACTTATCTCTACTTCCTTTTGTACCAAGAAATTGTTGTCAATCCTATGATGAAGATCCATTCTGATGTTCTCTTTTTTTCTGATGGAATACCTAGCCAATCTGCATCGGTGAAGCCTTGAAGCTTCACTCCCTCTGTCCGTCTATACCATAATCCATACTCTGTAGTGCCCCTGACATATCTCAAGACATGCATCCCTGCCTTCCAAAAGAGCTTGATCGGCTTAGCCATAGCTTGACTAAGTTAGTTAACTACATAGCATATGTTTGGTCATGTGTTCACCAAGTACATGAGTGAACCCACAAGTTGCCTGTAAACAATAGTGTCCACTACCTCACCTGAAGTAGCATCCTCATTCCTCCAGTTTCCTACAAGAGGAGTCTCCATGGGTTTACAACTCTCCATGTGGAACTTCCTTGGAATCTCTTTGGCATACTTGCCTTGAGAAAAAAATAGATCCCCATCCCAATGCCATATCTCCAAATGAAGGAAATAGTGAAAGATTCCGATGTCCTTCATCTCAAACTCTCTTGCAAGATCCTCTTTGCAAGAAGTTATGAGTTACTCATCACCTGTCAGAATAAGATCATCAACATAAAGTACGATAATCAAATGCTTACCATCAACAAAAATCTGGTATAGGTTCTCATTTGCTTCAGTCTTCATGAAGCCCAACCCGGTGAAATAGCTGTCAATACTAGTGTACCAAGCACGAGGTGCTTGCTTCAGCCCATACAATGATCTCTTGAGTTTGCACACATGCGGCTCACTGTCAAAGGTCTCAAAACCTTCTGCCTTCTCAATGTACACTTCTTCCTTAATAACTCCATTGAGAAATGTAGTCTTCACATCCATCTGATGTATCTATCAACCCATCTACACTGAGAGAGCAAGGATAGATCTAATCAATGAGTACCTTGCAACTGGTGCAAAAGTCTCCTCATAGTCAATCCCCTCAACCTATGAGAATCCCCAGGCTACAAATCTAGCCTTGTAATTCTCCACACTCCCATTTGTTGCCTGCTTCACCTTATAGATCCATCTAAATCTAACCACTAACTTCTCGACTGGTCTTGGGACAACTTCCCATGCATTATTCCTGATGATGGAGTCATACTCCTCAAACAGGGCATCAACCCAAGTTGGTTGTTGCACTACTTCTTCAAAAGAGGATGGTTATGTCACAATACACTTGCTCATAAGAGCCATGTATCTAGTAAATTGGTCTGGTGACTGTCTCTATCTGCGCAGTGATGTAGGTACTCCTACATGTTCTGCCACATCAAGTCTCAATCTGTCAGCTTCTGTGGTGTGCCTCCTACCATGTCTGGTGGAGGACTCTACATTAGTGGTTTCTTCCACTCCATGATCCTTTGCATTTGGCTTCTCCACATATTGAGGTTCATCCTTTGGAACCAAGATTTCCTCATCTTCATGCAAATCAAGCTCCCTCTCAAGGGACAATCACATGTCTTTATCCTCATCAAATTTTACATCTCGTCTGACAACTGTCATCCTACTATTCAGAAAATACACCTGATAGTTGTGGGGAGTATCAGTGTACCCCACAAATATCCCAATCTATGTTTTTGGTTCTATATTCTTTCTAGAATCTTTGGTCACATGGAAATAGACAGATGAACAAAAAATTTTAAAATATGAAACATCAAGTTTCTTACCAGAAAAAGCCTCCTATGGTGTACTCATGCCAAGTATCCGATGAGGAATACGGTTCTGCACAAATACCATTGTGTTGCATGCCTCTACCCACAGATGCAACGATAGGCCCTGATCATGTAACATCACTCGTGTTGCACCCACAATTGTTTTGTTCTTTCTTTCTGCAACCCCATTATGTTGTGGGTTATGAAGTGTAATCAAATATCTCCAAATTCCTTCTTTGGCACAAAATTTCTTGAATTAATTGGAGATTTACTCACCACCATTGTTTCTCCTTAGAGCCTTTACATGATTTCATGTATCTTTCTCAACCAGTGCTTTGAACTCACAAAATTTTGAGAATGTCTTATCTTTCTTCTGCATGAAGTAGATCCAACGCTTTCTAGAAAAATCATCAACAAAAATCACATAATACTTGTGCTTTGTTGTAGAAGCTATAGATAATGGTCCACTCACATTTTAGTGAACTCTCTCAAGTATTTTCGCCACTCAATTCTCCTTCTCATGAAAAGTGGCCTTTGTATTCTTCCCCATGGTACATCCCTTGCATGTGTCTATATGTGCAAGAGTACCCTTCATAATTCCCATAGAAATTTGTTGCATGACCTAATTCAAAGCACCATGGTGTAGATGGCCCAATCTCCTATGTCATAACTCACCATCATCCAGACTCACCACTCTGTTTGCTTTACCCATCAAATTTGTGCAACCATCTACATCAAGTTTGTACAGGTTCTTCACACGAACCCCAATATTCTTAATTTATACTATGGCTTTGTGATGAAGGAATGATTTCCCTTCACTGAAAAACCACATCATATCTTCTATCCTCAAACATAGCAATTGAAACTAAATTCTTTTTCAAGCCTGGTGCATGCATGAAATATTTTAATAAGAAAGGTTTACCTGACTGTCTCTTGTTGGCTTGAGGGGTCCTGACCTAGGTTCAATGTGCAAGGTTTGCCAACAAAACCCTATACTACTGGCCCTTTCGGTAGTGACCTACTTGCGTAGGTCAAAGTCTCACCCAAAGTAGTATGGGTGGGTGCTGGAACCAGGTTTCCACACCCTGAGAAAGGATGGGTAAGGCAAGAAGAGCTATGCTAGATCTTGTGATTCCCAGATTACCTTGCTCTGTGCAGAGTTAATTAAGTCTCTATTCACATCCACATGCATTAGATCTATAGTTATAGGATTGTTATAACATCAACACAGCAGTACATAAACATAATATAACGGATCTAGATCCGAGAATGCAGTACACAGATCTTTCACAGCTTAAATATAGAAAATGAACAATACAACAATTATCAGTAATTCACACAAAAGTACTCACAGATTCAGTTATCTAACAATCTTCCGCATTCATTCATTCATCAATTCTTCCTTACAATTACCTTCCCAACCTGTGCACACAGCAGCAGGGATCGCACACAGCTGGACTTGTTTCTCTGTGGACACAGCCAGTAGGAGTCCTTTCCCCAAAACCAAAAAAAATATCTTAAACCACTATTCGCATCAATAATTCATCATTTCTTATCCTTTACAATACAAAATGCATCTCTATTTATAACAATCTAGCCTCAACTTTCCTATGGTCTGCAACCCATGGTTTTCGGACCCCTAGTTTACCCTTTCACCCATTACAATGCTTTCGGGGCTTTGACCCACCCCAAAACCCCTGCGCTAGACTAAATATAATAAAAAATATTCAAAATGGACCAGTTTCGCAGCTTGTTAGGAGACCCCATTCCAATAGTCCCCCAACACAATCTTGTGACTCGTCCCAAGTCACTGCAGTGGTGCGGCCTCTATTTTCATGCATAGGGTAGCCAGAGTGCAGACCAGTGGGGGGAGCACTTCCTGACTCTGGGCCGCAGCTCGTTGCGCAATCTTGACAAGTGTCAAGGAGGCAGGGCTGTCTGGAGCCACGGCAACCCTTTATAACAGCCGGTGGAGGCACGTAATGGTGGATTGAGTGTCTTTGGCGAGCTGGAGTGCGGTGTTGGCCCATGGTTTCAACCATTTTCGGATGACATGCTTGTTGTGGCAAAGGTTCTCAAGCTTGGCCAAGACGGCTAGATGTTGCGCAGAGCTAGTGGAGGCTCTGACTTGATCTAGAGCAAATTCCGCCTGCAGTAATTCCTTCTGGATATGCTGAAGCATGGAATGGTGCTAGATGACCATCCATATTTGGGTAGCTATTTTGACCAATTATTGTGTGCCCCACATCAGCTGCTCCTGAATAATATGCATTGCATCTGTGACCACTGCAATCCATTGGTCCCTTTCTTTCGGAGGTATGTCATATTACTGTTGTGTGGCCTGGTCACAGTGGAAAACTTTGTGCAACACTATGGTGTATAGTCCTTGTAGCTTTGTGTGAGATAGTTGCGCTAAATCTATTTGGATGTCCCTAATAGTTGGATCAGGAGCATTAACTAGGGAAATGCGAGGGAGTGAACATAGATTGCTTCTGCTGGGAGGTACTATGGAGTTGCGGATAAGTCGCACATGTCCCTGTATCTCAACGTTCCTTCTTGGCGTAGAACCAGTTGGGACCTGACTGTGATGCTGCGGGCAGGGGACTGCGGTACTAGCAGACCTTCTTCTGCTATATCTTCTAAGGCCAGTCGGCTAGGTCCCGTGGCTATCCTTGGAGTGCGAAGGTTGGTTGCGCAGTACTGGTGCCTCTCTGTTTGTGGCTTGCAGACAATTATTTATGCAGGAAGCCAATACTCTTTCCTTTGACTACACTCAGCATTCCCAGGCTCTCTTAAGATGATATCTACAGGTACTGAGTAGCCTGGGACCAAATTATTCAGCGGGTTAGGGTCCATCTTAGCAACAAGGAAACGGGCATCCCAGAGAATGTTAATGAGTGCAAAAAACAATTACGTAGATAGCAGGAGCATTTTGTAGGGTGAATAGATAGCCTAGTGCAAAGTTATCCAGCCAATCGCACATCGTCTGGAGCTATTTAATGGTGGAGTAGCCTATTCGTGAGACTAAACATCGATCAAGTGGATCAATCTTACCATAAATGGCTTCGTTAATGATCTGCCACCTATTTTGCATGCTTGTAAGATTCCTTTTTTATCAAATCAGGATGTGATGATGGTCATCCTTCGTGCCTGAGGTCGTTTCCACGGAATGTCAGACCACGGATGACGCCTGTGTGTCGTTCATGTATCCTGAATGAAAGTCGATGCGAGGTGTGTCTGCGATTTGGCCATCAGTATTTTCGAGCCATGCGCTTCACACTTGGTCGGCACGTCCCTATAAGATAGGGATGCGTCATGCGTCCTTGCATTAGGGGAATTTTGAGGTCTAAAATGGACCTCATAAGAAAAATGTACAACAAAAATAAACTTTATAAAAACCAATAGGATTCAAGATGATGATGTCAACCATGGGGGATGATTCACCATTTTTTAAATAAAAGGGTAAAAATATTAAAAAATAATAAAATAATAAAACTACTTTTTCAACTCGTATTTTCAACTTATCTCCCAAAATTTTTACTCAAATTTCGAGAGGGAGTACTCATTGGATGCGAAATTTAATTCCTCATCCAAGGAGTACCCATGTTGCATACTTTCGATGAACTCTACTACACGAAAAATGAGAAATACATAAAAAATGTGATTGTAATCACATTTTTTTATGTATTTCTCATTTTTCGTGTAGTAGGACCCATCGAAAGTATGCAACATGGGTACTCCTTGGATGGGGAATTAAATTTCGCATCCAACGAGTAATCCCGCTCAAAATTTGAGTAAAAACTTTGGGAGATAAGTTGAAAATATGAGTTGAAAAAGTAGTTTTTCCATTTTTCCCTCTAAAATTTGATGATGTCATCAAATCTTATTTGATTTTTTCCACTATTATTTTATAATTTCCTTAGGAGGCCCATTTTAGACCTCAAAATTCCCCTAATGTGCCATATATTACTTGAGGCATCCACAAATTCTCCCAATTGCATGTGGGTTTAGGTAGGTCCGTAACCCAATGCATGCCTAGGTCAGTGGTTGTTGTCCAGGTAAATCCCCTCTGCGGACAGAGGTGATCCCTCTAGCCCTAAGGTGGGTATAGAAACTATGAGAACATACTAACATCTATCTTCCTAGATTGCACATGAAATTTAGAGCAAGGAAGATGCCCTACCTTATTCTGATGATATGTTGTCATCTTCCATCGAAGCTTCTTGATGCGTTGCTCTTCTCTAGCTCGATACACACTGCTACCAACGTTCGATTACCTATATAGACATTCGAGACACCATGAAAAGCATAAAACCATGACAAACATAAAACAATTACAACCTATCTATCTGATCAACGAATGCTAGAAATCTCATTACAAATGTAAACAAGAATGGAAGATAAACATCAGATGCATTTTATTAAGATAAAGACAAGGGGAATTTACAACCAAGCCTTCATATTGAGGCTCTCCTTCGGCAAGTCTGCATCCAAGCACGTTTTCCACACCCTCATGAACAAAGGTCCAAGATCTCACTATGTTCTCAACACACAAAAAAAATCACACTCTGCACTATTCTCCCGAAGCTATGATTGCTTCTTCTCTATGCTAACTTTTTTAGCTATCTGTTCAACTAGCACATCAATGGAAGATGGCTATATTTATAGAGAAGATGAGGAGGTTGGGATCCTTAAAATAGTGGAAGGGAGGCCTTATCCCTTGGGAGGTTTCCCCATAAGGTGGAAACAAGAGGCCAAAGGAGGAAGGCTGTGGTTATTCAGTCGAACCACTCCCTATGACTCATCCACAAAGTTGTTGTGATCGAAAATTTGCCTCTATTTTTAAAAAAATTTACATAAATAGATTGGCACGGGTGCTTAACTAGGACAGAGCGTCAATTGGCATGAGCTCAGTGTTAATTTTCCTCATTGGCGTGAGGGCATAACGGGCTACCAGTGCCAAGGAAAAAACAAGTGTTTTTAGTGGTCTGCTCAGGAAATGGTCAAGAGAAGGATTGTTGTCCTCATGGAAGGGGATGCAATTATGGTATTTACAAGGCATGACACTTCTAATTAGTCACAAAAATGACCCTCCAATGTGCGATATGGAGATTCCAGGGACAGTGAAAGTATTAAGTCCGAACATGAGTAAGGGTTGAAATGCTTTACAAGTACGTGCAAGGAACTATACGTTGCTGTCAGGAGACCTGAAAATCAAGCATATATACATAACTAAAATCTCTATTGAAAATACATGAATCCATGGTATAGGTGCAGTTATGCATCAAGAAGAGGATCATGTGAATGGATCCTTGGCATGGATGTAGCCATCTGAATAAAGGGATCATATGAAATAGATCCTCAGTATGGGAGTAGCCATCCGTATAGAGAGGACCAAAACAAGAGAACCCACGGTATGGTCACAGAGATCTGTCTAAGTAATCATGTGTATAATCATGAATGACTCTTCAATCCTCGCAACCTAGACTTTTGTGATTGAAGCCAGGGTCTTGCGCTCTAACACCACCCAATCAAATTACAAATTCCAACATCATGTGAATAGACATATTGAAGTCGAACATGCTAGAAAATCACTTGATTACCGGTCAATGATGTGAACCGTTAACAAGTGCGAGAGAAACCACCCATAATGTCAATGGCTCTCAAGTTACTACTAGTAAAATCCACGGAATAGTGAGCTGAAGTCAAACACCCGTGAAATCATCCGATCGAAGGCCAATGATGTGAACCTGTCGTCGAATGTGAATAACTTGCCATGAAGGCATACAAGCTCTAAGGTACCAAAAAGGAGTCTCTAGATCAACTTCCCGAATAATGAGCTGAAGTCGAAAGGAAGTGATCCGTTGAAGGAGGGTCATAATGAATCCCACATCATCGACATGAAACAGAGAAGGTAATATCAGTGTGAATCAAGACTAAAACAGATGATCAAGGAATGTACAAACTGCAGAAGGATTTTCTCTTGAACATATCGACGACACAACTCTAGAATCTGGCAGCATTTAACTCAAATAGGATCAGAGGTCATGTTGACAAAATTGGTAATCGAATGAGAGGAAAACGGATTTCCCAAACCCATGGAGGAAAAGTGACAGAGTGAAGATATCCCAACCCGACACAAAGTGCAGACAAGTGTCATATTCAAGAGTGACATATTGCCGACACAACTGATGATTAAATTCCATTTTCCCCCACCATTTTTGGAGAGTACCTATTTATTTTTACACAAGCTTGAAGAGGATAGCATATGCTTGTCATATAATTTTGTCCTTCAGCCAAATCCAACCTAGTACATTTTACGAGCCCTAGGAAGGAGAAACTCGAGTAGCGTCATTACGATGGAGTCCGATGTAATCAATTTTTAATGAGTCTGACAAAGGAAGAACTCGACGTCTTTTCATGTTTAGAGAGTTTGAAAAGAAATTGGAAAAGAAAACTCCAACAAGTCCCTTTTTGTGAATAGTCCCTCGGATCTGAAATTGTAGAAAACAATATTTGAGAGAACCTCTTAGTCGCGATCGACTAAATTATTCCTTTTTCATAAATAATCTATCCCAGTCCAAAAAAGGGGTAAACGTATACTAGGTACATATTGCTTCGCAACAAATTTAACGAGCTCAAAACGACAAGTGACTCGACAATATTTTCAGTTTTAGAGAGTTAGAAAAGAGCTGAAAGGTGACTCCACCTAGAGGAACGAGTGGTATTAAGAGTAGCTACTGGTTCTGGTGATGGTGGAACTACCCAGAACAAATAAAGGTCAAGAGGTTGGCTAACAAAACCACTCATTGCAACGGTTCCTCAAGATTGGGTAAAACAACCAAGTGAAGGCATATGATCAGCCAAGCAGATAGTGACAGTGGAATGAGAAAACCAAGGCTCATCTGGAAAAAAAGGTTGATAAAATGGCAATCATGAGAGGTAAAATGGGAATGGTTTCATTTTTACACAGGCTTGAAATCAGAAAACTCTGCTTGAAGTTGGTTTCATTTTTACACAAGCTTGAAACAAAGATAAACTATGCTTGAAATCGGTTTCATTTTTAGATAAGCTTGAAATGGAAACAAACTATGCTTGAAAAAGTAAGCATGCCCCCAGCATGGTGACTCAATTCGAGGTACATGCCCCCAAGATTCAGTCCATATGAAAGGCAGATGGAGTGAAGGTTCAAATTACGAGATCAAGAGAAAGACTCGACTGGGATTTTACGAGATCTTATCAAAGACTTGAATTGAACGAGAATGTGTTTCATTGTTTTAATGAGGTTGAAGCATTAAAAGAACTATCCTCATGAAAACTTATTTCATTTTTTAAGGAGCTTGAAACAGGAAAACAAACTATGCTCCAACAGTCTTGTTTCATTTTTTAAGGAGCTTGACACAAGAAAAATGAATGATGCTCAAAAAACCTTCTTTCATTTTTTAAGGAGCTTGAAAAAAGAAAACGAACTATGCTCTGATGACCTTCCATCATGATGAATAAGAATTCATGGCTTCCAAGAGTTCCACACCGGATGGGAGAACAGCATCTTGGGAATCAAGACCCAATGCCCGCAACACCTGATGCACAATGACACTATCACTGAATGCCGACACGGGACATGTAGCCACATAATTAACTTACGGTGGGGAATATACAACTGGCAGATAAAGACCCAGAAGGGATGATGGTGGACCAGATGTCATGTTAGGACCAAAGAATGAAAGCTGATCAATGGTCACGCTCCAACCTTGGTGTGGAAAAAACATCACACGAAAGAGGGAGGAGACAAGTGCTCCCATGGCATAAGTATAATCATGGCCCAGGAGTAAATTAAAGTCCAACGGGCTAGGAACAACCATCACGTCCATATGGACAGTTTTTCCTCCCAAAGTAACATGAAATTTTGGAAGGATCCTTAACGGTTGACTAGTTCCTCTGTTAAATGCCAACAGATTCTGGGTAACAGGCACAAGCGAAGGCAAACCAAAATCTTGCTAAGTAGTTGAAGACATAATACTAACAGACGCGCCTTCATCTATAACAGTGCTAGGTACGACCAGACCAAAGGTTTGTACCGTTATCTCAAAAGGCACATAAGACGGAAGGCGGTATCCTGCAAATCGACTCCAATCAAAGGAAGCGACCAAAATATTCAGAGGGGCTACCATCGAACCGAGATGGTCTTCCCCTGGTGTTACGGGAAAAGGAACATCCTCTGCCACCTCCATCATGGAGGAAAAAGGAGTATCCTCCAGGACCTCCATCATGGGAGGTGGAGGAATAGATTCCTGAGATATAGGGACAGGAGAATCTTTCTCCAAGTCCGAGGAATCTAAAGAAACAAGAAGAACCTGAGGGATGTGAGATCCAATCTCAACGGAAAAGACCTGGTGCACCACAAACGAGGCCAACTCAACTGATCCCATGACCAATGGTTGGTCAGGGATGGATTCACGATGGTGAATTTTCGGGGGAGTGGGATCAAGCAAGGATGACTCTTGACTGATCATTGAATCAATTGGTGAAGGACTCAAAGAAAGCTGTTTGTAACCAGCTGGAAGGCACGGTACAGAAACATTCAAGTTTTCCAAAAATCTCTTGGCTTCATCCATATATGGACAAAGGTGAATGGCATGATTCCCTTCACACAACTTACAGGGATTGGTGAGCTTACCCTGAATCTTAGGATCTTTACCACCACTAGCTGAAGACGTTCCCCCAACTTGACTCCCGGAAGCCAAAGGAAATGACGGATTACCATTGGACCACACTTCAAGCACCTTGGGAATGCCAGGAAAATCTCGAAGAAGATGTTCACCTTTGCACAACATGCAAGGGAATCTGACTTTCCGTGGAATGTTGGATGGTTTATCGATGGATGGTTTCTTAGGCGCAATAGCTGTAGAGCTAGCCTCTCCTTTATTTGACTTCTTCTTCTTCTTCTTAGCCACCTGGTTACTAGAATCCAGACTTTCACCAGGCGAAGTAGAAGAGGAGGATGAAGAAACAGGCAAAGAAGGGGAGGGGTCCACTTTAGAATCAACATGATTTTGTTCAGGTGGAGGAGATAGTTGAACAGAGATCGAGGCATTTAGGACCACCGAGGTCGAAAATAACCAAACATGAAAACCAATAGTTAACCTAGGAAGGGACAATGTTGCCATATAAGGAGCACCAACATTCCCAAAAGCAGGAAAAGGACTAGGATTCCCTTAGGAGGGGATTCATTGGTTGGTAAACTTCGGAACTGTTTCCATTGGAAACAACCATAAAAAAAAATGCTAAGGAAAATAACTTTAACCAGGAATATTTCATGGGCAATTAATATTTTAAAACACTGAAACAAAACTCTACCGTTTTATATTTTAAGAGTCAAGAGACAGGCAAAAGATGACTCTATCACTTTCAGGTTGAAATGAGCATGAAAGGACAAGAGCTCGATGATATTTTCACTTTTAAAGAGTCACGAAAGACTAAAATTACTGCTCAGGTAATCTAAGCATGAGGGTATACCAAGTTTCCGTGAACTGCAATATACACCTTGGTGATCAAATGAAAGAGAAATGACCAAGGACTTAACATACGTGCAGGCAGTATCCCCGAATGTTGTGTTCGGTGTATCACGGTTACAAGGCGGCAGACTCGGCTTCCTATGGATAAAGGATTGCAACATAATGGGGTCTGCCTTTATATACGCGACGGTACAGGGAGCACAAGTCCGTACTAGTGATGTCTAAAGCCAGATGATGAGTGATAGCTGCTAGGCTTAAAGATGCCAGAACATGTCTCTACCTTAGACTACTAGATGTTCCATTAATGTTTCAATGTTGCCTTAGGTTAATTCAGTAAATTTTAAAGTTGATCTTCAATTTATGCTTCAATTTCAAGGCCCTGTTGAATGTTGAATCTCATAAAACCTCTAAATGCAAACTACATGCCACAAAATATCATTTTGATCAATGAAGAGCTATCTACAGGAGAGTTGAGAGCTTTTCAAATGACAACAAAACGAAGACACAAAAATATCCACTACTGTTTCAAATGCAAGCTAATGAAACTAGAAAAATTCTCTCTAGAGTTATATAACACTAGTAATGTGAAAGAGCTTTCAATTTTCACTAGGCTAATCAAAATGCAAAAGATTTTGTTTTTGTATTTTTCAATACTTTAGAGAAAATGCACTAAATGAATGAAAAACTAATGAAAACACCAATTCGAGAAATGACAGGGAGAGAACTGAAACAAACAAGTTCACTCAATACAAACGTACACAATCAAGACTCAAACTGATGACGAAATCCCTCAAAGTGAAGAAGAATCTCGAAAAAGACTCGAAAAAACCATGTAATCTAGGCTTGGAGTAACACAAAAAGAAGTTGAATGAAAGAAAGGAAAATCACTCAATTAATGCAATGATTCAACGGGATTGAAAAAACGAATACAGAGAAGCAAAAAAAAAATTGACCAGGTAAGCAAGGACCCAAAACTCCCACGGTTGGCTCAGCACACTGAAGAACCTAGAAGCCCTAGGGATAAAATGAAAAACTGATAGTAGAGGGAAAACAACTGGAGGACAAGGGCCAATCTCAGTGAAAAATGACTCCAAGGCACTCAATAAATCATAAAAATGACACCACGACCAAAAATCAAGCTCAGAGAGCCCAAAATCAAGAAAACCCTAACACCAAACAGAGTTGGTGCACTTATTTAGCTGTAATTTGTGCCAAAAAAGCATTGGCGCAGGGGCCTAACTAGAAAAAAGTGCCAGTTGGCGCGACTGTCAAGAGCTAAACCATGCCAATCGAGTTTACTATGGGAAAAATATGAAAAAGGACAAACAGAGACTGGATCTAGTCTTCTGGGGGCTGAACAAGGGTTTAACACCAAGGATGGTAGACCAGAAAAGCAAATAAATCAATCAAAAGAGCAAAAACACCCAAGAGAGGAAGCACTAACTCCCACTGAATCCCCAATGGAGTCACCAATTTTTTGTCCATGTAAATCCCCTCTACAGACATAGGCGATCCCTCTAGCCCTAGGGTGGGTCTAGCAACTATGGGAACATACTAACATATATCTTCCTAGATTGTACATGAAATTCAGAGCAAGGAAGATGTCCTACCTCGTTCTGATGATATGTTGTGGTCTTCCATCAAAGATTCTTGATGTGTTGCTCTTCTCCAGCTTGATACATGCTGCTACCAACGTTTGATTACCTGTACAGACATTCAAGACACCACGACAAGCATAAAACCATGACAAACTTAAAACAATTACAACCTATATAGCTAATCAAGGAATGCTAGAAATCTCATTATAAATGTAAATAAGAATGGAAGATAAACATCAGATGCATTTTATTATGATAAAGATAAGGGGATTTTACAACCAAGCCTTGATGTCGAGGCTCTCCTTTGGCAGGTCTGTATCCAAGAATGTTTGCCACACCCTCATGAAAAAAGGTCCAAGATCTCACTATGTTCTCAACACACACAAACAATCACACTCTGCACTATTCTCTCGAAGCTATGATTGCTTCTTCTCTATGCTAACTTTTTCAACTATCTGTTCAACTAGAACATTTTCAACTAGCACATCAATGGAATATGGCTATATTTATAGAGGAGAGGAGGAGGTTGGGATCCCTACAATAGTGGAAGGGAGGTCTTATCCCTTGGGAGGTTTCCCCATAAGGTGGAAACAAGAGGCCAAAGGAGGAAGACCGTGGCTATTCAGTCGAACCACTCCCTATGACTCATCCACGAAGTTGTTGTGATCGAAACTTCGCCTCTATTTTTAAAAACCTTACATAAACAGATTGGCGTGGGTGCTTAACTGGGATAGAGCACCAACTGGCACGAGCTCAGTGTTAATTTTCCTCATTGGCGCGAGGGGATAACGGGCTACCAGCGCCAAGGAAAAAATAGGTGTTTTTAGTGGTCTGCTCAGGAAATGGTCAACAGAAGGATTGTTGTCCTCATGGAAAGGGATGCAATGATGGTATTTGCAAGGCATGACACTTCTAATTAGTCACAGAAATGACCCTCCAATTTACAAGATGGGGATTGCAGGGACAATGAGAAACTACTATGTAACAATGGTACCTCAGCAAGTCTGTTCGGGCAAGGTTTGATCACACCCTTGAGTGTTGTATGTCACCAAGTATCTACATAGGTTGACTGACCTCAGAGCCCATCTGGCAACTAGGGTCCCTATGCACAGGATCACCCTTCTCCAATACTTCTCCTGAGTGAAGAATACCAATCCTTGCCTAGGTTCTCTGCGCAGTGTTAGTGGCAGTGCTCCTAGCCTATGTTCCATGGGAATCTTAGGTTCAATAGTCTTCTGACTATAATCTGCATCCTCTTGGCAGGGCAGGTTTCTTTCCTTGGTAGAGATGCGATGAAAATTCCCGACGGTATGAAGACATGGAAGTTTTGAAACCTCGTGCAATCGACCTTGCCAATTTTCTAGCTCCTCATCAGAGTCGGAAAAACACTCACTGTCCTTTTCCCAGCAGAGCATTCCTTCACTCGTGGGGTTAACCCGATCTTCATCATGTGCAGTTAATTTATAAATTTGATCTAATTCCTCCTCCTCATAGGCTGGCTCTGTATACCGCGCACCTTCTGCTAGATCTAGTGGTACTATGACACGTGTACCTTTGCTTTCAAACACCATGCTGTGCTTCTTGAGATTGATGACACCCCCCATCTCTATTGCCCAGTCCAGTCCAAGGAACATGGGGTAGGTATCCGCATCTTCCACAATTTCTATTACTTCAAAGTCAGCTAGGACCCTTACCCCTGCGATGTCAACCATGACTTTTGGTAACCTCCCTAGAGGGATGATTTTTTGTTGATTGGCCATTCGTAGCTGGATGGTGGACCATTCTAATTTATTCTCTCCCATTCGTTGCCGTGTATGTTTTGGTAATATATTCACATCTGACCCAAAATCTAAGATAACCCGATCCATCTCGTAGTCACCAATCTGCAAAGTCAATCGCATCTCTCTTCTGGTGCACTTCTTATAGTTGTATAGTTTGTGTATATCCTTGGTCTCAGGGATGAAATTGGAGCGAACTGCGCAAGTATTCAGTAGTGTCTAGATATTTCCTACAACCTATGGATTTCGTAGCAGCTTCAGACATGCCTTTAAAAAGGGCTCAACTCCTTCCTCTATCTGAGGTTGCGTTGGCAGCTACACGGGGGCTGCCAGTAGTGTTTGTTCTTTGAAAGTCACTCCTTCCTGGGAGGCAAGCTCCTCTTTTGCTCCCTGGGTGACTAGCTCGTTGCGTGTCATGACTTTTTCACAGGGATCCGCCTTTCTTAGCTCGGTTTTAACTCTTTGTACATTCTGCGTAGGGGTGGGCTGCTTTTCCTGCATCTTGGCTATTAAAATTGGGCAGTCCTCTACCTCATGGTCCAGCTGCCTACAATATTTGCACGATGGCCAGGTGGGATTTGGGTATTCTCTAGCAAAGTGCCCTATTTCTCCATAGTTATAACAGATTATCTTTCCACATCCTCACCCTGCCCTTCCTTCTTGACCTCCTCAGCCTCGGGCCAGTGATCCTCCAAAGTGCACAGAAATTCTCGGCGACGCAGGGTCCGATTGTACCCTATATAAGTTCCCAAGATCCATCATTAAGTCATAAGTACGACAGTTCTGATCATCATGTCCCACTGATCGGCAGAATCGACACCATTGTTGCTTTAGTTTTGGGATATACACACCTAGCCGAGGGCAATGGTTCATATCATGTAGTCCTGCTACCCGACAATCATCACACCATAGCGCAGGTCTGCTTGAACTGGTTGTAATAGGATGGGTTCCCTACTTGCCCCTGGGCATACCAGACTAGGTCCTCTGGCTTGCATGTAAACCATCAGCAGAGGGGACTGATACTTCGTATGGCTAGACACCCGGCATCGTATGCACCAGACATCTACACAAACGTCCTTTCCTCGCTCTTTTCGCATAATTTGTATCTCCATATGCATAGCCCCAAGTTGTTCCTGGATTTTTTGTACCCCTACTGACGTATCCTCACAGGGGGCAGCCTCTAGTTTCATAGCGACTTCCACAACCTTCTCCTGTGACTAAAAGGTATGATGACTCATTGGTGTGCGTAGGTGAGGTAACAGCATAGCGGTGAACCATTCCGTATGATTTCTATCATCATATTCAGATCCTCCTTCTCTGATTGCTTTCTTCAATTGCTAAGAAACCTCCCATACCGACTCAGACGCACCTTGTTTGAAGTCCTTCACTTCTGCTACTAGCTGGGAATAATATTTTGGCTTCCTGAACTGGTGCTTCAAAGCATCCTTGATATCTTGAATAGATGTGCTCCCATTATGGGCAATATACCACATATACCAGTCCAGGGCCCTGTCCTCAAATACCAACGACAGCTGCGCCCTTTTTACCATATCACTCGCTACATTCTGCGTAGTCCATATAGAGTCTGCAATGAACCAAAACCGGTCCATATCCTCATCTCCTACCCCATTTAAGGTAGGTAGTTTCAGATGTGCAGCCATATCAATGTCTAGGGGAGTGGTGGTATAGGCGAATTCTTACCTTTGCGCAGCCTAGGTGGCGACGTAGTTAGGGGATCTTGCGCAGCTGTTTCCTGCAACAGATTGTAGGCAGATCACCCTTCGTTAAGGTTGGTCTGATAGTATTTACCACTGTGCGTCGCGCTCCCTTCTAGATCCGAGGTCATTCAGTTAGTATGACTACACATATTGCTTTTTTCGCATAGTAATTTCTTGATCAACAACGGTAACGTCCTTAGAAATTTTCCCTGAAACCCTTTTAAGAATTTTCGTTTGGCCTCAGAGTATGATACAAACTGATCAATGGCAAATTCCATCACAAATCCTCCCAACACACTATCCACCTAGTGATCTACCATGCACGTGATAGTATTATCAATTTTTTCTAGCCGCTCGAGTAGCTCTAGGGTCCACTGAGTGATTCAATCATCCTTGCAGCATTTCTGGAATTCCACAAGTTTGGCCATCCACTCCTAGAGTTCAATTGCAAAGGTCACAAAGAAAATTTAGTACTTTCAGTAAGGATGTACCTATTTTTCCACCTTTCCACCGTTAAATTCTCACTGTGATTTTATTTTACTGTGAACTCTTGGATCTGTCTTTCGAACTAGTATTCGATCTCTTGTCTTTCAGGCTTCCAGTATTATCTTTTCATTACCCGATTCCTCTCTTAGACTTCTTCTGGTCCCTGAAACGGAACCATTTTTTGGCTTGAGGGGTCCTGACCCAGGTTCGGTGTGCAAGGTTTGCCAACAAACCCTTATACTACTGGCCCTTTCGGTAGTGACCTACTTGTGCAAGTCAAAGTCTCACCCAAAGTAGTATGGGTGGGTGTTGGAACCAGGTTTCCACACACTCAGAAAGGATGGGTAAGGCAAGAAAAGCTACGCTAGATATTGTGACTGCCAGATTACCTTGTTCTGCGTAGAGTTAATTAAGTCTCTATTCGTATCCACATGCACTAGATATATAGTTATAGGCTCGTTATAACATCAACACAATAGTAAATAAATAGAACATAACAGACCTAGATCCAAGAATGCAGTACACAGATCTTTCACAGCTTAAAGATAGAAAATGCACAATACAACAACTATCAGTAATTCACACAAAAGTACTAACAAATTCAATTCTCTAACAATCTTCTGCATTCATTCATTCATCAATTCTTCATTACAATTCCCTTCCCAACCCGTGCACACAGTAGCAGGGTCCACACACAGTTGGACTTGGATATCTACAGACATAGCCAGTAGAAGTCGTTTCCCCAAAACCCAAATAGATATCTTAAAGCACTATTCGCATCAATAGTTCATCATTTCTTATCCTTTACAATACAAAATGCATCTCTATTTATAACAATCTAGCCTCGACTTTCCTATGGTCCACAACCCATGGTTTTTAGACCCCTAGTTTACCCTTTCACCCATTACAATGCTTTCGGGTCTTTGACCCACCCCAAAACCCCTACGCTAAACTAAATATAATAAAAAATATTCAAAATGGACCAGTTTCGCAGCTTGTTAGGAGACCCTATTCCAACATCTCTAGAAAGTAACTGTACCAATCTCGGTAGTGCTATATCTTCCATCATCACCCATCTCGATGTGCATATGAAGATTTTTCTCCTCCAAGCTACTAAAGAGTGATTTGTCTCCCATCATGTGGAAAGATGCACCTCCAAGTACCACACTGATCCCATCGCACTAGACACCATGCATGCGATGAGTGAGAAGTCCAACTCAAACTCTGAAGCCAAAGCATCACCTGCTACAGATCCTGAAGCCTTCTTATTATTCTTCTTCTTCTGTGGACAATTAGTGGTATAATTTCCATGCTCGTGACAGTGAAAACATTTCACTTTGGACATGTCATGCTTCTTACCTTATTTTCTGGTCTCATATTTGGAATAGGATTTATTTCCCTTCCCTTTCTTTGCCTTAGTAGCCAAGGCACAATTTTCCTCATTATTTTTTTTTGCAAAGTTTCCAGTTTAACATTGTTTAGCCTTAATTCCTTATAATTTATTAGAGATTAATTATACCTAAATTAAAGATAATGTATCTCAAAGTGTTCATTTGTTATAAGTATTATTAATAAATTATTAATATTATATTAATATTTCAAATATTTTATGTAATAAAATATATTTAGAGATCTTTTAAGGTGGGGTTAGTTAACTTTAAATTGTTTATATTAAAAAGGTAAAAGTTTATCATTAAGGATGTTAAAATTAATTCATTAGTGAGAATATTAGAGCACGCTATTCATAATATTCATTAATTAAAGTTTTCAAGTAAGTGTTAATATTAAAAGGAAATCCTATTAAAATTAGTGCCAATTTTAATTTAATAAAACTAGGAATAGTTAATTATAACTATTACTCATGATATTTAATAATCGAAATTGATATTAATGAATCAAAATCTTTATTACTTATTAAGACGGATGTAAAAGTTGAAGGGGGGGTTAATATAAGGTGAATGATTATAGATTAGAATTAAGGGGGCCTTATAATATATAACTAGGATAGGGTTAATTCTTAATTATTACCAATAAAGTTTAGTAATTAAAATTAATTTTAAGTATTCAAATTCCTAATTGTTTATTAAGAAATAAGTAAATGTTTAAGGGATTAACATTAGGTGAAGGAAGGGGTATTATTTGGAGAGGGAAAGGAAAGAGGAAAGAACAGAAGGGGGTGAGTCAGCAAGGTGTCTTTTTCAAGGTAGAGGAAGAGTCCATACGAGGTTATTCTAAGTTTTTAAGGAAGGGAAGGGGAGGGAGGCGATGAGAACGAGAACGAAGAGGAAAAGAAGGGTAACAACAAGGAAAAGGAAAAGTTTAAGAGTGGGAAAATAAGGGGACCCAATTTCTGCTAACTTTTGAACCTCCATCCCTATTGAGGTTTTCAGGATGCTTGATTATTTCAGGTGCCTCACGCATTTTCCTTTTGTAATAGTGATTTTCATTGGATATTACTTTAGCGTCTTCTAGGAAGATGTGGTGGAGAGTTTTATTTGAGTGATCTGCCAGAGCCGAGGTTTTGGTTCTCCCAATTCTGATGTTAGCTCCATGTTCCTTGAGCCTAATCTTGAAAGATCTTCCTGTTTCTCCAATATAAAATTTTCGCATGAGAAATTTATATGGTAAACGCCTTTTGATGGAGTGGATTAGGGTTGTCTTTTATTGATTTAATCTTTTGTTTGATAGTCATTAGCGACTTAAATGAGGTTTCAATGTTATTTTTGTCGAGAAAATTGGCTAGCTTGTTGGCGACCCCTTGGATGTAAGGGAGGTATGCTTTAGATTTTAGGGTTTCATCACGAGGATTTATTTTGTTTTCAGATCTGCCTCTTTGTATGGCTTTGATGATGTCCCTGTTTTTGTATCCCATATTAGTGAATGCCTTTTTGAAGTAATTAGATTTGAATAAATCAATGGAGAATTATTGGTAGGCTAAGTTCCCCATATTTTTTGGAGGCCATGTTATTTGAGAATACATTTTTTAGTATGGTAGTGCATGGAGTTATCCCTCTCAATCATAGAGGGGATGTAGGATCAAGTTTTGGAATGAACCACTTGTATAGGTACAAAGGTGGAAATTGTACTCCTATATGCTAGTTTGATGGTTTCATAGATGTTGAATATTTAATTAAGGGGGGATAGTGATTATTCACCATGAAATCTAAGTTTTGATCCACAATGAGTAAAGTTGAGTTAGGAACATAATACAAGTGAAATAGTAGGAACATGATGAGAGGATAGCAACATTCTTATGTTTTAGTAAAAAAAATGGACATGTTGAAGGAGTTGTAGCAACACTAAATACTTTTTTTATAATGGAGTTGAAAATTTTAATTGCTTGTAAATGAGTATATGACTATAATACATAATTAGGAATGTGTACCATTATTATTACCCAAATTCAAGTCTAAAGGGGGAAAAGCATTAGTTAAATTACAAACCAAACATCAATGTGAGTTGGTAGTTAGTCTCATGTTCCTAGGGTGGTGGTTAGCACGTGATCAATTCCTAAATGTGTAAACCCATTAATTACCATATCAAATACCATGGGAAAACTTGGGTTACCTATACCTTGAGCCAATGAAGTGCCATTAATAAATCCATTAATTACTATATCAAAATGACTCTATGTCTGAGTCAAATTTATCCTAACATAGTTATGGCACACTTGCTAGCTTGGCTAGGTTTGATGAGGGCAGAAACGTGAAGCTGGGTTACACTTTTTTGAGAATTGGGGGTCGAAAACTTTTTTCAGCAATAGTTCGGCCGAACTTCTTCTAAAGTTCGACCGAACTCTCTAATAGTTCGGCCGAACTTTCTTAGAAAGTTCGGCCGAACTGTTGATTCCATTAAGATTGACGACACACAGATGGCGCGGGCAAAATGAATTTTTGCCGGAGATTGGAAAACCGGCAACAAAAGTTTAGCCAAACTCTTAACAAAAGCTCGGCCAAACTATGAGTTCGACCGAACTTTTACTTTTAAAATAGTTCGGCCGAACTAATTCCTATAAATAAATCGCCCGCGAAGACTGTTCTTTTACCTGTTTCATTATTCCCGCGAATTTGTGTTTCCGGCTGCTCCCTTCAGCGCTGTTGTTTTTCGCGCGTTCCGGCTGCTCCGTTCAGCGCTGCTGCTCCTCTCATCGGCTGAACTAATTCATCGGGTATGTTCTATGAAAACCAGGGTCCTACAATTACCATATGAAATTTGGATTCCATTGTGGCATCAACCCTGTAATGATGGCTTCATCGGATCAGCCCTATTATAATAGTTTTAGAAAAACATATTGCAAGATTAAAATGTGGATTCCATTGCTGGATCAACCATGTTATGATAATTTCATTGCAGGAAAGAGGGATATAAATGTCGCCAAAATATATTTCACCAAGGATTTCTCTTAAAATTGAGATCTTCCCATCTTTAATCATCACATCTTCATCAAGCTTTTTGGCTTTCTTTTCGAGTTATTCTATTTATTTAAAGCATCTGTGCCATTCATTTTCTAAATCATTAATTTTCTCATTTTTTTCTTTCAGCTCAAATTCCAAACCTGCCACATTGTGGTTTGCATTGCCAAGCAGCTTCTGCAGCCTTTCCAGTTCATTCTTCGCAATTTCTGCAGCCTTTCTAGTTCATTCTTAGAAAGTTCCTAACTTCTTTGTAATGTTTCAGCTTCTTCTTCTTGAAAATGTGGATTCCATTGCTGGATCAACCATGTTATGATAATTTCATTGGAGAAAAGAGGGATATAAATGTCGCCAAAATATATTTCACCAAGGATTTCTCTTAAAATTGAGACCTTCCCATCTTTAATCATCAAATCTTCATCAAGCTTTTTGGCTTTCTTTTCGAGTTATTCTATTTATTTAAAGCATTTGTGCCATTCATTTTACAAATCATTAATTTTCTCATTTTTTTCTTTCAGCTCAAATTCCAAACCTGCCACATTGTGGTTTGCATTGCCAAGCAGCTTCTGCAGCCTTTCCAGTTCATTCTTAGAAATTTCCTAACTTCTTTGTAATGTTTCAGCTTCTTCCTTTAGTTGTTCCACTTGAAGCAAATTTTATCCCAGAAATATGCACCTTAAATTTTGGGTTTTAGCTCTTCTTGCACCTCTCTCAATTGCTGCTCATTGGATGAGTACGATGACTAAATCTCTTCATAATCTAGCAACCAAGCTGAACCAATATTTTCCATGTTTTGTAGTTCACTGCAAGGCATAGACGCAGTACTCACACTTTAACAGTTGTTCTTGGATGGAGCAATATTGACAAAATCCAATGGAAATAATTTCCTTCCCAATCTTAGATAGGAAACATAATTACGTAATAATTATATTATTAAAAATATTATTTAATATGTGTAATGGCATCATTGTTGTGTGTAAAATGTGTTTGATTTTTAAAATTTGGTTTATTTGTATGTTATAAATTTTAGTTAGTATAAGATATGGTTTTTTTTTTTTTACAAGGTTATTAGAGAATGTTTAGACCAAGAAAATTTAGGGTATGGTAGTTTAAATTTAGGTTAAGAGTGATATAACATAAATTGTTTCTTTAATTTAAAGAAAGGATATAATTAATCTAACATTTAAGTGAAAAATCTCATGTTGTCTCTCTTGATACCAACATAGTTAAAACTTTTTAATTTGATAATGTTAAAGACAAAGTATAGGATATATATATATATATACAATAGTGGTAGTGCTTTATTTTTATTCATTGAAATTTGATCATATAAGTTTTGGTGAGATTTTGTACTTATATAATATGGTGGTTTAAATTGAGCATTTTTTATTAAATTTTGATTATATATATATATATATATATATATATATATATAGATATAATTTTAATAATTTTTATTGACATAGTTTAGTTTATAGATTAAATATTACATTTTTACTAGTTAATTCAACCAAAATAATCTATAGAATTCAAATGTTTGTGGAGGTTTTCAAGGCATTGAATCCATTTATGAATTCAAAAAACAATTTTAAACAACAACAACTTACAATCTTGTTTGCAATAGTATAGCCCAAGGGGTTTCTAAGGTGTTGAATCCAATTATGAATTCAAAAATTTATTTTAAACAATAAAAAATCATAATCTTGTTTGAAATTTTATTGTCGGATTTCGATGAAAAATACTTTTGTCCATAAATTAGACTAATTATTTTTTCTATAAATTAGACTTTATCTTTACCAACTTCTCCTATAAAAGTTCCTGTTTAGGTTACCCTTGTCATAAAGGAACTCTCTAGGAAATTCTAGTCCAACCCATTGCTTTAATTTTATTCACTATAACTTCATCACATATCTGCACTTGGGACCCAAATCTTCCAATAAGTGTATTAAAAAATAAATCAATGTAACTCTAAACGATCATCCACAAACAAAAATTAGATATTGTCAACCATATTGATATACATGAGGAGTTTTCTCCGGTAATAATTAATGATCATTGAAGATGCCTTTTCTTTTTAATTAGAGAGATACAAAGTCCAACACTTGTCTACAAGGTGACTTTTCTTATGGCAATGAGTAATAAACAATTGCAACTTATTTTCAACATCATTTTCCTTGTCCAATGGGCCTTGGACCTTTTGCCTCATTTATTTAGAAATTTTCATACATGCATGGATATCTTCTTCCAATATCTATTAACATTATGATTATTCAAACCACAAAAGGAACATGCAAGTTCTTTTCCAAATCTTATGTGAATATTTACCATATTTATCATAATCAAAAGCAATTTGATTAGAGGAAAATTTATACCTTGAACATTCATTGTTGTCGCCTTCTTGAGGAGCTGAATTTGATGAGGTAGTGGCTCTCCTCTGAATACTATCAATGAATTCAATGACTAGAGCTTTCAACATCCTCTTCTTTTACATTCTCATTAGCTGCATGATTATTAACATCTTCTTGCAAAGTGGGTGTCAACATTTTCCATTCAACATGAATACAAACTTCACAAGCTTGATGTACCCCTTTCATGTATAAAAATATTACCTATGCTGGGAGTGGCCTTTTACAACTTCTAAAAGCATTTGGTTCCACATTCATTCCTCTGGCAGACGATGTCTTGTAGATACCATACATTTACATCTAAGGTTAAAATCATACAAGAAGAGCTTCATTCCGGGCTTCACCTTTTCTACAAGCTCCTTTTTGGTTGGTGGCAACCCAAACACTTTGTTTCGGAAACACTCTTGCTTTGTTTGAGAATTACACATAAAAATCAAGATGGCAAACTTATCTTTGCCACTACCATCTTCATTGTTTGCTTCCTTGCTGCCTTGTTTTTTCTTCTTATTTTGATCAACCTTTGACACAGCAGGGTCAGATAAACCTTTGGGTTTGTTCTCCGTCTCTATTTTAACAGTCTTATCGACAACATTAACCTTTGACACAGCAGGGTCAGATAAACCCTTGGGTTTGTTCTCTCTCTCTATTTTAACAGTCTTATCAACAACATTAGTTGGTGCTGCATCCTGCAACATATATCCACAGATTTGTTTCAGGCATTTGTAATCTTCCTTAGACTATTTGCAATTTTCTTCACACTATACGCAATCTGCTTCATACTATACTATCTGCAATATGCTTCAAAGATGACCGAACAATAGATCCACACTATTTTCAAACTCTTTAAACTTCACACTGAAAGCCCATCAACATATTCGTAGTGAATCTTACAAGAATATGTAAACTTTTTTAAGATATTGCCGAGTTATTCCTTATTAAAAGAGCCATAGACAAGGTATATAAATATAGATAGAATTACTTCCTTTTAGGCTGACCAACACTTTGCCATGTAGGCTGATTTGTAACACATCATAATAGTTCGATTTTTCAATGTTGATGTAGAGCTGAAATAAACCATTGGTTCATGTTTTCTTTGACTAGGTCTGGGTTTCTGGCTGAATCTATATGGAAATTTTTGTCTAGTTAAATACCCTTCTGTTTGCAAGATTGATTTATCTTTTAATATTTTGCATTTTTTTGTTGAATGTATCAAAGATATATATTCCCAGTTTTTCTATGCACATCAATTCAACTGCACAAACAATTAAAAATCTAATTTAATATTATTGTTTGCTAGAAGTTAGTTTGTGTTTTAAAAATGTTCAGTGTTGTATGTAGCAAAATATTCTACAAGGTGAAATTTCTTATGGCAATGAGTAATAAACAATTTCAATTTATTTTCAACATCATTTTCCTTGTCCAATGGGCCTTTGACTTTTTGCCTCATTTATTTAGAAAGTTTCATGTGCATGGATATATTCTTCCAACATCTATAAACATTATGATTATTCAAACCACAAAAGGAACATGCAAGTTCTTTTATATATCTTATTTGAATATTTACCATGTTTATCATAATCAAAAGAAATTTGATTAGAGGCAAATTTATACCTTGAAAATTCACCGTTGTCACCTTCTTGAGGAGGTGAATTTGACATGAGGTAGTGGCTCTCCTTTGAATACTAGCAATGAATTCAATGACTCTAGAGCTTTCAACATCCTCTTCTTTTACATTCTCATTAGTTGCATGATTATTAACATCTTCTTGCAAAGTGGGTGTCAAAATTTTCCATTCATCATGAACAGAAACTTCACAAGCTTGAGGTAATGAACACGAAATAAAATTCCTTCTTGGAACAGCTTCATGTGCCTCCTTGGCTTTGGAGCATTTTCCATGTTTTCCATAACCAAGAATTTTTAGATTCAAGTGTTAAAATTCCACGTGTAGCTAGCTTGCCATGCATGAGTAATGGGGCTAAAATGTCATTCTGTCGTACCATGGTGGTCAACATGATAGGTCAACATACTAAAGGCATAAATTTTGAATGAACTTCGTTTGATGTGTTTCTTGCACCATTGGATATGTCTTTAAGTGTATAATAATGGTCAAGATTTCGGCACAAGGGATAATCGTTTGATCCCCAGAAATGTCATTTAATGCCTCAAAATGTCTCCAAAAGGTTTTAGACCCCAATTCTCCACGCACCATTAAAATGACCCTACAAGTTGATTCTTTCAATTTTTTCACTCTATAAGCATAAAAATATATGAAAAATAATATAATTATCCAATCTAGATCATTATTTAATAATTTGTTAAAATTATGAGTAAGATATGTACATCATGGAATTTAAATAAATAGCGTTAATTCATTGAACACCCTTGTACATGTTCCTTGTTGATACTTTGCAAGTAATACGTTTTGAAAAATAATTTGTTTATGGATTCTATTTTCCACATTATCTCAACCATATCAAAAACCTTCTTATAATATTTGAAACCTAAGCTCTTTCCCATACCAAAGTATGTTCTTTTAAAACATGTTTTCTTGGTGGTATGGGTGATTTAGAAATGATTGGGAGAGCGAAATTCCTCATTTAATACATGTACAATATGTTTGGTTCATGCCACTAAGCCAAGAATTTTAAATTCAACTGACTTTTAATATAACTAACTAAATCTTGCAAAAAAAGAATAAAACAATTTATGTTAGGGTTGTTGATTCAGGCATTGAAACAACACACCATGATATTTCAAATTTAAAAATAATGGTTTGAGTCCTAGGTAGCTTAGAATCGTATTTGTTTTCAAAATAAGGATGCACTCCCATTTGTTTCTCATGATTAGGTTGTAATCATGAGGCTCCCGCTCAAGAGTGGACCTTCCCAAAAACTTGTGACGTCTTGTCACAAACAAAACCATAAAACTGAAAAACACATCATGCAAGAAACATAGCTCGTTGACATATCATTTTTCTCCTTCAAAGAAAAAAAATTCACATCATGTGAATATCTCCATGTACTCTTACATATTGGTGTACAAAACCATCAACCAAACACAAATCGACAAAACATGCCTCTTCAAACAACTGACTCTCAAGTCAAATAATAGAGCTCATGTACAAATTTCCATATTTGTTGCATTTAAGTGTGTCAACATAACTCTACTTTCAACATCTTGCTTCATGCAACATGCACCATACTTTGAATTTTCAAATAAATTCATGAAACAACAAAATACATTCAAGGCCTTAATTAGATAAGAAATCTAACCATATGTTAGCAAACCATTTCAATGGCGCTTGTTTTAGTTGCACTTCATCATCATGTGAATCATCCTGACCCTCATCGATTATGGAATCCTCTTTTCCATTCTTGTCGTTATCTCTTTCCACCTTCTTCAAATGTTTTGGATGACTTGTTGGATACAAATTCCAACATGTGTCTACAAGGTGACCTTTCTTATGGCAATGAGTAATAAACAATTGCATCTTATTTTCAACATCATTTTCCTTCTCCAATGGGCCTTTGATTTTTTGTCTCATTTATTTAGAAAGTTTCAATGTGGATGGATATCTTCTTCCAAAATCTATAAACATTATGGTTATTCAAACCACAAAAGGAAAATGTGCAAGTTCTTTTCTAGAGAAACCTGTTAGGAAATGGGTGAAGCTGGTATTACACACCCAATTGGACAACCTCGAGGAGAAAACATTTATGCCACTTTATTTGTTGGCATAACCTAGTAAGTGTTATTCACTAGCATGTATTTTGTAAAGGCCTTTCAACCTAGTTCCCATTCAACTCCATCCACCAGGTTGTAGAGGATTCCAAGCCTAATTTAATAAAAAGTAAGTTGGGGATGATCACATTGACTTGCTTGATGACATGTCTATGAAGATTAACTACCTTGAACTATTTTTTTGCGTAGGGAAAGAGACACATTCCCATGTTTGATCATGGAAACGTTCTTTGATATTGTTAATGCCTCTAGTGTTTACTTCTACAAGTTCTATAGGCAGAGTCTGTAAAGGGCCAGGTAGCCTCTGGATCTCATCTTTTATGAAAGGTGACATATCTAGTAAATGCCCCTACAATAAATCTCTGGAATGGATCTAAATAGAAGTTCTTCATTTTAATATCCGTAAAACACAACAAATTTAAGGTAAACTATGTACATGTGTCATTTCTCCCACAAACTAAAGTGTATAAGTAGTAAATTTTATACCAAGTGTGCTCCCACCATGTAAAGCACAATTTGGTGAACTTATAATTTTTATAATATATTTTTCGATTAAATTTAGTTTCACACATGATCAATTATTTCTTTGAAAGTTTTGTTCTACATAATTTGTGTACACTAAATTACAAATTGATTTTTTGAAATCTATTTTGTGTAAATGTCGACCAATAGATATATATCATGGAGGATGAATGATGAAGATCAGCCGAATCCCATATGGAGGTTCATGGATCGGGGGATTTTCACGGTATTTAAATGTAATCTTAAATCTCCATACATGTGTGTACATATGGAATTGATTTTTTATTAACTTTGTGAGTTAAATTAGTTGTTAATAAGTTTCATATTTTAATTTTTAGGAGGTAAGAGGAGAAGGGTTTCTACTCCATCCATGGAGTGTGGCCAAGGTTCAACTGGTCGAGGTATGAGTGGTAGCAGGTTGCAGGAAGGGGGTGATATTTATTCCCCCGAAGGCCAATCAACGGCTGCTGGTTCTCAACAGGGTCACTGTGGGTTTGGTTCTCAGCAGCGTCATTCTGGGTCTGGTTCTCAGCAGGGTCACGTTGGAGAAGATGTTAACCAAAAACATCAAGGTTGCCATCAATTTCAATATTTTTTCATTAAATTTGTACAACTTTTTTTACACGTATTTTTTCTAATATACGAAATTATATATATATTGATGCAGAGGCCGAAAATGTTCGAGCTAGTGGTCAAAATAGATGAAGGGAAGCTCGCTACATTCAAGAAGAAGGCTGTCAACCCAGCACAACTTATCCGGCTGAGATTACTGATATACCATGGGAGACCAACATGGCGGAATGCACCTTACAAAGGTGTGAAAGCCTTCATGCAAAATTGCAAAGAGATCTCATGGCTTTGTCTCTACCTGCTGAGAGTAGATAAAGCCTTGAAATAGTTACACATTCATTGGGTGAAATGGTAAATGTGTATAGAAATTTGGGGCCAACGACTGATTCATTTGTAGAACTGATGAGAAAGAGAAAAGAAACAGTGATGGGTCCCGATAAATGGAAGGACATAAAACAAAAAGTTACAAGACCAGAGGCCAAGTCAATGTTTAATTATAAGGAAGGGCCAAAAAGAAAAATGTTGAAGGTGTAGTATTTCAAGCACCCAGACAAAGCTAGTTATTTGTATGATCGACATCTTGCGGCCTTTGGAAGGCTTCCATGGAACGATGAGGTTCCTGTTTATTTTTCACAAATGTTTTATGCAGAATTTTTTTTGGGTATGAAACCCGACTACAATGACCTTCCTTCAGAATTTTTTGGCCCGGGGAGAGGTCTATTATATCAACGTAAGGGCGCTAAGCGAGATGTGGATTTGGCTCACCTTGAGCCGCCATTGGTGAGTCGACCATTTCAAGTCAAAACTCTGCGATCAGAGATGGATACGACTTCTCAAATAAGTCGAGAAGCAAGAGATGTTATGATCGACAATGTTCATAGCGGATTGAGTGGAGTCAATCTTTGTTTAAATCGACAAAGAGCACGTGAAAATGCACATGCCAATTTTTTTTATCGTACAGATGAGGAGATTTACAACATTAATGTTGAAGATCTCCGAACATATGCAATAAATTGTCGCAATGGTTTGCAAGACCTAATTTTTCATGAGAAAGAGGGCACCAGAACGGTATGTGTTAGTGACCTTAGGGTTTGAAATTATTTTTACATATACATGTGTACAATTTGTAATAAATACATGTGTATGTACATGTATACATTTTTTTGTATGTGTACATTAATCTAACAAAAATGTATGATTATATGTTAAAACACCATTTGCAGTTCTCAGGCATGATGCATGATGAAAATGTTAATATTACGTTCGGGACCTCCGGTTCAAACGATGCAGATGGGTCTGACCATCATGATATGTTGGCACATGTATGTTAGTGTTTTTTAAGTGACTCTAAAATAAATAATTGTTGCTACACATGTACATGTATGTATATATATAATTTGATAAAATGTTTTAACAGGTACCGATTCCGTCTGATGTTTTTGGGATGGCGGTACCTTCTTCTTCCTTAGGAGATATACCTTCTACTTCATTGGGAGATGAGCCACAAGTATGGAAAATTTTTCACAAGTTTAAAATTTATGTTTAAAAGTTATATATATATATATATATATTCTACCTCAAAAATTTCCATTAAAAATTGAGATATATATATATATATATATATAGAGAGAGAGAGAGAGAGAGAGAGAGAGAGAGAGAGAGAGATCTATATTTTGAGTTATTTAAAATTTTTTGAATTTAGGTTCCTATAGAAGATTTCTTTAATCTGCGGACTCTAGCGACAGAGATAGAAACATCCACAACATTTGAACAAGTTGTCTTTAGTTCCTTTTTTTAATATTATTGAAAATAAGTTTATATATGTACACGTGCATTTTCATTTGAAAGTTTTTAATATATATATATATATATATATAACTGTACATGTATATTGTATAGTTTACCACTTTTACCACTGCAGATGTTCCTATGGGAGAACCTGTTCATCAAATGGAGAGGGAACCTTACGAGGTATTGCATGATTTTTTTGTTATATTTTGTTTTTTACATGAAGTTCTAGATATATATATTCTCATTCATTTTTAAAACTTCAAATTTTAATGTTCAAGTACATGTGCATTGTGTATGTAGGTTTCCTATTCATAGGATAGGGCGTGGACTAAGACCCAGACGCTAGATCCTCCATTTGATGGACATGATTTACAATAGATTTGATTTCAAAATTTAGATGGTTTTAAAATTTGTTAAACTTGATACAGTTTGATACTTGTGAGATTTACAATTTTTGGACATATTTTATTACATTGTTATTATATAATTTGTTTTATTTAATTTTTGGATGGTTTTAGTACTTTTGGCATGTGAATGTGAAGTAATGTTGTCATCTGAACTACATTTGGCATGTGATATTTAATGAACTTTAAATGTTTAATGTTTTAATGTTGCACAATATATAATCAAAAGGGTTTTAAAACTTAAAGTTTTGGATGGTTTCAATCTACAACTTAAAGTTTTGGATGGTTTCAACCTACATTTGCACATGTGGTAAATTGAAATGTTACTTGCAACAAGACAATCCCCATTGATGTCATTGTATATGTTGATTTCTGATTTGATATAATTGCATGTATGATGGTACATTACTTGTAAAGTCATTGGATTAATAGTGTTCATTGATTTCAGTGTAAGCGCAAAAAATTATTGACAATGTAGAACAATTTTTGTGTTATAACAATTAAACCTAATAATATTGGAGAGCAAGAGAGACAAGGCATGGTGTTTACTACAAGAGTAAGAGCTAAATATTTAAATGGTTTATGATTTATGATTTTTACTTTCTTTTTAATATAATCGATACGGAAAGATGACAAAACTAATAAGGGTGACAATAAGAATAGAAGAAGAAAATAGTTTAACATTGATCACAATAAATGCTATTTGTAATTGATTACATTCTAATTATTCACATTCTATCATTCAATATTATTACATTGTCACTTTGCATTCAAAAATTTTATTTGATCATTTTCCATTATTAAAGTTATTCTACAATGTTTATCATCTCAACAAATTGAGGTAACTAAGAAAATTTAAAATTAAAATGACTTGATAAATCTCAAACATATTTAGCATATTTAAAATGGTTATATTAATATTAGATGTATTTACATATTATTGATAAAACTAATCATATGTTTCTCATATTATCGATAGTTTTTCCTTGGTTGCACACCACTGAAACCAACTTAGATCCATCTTAACTACGGATCTATCAAGCGTCGAGAGGGATCAAATCTCTCAAGGTGCAAACCTTTCCTCAAGTTTTGCACTCAAAAAAGAGGTTTTCACCTCTAGATATTTGATCCCTCTCGGCGCTTGATAGATCCATAGTTATGATGGATCTAGGAAAATAAATTTCTAAAATTAAGTAAGGGAAAAGCAGCATAGGGAACAATTAGGAGTAGATTTAGGGCATAGGGAACAATTAGGAGTAAATTTAGGAACATGTGATAGTTGAGGTAAGAAGAGTACCTTGGAATTTCTTGGGTGAAAAACCAAGTAGGTCACCAACTTTGGTCTAGTGCATTGGAATTCATTAAATAATTGGTCATTGGAGCTGTTTGAAGCTAGGAGTAAGCATCGTCACCAACCTACATTGAATATTTTACCCTCCCTAGGGTGAATGATACTTTAAATTGATTGACAGTCAAATACTTTCGAATTTTTCTGAATGCTAAATGATCTTACAAAGCTAGTATTTATAATATCCTAGTAGGTCATTCGGTGACAACTTTTACCGGAAACTTGAAACAAAGAGAATCTATCCTTGGTTAGGGCATCATGTAAGATGTCTGCCATAAACAATAAAATTGTACTTAAAAGCTGAGATTCGAGCAAGTGGGGACAACCACTTGTTATCTCGTCCCTTGGAGGCTAGGCCATATGGGGACCGAATTTGACCTTACAAAATAAAGTGAAATAATTTGTACCATACAGTCGGAAAACATATACAAGAACAATTAATTTCATTCTAGAATATATATATATCCAATTCATATAACATTTTTCATCAATGCACATGTATAGAAAAACTACTTTCAGTTGATACTAGAGCACGTGCTTGTACCCAAACAATTTGTAACATGTGCAAACCACAAATAACATAAGCAGCTCAATTTTTAGTTGAGTACCGGAAGTTCTAAAACATATTTAATCCAAAGATAATAAATTGTTGGACACTTCACTCAAAAAAATTCTAATGGAATTCCATCTTCAATAATCCGTTCATGATCGGATTTTGACATTTTCCATTTCTTAATTTTCGATTTTTTTCTTTGATTGAACTTCTATCAACTTTATGCGTGCTGCACACACCAAGTGACTATATTGACAACTTATGGAATCAGGTTCATAGTCTTCAAAGTAAACAAAGTCTCCACTTTGATGAGTTTGTCTAAAAAAATAACCTTTCAGTATAATAGACCCTCTGTCATACTGAAATCCGTGATCATTATAGTCTTGTAATAATTTCATTTTTCGTTCAGTGCAACGCATCAAATAATACTTCACATTTTCATCATTTTCAATAGGTGCAATTACAGAAAAAACATCTCCTGTACAATAAAATAAAAATTTAACATTTAATTATGTATATTTAAATTTATTTCTAGATCTTTAAATCATTAGAAAGTAATTCAAATGTTACCTTCTCTAACAAGATCAGAAACTCGATCACCATCGGATGATATTGTAGTTTCCTCTGATTGCATTTCTTCAAACATTGCAACAGGCATTTTGCACTTTGTATTTAGCTCTGTATGTTTCCAATCGTTCACATACATTTTGTTTTCACAAACGTCATTGGATTTTGTGTTGTCTATGCAAACATCACAAAAACAAGAATATTTTCTTTTATCTAATGCAAACACATTTCTGGACAACTTTGTTTGAATTGAATGCAATTTTCGAGTCCCTTTTATTGTTTCAACGTCATTTCCAATTGATCTATCTACGTCTTCGATTCCAATATGCCAGAAAAACCTTTATATGGAAAATTAGAAAAAGAATTTTTAAATATGATATCAAAATACAATTAAAAATAATCATTGCATGATAAATGTACAATGTTTAAAATTAGATTTCCAATATAAATTAAATTGAATGTACCTTCGCACTTCTCTTGATGGGTTTTTCTCATGGCTTAGAGCAGCGATGCACCATTGAACAACTTCTTTAGCGTTCACAAGTCGGCGTGCAGAGTGGTTCATTTGATATCTTCGAAGTACTTGTTTTATGCATGCTCCTGCACCGTCATGTTCTCCTTTTCCATGGCCAGTCTCAAAGAAATTCCAACAATGTTTAATGCAAGTTTTCTTATGAAGACAACACAACCAAAAAAATGATCGTGCAGATTTGAATTGACCTGCGCATTCGTCTGACCATATCCAATGTTCATTGAATGCTATTCCACGATTTTTCAATGAGTCATAAATTCTTCCAAAACAATGTTGTACAAAACATGTATCATGTGTACGATCATCATTGATATAAAAGTGATATTCTTTAATGATATGTCGATTTTCACTCGTGCTTTCTATATGATCGACATTTTGTTCAGCATGTCTATATAGAATATGGACGAGTATGGAGACTTGGTCAGAGTGATAGTATTCACTCTGAATTTCTTTTTGTGGAACAAATGTGTAGTTTTCTGCAAAATCAATCACTGACAAAATGGTTCCTGGTGGAAAAAATTCACGAGATTTTTTGAATTGCAAGTCTTGCCATCAAGCTCTATGGGAATGCATGGTGTATTTGTAAATTTCTGCTTCAAACTTTCTCAAAAAGTCTATTAGAAAATTTTCGTCTTCTCGTAATTCGATTCTTTTAACACTATCTGCACCTTGAATCGATGTACTGATATATTCATATCTCTTCCATTTCACTTTCATGTTGGACAATGATTGATCATTTATATCAATACGATATTTGTTTTGAAATTTAGTCAAATTTCCACAATCATCGCATTTTTTTACCACCAACACATTTCTTTTTGTAAAATAGTTCATCGCTTTCTCTTTCACATAGAATTTGAGATATGAAATCACGGATAGTGGAAGGAGGAGGTGAATCCTTCCATAATGTTCTACTGAAATCAAGGAATGTGTCATAATATAACTCAAATTCCACATGATAACGGCAACAACAAGTGTCGCGTACGGTGATAGGTTTTACATACCATGGTTTTTGTTGAACAAAAGCACCGAGTGAAACATGAATTTAATGATTCTCTTCTTTGAAATTGTTGAATAACTCTATCTGAGTGGTTTCCAAGAGATTTTTTTCATGTTCTTCGTACTGATTTCATGTTATTCTTCATCGCATCACATGCCTTGCAGTTGGTGAAACACGCGAATTGTTCTTCCAATATTCATATATTATTTTTTTAACATTTTCTCCAAGTCTATCTTTGTATGGTTGCCTACAAATAGCTCTCCAACAAGCGATTTCATCATTTACATCTATTTGCAGTCGAAATTTTTTATGTTTGTGCAGAGTTTTTCGCGAGATTCCCAGTGCTCGTGCCATAGATGTTATCAAACGATTCTCTTGAGTACTTGGTGAAACCATTGCCATCTGTATTCCTCTACGTACATTTGAAACATCTTTATCTCTAGATCTCTTAATTGAATTTATAGCACTACTCATATTTTTTATCACCTCTTCCTTCATTTTTTTATCTTTGGTTGATTTTCGAATACCCAATAGTGTCATCGCTTCTTTTAATTTCCTTGATGATAGGAGACCTTTCAACATTTGAGCCTGCACTGTCACTCGCTCATTTAAGAAATACTTTTCAAAAATGCGGTTGACACGATATCGTATAACATGGTCAGGTTTTTTATCTCCATATGTGTGAGTGTCAACATTTTCTAACATCTCATTATCGATAGTGATTTCATCCGTACATATTCGAAAAAATAGTACATATTCAATAAATCACTAAATTAATAAATATGTCAATAAATATTAGGAAAATTTTAAATATATCAATAGATCATAATATTTACATTTACATACCCGCTTCAATTTCTGTTTGAGGTTGATTTTCTTCTTCAATATTTTGAGGAGTATCTCTGTCTGTTTACATTAAACAAAATATTTTTCAAACTAGTTCATCAAATAAAAATTAAGCTTCACATTTTACATTAGGAAAATTTTAAATATATCAATAGATAATAATATTTACATTTACATACCTGCTTCAATTTCTGCTTGAGTTTGATTTTCTTCTTCAATATTTTGAGGAATATCTTTGTCTGTTTACATTAAACAAAATATTTTTCAAACTAGTTCATCAAATAAAAATTAAGCTTCACATTTTACATTAGGAAAATTTTAAATATATCAATAGATCATAATATTTACATTTACATACCTCCTTCAATTTCTGCTTGAGGTTGATTTTCTTCTTCAATATTTTGAGGAATATCTCTGTTTGTTTACATTAAACAAAATATTTTTCAAACTAGTTCATCAAATAAAAATTAAGCTTAACATTTTACATTAGGAAAATTTTAAATATATATCAATAGATCATAATATTTACATTTACATACCTGCTTAAATTTCTTCTTGAGGTTGATTTTCCTCTTCAATATTTGAGAGAGCTTCTAACTTTCTTTTGCGAGATTGTCTAGTCTCTTCTCTACGTGTCTCAGGGTCTCTTTTTCGATCATATTTTCTCGCAAAAGTTCTTTGATTTCCCATGATAATAGGGTATGAAGTTCAAAAAATTTCCTTCAAAAACTTGGACAATAACTCAATTACAGAAAATATCACAAAAGATTTAATTTAAAAAAATTCAGTGTAATTTTTTTGCAAAAAATACATATTCCAATCAAAACACTTACTTTAAAAAATTCGAGAGAAAAATGTCTTATAAAAATGAAACGAAGCTCAAAAGATTTAATTCAACTCAAAACACGTACATACCTCCAAGAAATTCCTTTTGAATGTACGTCCAAGAAATTTTTTACAATTTTCGCCAAAATCACGCCGCCTCTAAGAAATGTCCTCCAAAAAAATTCTTTAAACCCAAAATTGTAAAATCAACCAAGAAATGCTCTTAAATCCAAACTTTGAAGAAAATTTTTTGAACCCAAACCAAGATCTTTGTAAAATGAGAAGAAGTGTGCAAAATGTGCGAAAATTGTGAATCATTTTGCGGCAATTTATATGGACGCGGAATGTGTTTTAGTAGGGGCTCCGCAAAAGTCTCCGGCCAATGGAGAGTTATACAATAGTTCGGCCGAACTTTTGATCAAAAGTTTGGCCAAACTATTAAGACGTTAGATTTAACGAGTCTTAAGTGGAAAACATAGTTCGGCCGAACTAACGCGTCATCAATTACGCAAAAACTAGGCTCTAAATACGGTTCTGCAACTTTGGACTGATTAAACTCCATGAAAGGTTGTTAATTAATTGTAGGAACAAAGACAAGCATTTTCAGAATTGAATATACTTTCAGGAAATATAACTTTTATGGAATTTTATAAACGTTTAATAATTTTAATTATTTTTCTAATAAAATGGGTGCAAACAATTTCTGAGGGTCATTGTGATTCAGTGAAATCAAAATCTTGTATCTCCCAAAATACATTGTAAAAAAAATTGAAAAAATTATGGGGCATTACATTGGTCCGTCGTCTCTAATGGGTAGCTTTTAGATTTTTAGTTTATAACTTATATGTTAAGAAATTTCTTGCGATGCGAAACATACCCAAAATACGCAGTTTTTCGTATTGGACCAGTTCAAAAAAATCTAGTAATTATGATATGCATCCATTGGCTTTGTAAATATGACGAAAACAAAGTAGACTCTGTCTAGATTTTTGTAACACATTTTTTTTTTCAAAAAACACAAATTTTCAATGATACAACATTGCGTCATAACATGAATTCTTATGAATCCTTTGATTGTTAAGAAACACAAACTCAAAGAAACGCTAAGTTGACATATCAAATATGCATAAAAAAATTTCAAAAAATAAGTAATAGAAAGCTAACAAATTTTCTCACAACTTTTATTTTTATCGCAAAATGAAATTCTACACAGACAAATTGTTATAGTTTGCAGAAAGTTGAAGAACCGAAAAAAATGAAATTTTTTTCTCAAAAAAGGGCAAAAAGTGTAACCCAGCTTCACATTTTCACCCATGGAAATAATAGATTTATTGGATATCTTACAATGGAATAATCAAGACATTAAATAAGAAAAACCGTGGTTACCCAAACCTTGATACCATAAACCGCCAAAAGTAAACACATTAATTACTATATAAAAATGACTCTATGTTTGAGTTTTATTTATCCTAATATAGTTAAGCCTTGTTTGACTAGCTTGGATAGGTTTGGTAAAAGTAATAATAGATATATTGGCTAGTTTTTAACAATGTGAGTTTTCCATGAGAAAATTATGTGTGCATGATTAACATATATGTTGATGTTGTTATGTTATTGTTTGTTGGCTTGATGGGGCCTAGACCCAGTTTCAAATGTGGTTGCACGGACCAACAAAACCCACTATTACCGGCCCTTTTGGTAATTATATGCTTGAGGAGAGAGAATTATAACCCTAGGAAATATAGGGGGATGCTAAAACCAAGTTTATGCATCCAGAGGGACAATGGAATGTGGCTTTAGGGATTTTAATCCTTGAAATATATTTGCAGATAGATCTACTAATTATACAAGCGTTGTTCAACTCATACATTGAACTTACTACTAGACTATGTGATCTTACTTAATCGTGCATAAAATAATGTAAATAATCACAAACTAGAATTCGTTTTGTGATTGTAGATCAAAACCATTACTTAGCACATATAAGAATTAACAACAGTGAAGCAAAACACATCAACAGAAACTCAGATCTATCTTCAAAGGTATTTCATTAAATTCTCATATATTTCTCATACATTCAATTCCAGTCTGTGCACTCAGTTGCAGGGATCTGCGTACACAACTGCATATTTCCTAAGGTTTTTGCGCACTCAACTATAGGAGACTTTCCTCTAACCCAAACATAGACTTTGACTCAAAACAGTCTTACATCCAAATTCATTTCATCAACTTCTACTTGACTTCCTATGACTTCTATCTATAATCATTATATATATTTTTTATTTACAATACCATGGTCCAAAACCATAGGTGGATTTCAACGTTCAAAAAATATTCTTATGAAATTACATAATAAGGGGATTTTACCCACCCCAAAGCCCCTAAGACTCAAAATGGACTCAACGCTGCGCACTCATCTCCTCGATATTTGGAGACTTTATCTATTGCTTTCTTCGAGGGGATACCATGTCCAACAGGCCCCCAACACAAAAATGTGACTCATCCCGAGTCACAAAGGTGGCGTGCCATCGATATTTGCTTTGATGCCACTCAAGAAATCCTTTAATGGTGGAACCTCTTCGGCATACTTCTTTTCAAATTCTCTGACTTCTTTGACTTGCGTCACTGTGAATTTTTTGGCTACCTTCTGCTTGAATCCTCTTTGTGTTGTGTGCAATGATTTCAGCTTCTTTTTCACAGTTTGGGAGATATGGATGGCCTCATATTCCCAAGGCTTCATTATGTCTATAAGCAACTTCTCCTTCCTGTGTAGCTCATTGATCTACTCCTGTAAGAATTTACCCTCTTGGAGACAGATAAGCTGTTGCATTGGTACTAAGGTCTTTACAGTGACCTTAATCTGATCCAGTTGTTCAATTTTTTCGTGCACTTCAAAATCTATCTTCTGCACCTGATATTCCTCTTATAGTTAGGCCCAAACATCGAGAAATTATCCAAATACATTTGCGCACTCCTGTATGCGGGACTCAATATTTTCTTGGCAGCTTTCAACTTTGTTGCACCCTACTCCCAGACTTCTGGTGGAGTGGCAGGCTGCAGTTGCATCTGTAGATCAACTATCCTCATCTATAACTCAAAGCACACTTCATTGAACTTGGCTTTGGAGTCGTTAACTGTTGTGGCAATATTGGCCACTTTTTCTTCTGGCATAGTTGTAGCCTGAATCTGGAGCTCTAGGAGCTCGTTGCAAGCCTTAGATATTTCTTCCTCCAGCTTCTTCATTTGCACCGTCTCAGCCTCTCATTCTTGGATAGTCATCTACTTTTCCTCAGCCATGCTCTACCTTTCCTTCTGCTATATTTTGAATGATCATGAGGGCACGTTGTTCTCTGATCTTCAACTCCTCGTCAGTTCTCTCGACCTAGGAAACCTCCTGGCACAATCATTGAACTCGAAGCTTCACAACCTTCTACCTACATTATGTACACACCAATATTTTTCTGCATCATTAGATGTAGCTCTAACAATGTTTTCCATAGTGTTGCACTGAAATTTAGAAATTGCAGAACAATTGCTTCGACGATCTGACAAAATTTTGCAGTAGTTGACAATAGTCCGTGGAATGTTGGTCTGCAACTTTGCATATGCTACACCGTACATGGGGCCCTACACTTGGCCCAACACTCGATCCAGGCTTCAATGAACTCGACATCCTAGCACCCAAATGGTCTTTATAAACATGGCACTGCTCTTTATAATGACACTCTACTTTGCACTTGATACACCAAAATTTCGACCTTATACAAGTTTTAACATCCTTTCCCTTATTTAGATCCTAGAGCTCCATGTGTAAGCTCTCCAACTGAGTCTAAATCTATTGCACTCCGATGCTTATATCAGCTACTGGTGAAGCTTCAAGCTTCATCGTGATCTCCAACGCTTCAACCTGAGTTGCAATCTTCTATTGTGACAAAGGAAATCTGAGATGGGGAAACAACACAATAATGAACCATTATCTATGTTGTTCATCTGGGATATTGAAGCTATTTTGGCTCAACAATGTCTTAAATATATGATCTACCTCCCACACGGTCTCAGTAGCTAGCTGCTTAATCTCTTTGATTTATGTGATACATTGGGACTGTGACTTAGGTTTCTTGAATTCAGTGTTGATTTCGGTCTTCGTCTCAGCCAATGTAGCATTTGCATTTATCATAAAATATTTCATGTACTACGAGAATGCTTGATCTTGCAGTGTGGTAACCAATTACGCTTTCATCATATTTTCATATGTAATATTCTGCAAACTCCATATCGCTTCTGCAACAAACCAAAATTGTTTTGGATCACCCGATCCCTTGAACATAGACATCTTTAGGGGTTGGGTCATGGTGAATGGGGGAGGTGGAGGAACAAAATGGGATGGGGTGATGATGGGGAATCTTTGCAGCAATTTGTTGACTTTCATATCTCAGTGATAGACTTATCGGGGTAGAGGGGTTTCTTTCTCTTTCTTCAAACCCAAACAATGGATGATATTCAGTTTCAAAGTAAGTACCCCAATTTTTTATGAATCTTTTACTACTCCGCGTAGCACCAGGTTCTCTTTCTTCGAACATCAATTTGAGTGCATCCATAATATACCATTTTCACACAATATCACTCTAATCCATAACTTCAGTGAATTCAGGTACTTACCTTTAGGGCCTTTGACGAACTTGTGATCTACTTCACTATAAGACACAAAATTATCGATCGAGAACTCATTAATAAACCCTCCAAGGATACTATCGATCCAATAATCAACAGGCCTCATGATCTTGTTATCAGTGTTTTTCAGCTTCTCCATCAGATCTAGGGTCCACAAATTGAATTATTATTGAAATGACTAGTCTGCGCAGCTAGTCTTGATATCCACTCGTACAACTCGCTATAAAATGATGCAAAAAATATATTGTATTGATCTATATAAATATACTTATGTAACCAATATTCAGTAGAGATGTGCAGACTTTTGTTTTCTTGCACAAAAAACTTGCATTCTTTTAGACCTACCCAATATTCAATCTCTTGCTTAGATGGATTCCATATCCAATTATCCCTCAGTTAGATCTCGATCTTGATAATGGAACCATTTGTTTGATTAATGTGGCCTAGAACTAGGTTCAAATGTTGTTGTGCGAACCAAAAAAACCCACTATTATCGGTCCTTTCGACAACGATATTCTCGTGCAGACTGAAGTGTCACCCGAGGCAATATAGGGGGATGTTAGAACCAGGTTTATGCATCCAGAGGGACAATGGGTTGTGGCTTTAGGGATTTTCTTCCTTAACAGATCTTCGCATACAAATCTATTAATTATACAAGTGGTGTTCAACACATTTGTTGAACTTACTACCATCCTATGTGATCATTATTGATCATGCATAAAATAACGTAAATAATCACAAACTATACTGCTCTATGTGATTGCAGATCAAAACCATTACTTAGCACAGATAATCATAAAAAACAATAAATCAAAACACATCAACAGAAAATCAGATCAATCTTCAAAGGTATTTCATTAAATGCTCAAATCTTTCTCATACATTCAATTCCACCTTGCGCACTCAACTGTAGGGGTCTGTGCACACAGCTACAGAATTCCTAAGGTCTCCATGCACTCAGCTGTAGGAGCCTTTCCTATAACCCAAAAATAAACTCTGACTCTAAACAATCTTACATCCAAATGAATTTCATCAACTTCTACTTGACTTCCTATGAGTTCTATCTAGACTCCTTATATATATTTTTCATTTACAATACCATGGTCCAAAACCATGGGCGAAGTTGAACGTTTAAAAAATATTCTCATTACATTACATAATAAGGGGCTTTGAACCACCCCAAATCCCCTAAGACTCAAAATGGACTCCGTGATGTGTGCTGACCTTCTCCTCGGTCTGTGAAGTCTTTCTCTACTTATTTCTTTGAGGGGATCCCATGTCCAACATCGTTATTAATAATTTTCTCTAACATTTTAAATTATTACATTTGGCATTAGAGCAAGAGTTTAGATTTAGGGGGATGCCTTTGTTTCTATGGTTTTGTCTTGTTTTGGGCTTGTGATAAACTTGTGAAAAACATATTCAGTGGAAGCTATACAATGATGATTCCTTTATTGAAACAATGGTTAACACTTATAGAGTGGAGTTCAAGAGGTTCAGTGGACAAACCTTGAGCTCTTAAAGCTCAAGATGGAGGATCTTCTAGTATATAGAGAAAATTGGTGGTTGTATCTATGTCAAAGGAAGATTGAGAAAAGTGTACTAAGGAAAGAGGATGGTGGCATAAGTACCAAAATGGAAAAAATAATTGAAAAAATATTATAAAGGAGTTGTAATTTATTTTAATTGCATGCAAATCGGAATATGATTATAAGACCTAGTTGGTATGCATACTCCTAGTAAATTATCATTAAAGTATGGACAAAGACCTAGGTGATAGGGAGGAACATGTAGGATTCCCAAATACCTTGATTATATTCTTTGAGGGGGGTATGAAATAGAGGTGAGTGGTTAAGGATCACTTGTTTAGTTTCACTAGAATTGGTCAAGGGAAACCCCAAGTCAATTTTAAAGGGGGGAATGTTAGGCTAGACTTGACTCATTGAAAGAGTCAAAGAGTTAGGTCCAAAATGGTGAATTTTGGGCCCATGGTTTTAGTTTACCATGGTGTTATATCCCATGGATTTCAAACCTTCCATTTTTGCTTTTAGACAATTCTTCATGTCTTCCATGATGCCTTTTAGTTTTTATTATGTAACATCAATCTTAGCTTCTGCTCCTTTCTTAAAACCATCCATCTTAGCTTCCACACCTTTATTCAATCCATCCATCTTAGCTTCCACTTTATTTTTTGTTACTCTTTGTGAGAGAGAAATTTGTTGCACTTGGTCTTGTAATTTTGATATATCATGTTGCAGTTATTCCTCTTCATGAGTCATAGTAGAGCATTCTGAGAGCTTAATGGGTGTTGAATTATTTCTAGGGACGATTTTATAACCCAATAATGATATCTATGCTCCAATATTCCCTTGGAATCACTTCAAACTACTTTTTCAAACAAGATTTATGCAATTTAAAAAAATAATATACACCTTTTTCTTGCTTTGAGGAGCTCGATATTGAAACTGATGTATCTCTATAATTTCAGATCTCAAATATTTTATCTTCGGTATTTTAGTAGCCCTCTAAATCTTCTTTTCAATTCCATAGGTCTGACCTGATTTGGATTCTTCAAGGAAAATTTATTTCCAATCTCCCACAATGACCTAATTATGGACTGGTTCAGTAGAGCGAACTTGTAAAATGTGCTATGTGTCATTCTTTCCTCCTTCGACTCTGAAATTGATACAAAGGAAACTATAGCCCATGTACTTCGGTCACTTTTTACATAATTTCAATCTGATGCTCAGAGATAGAGTGTTATGATGATTTTCCTAAGGTCACCTCTTTGAGATGAAATCCGGGAGCCTGCAAAAGCCTTAACTTCCACAAATAATATCTCTGAATATATTGTGAACCAAGATCTGAAATTTTTACACGAAGTTCCTAAGGATTTCTTTGCAAACGGGTTTTTTTTAGCTTCTGAACCTTCGTAGAAAAGAAGTTATAATGAAAATTCCACGATGACCTGTTTGAAGCAACGAAATCCTAGAATGACAAATCTCTAATACCAAATGTTATGAAACCAACTCACAAAATAGAAGAAAATATAGATCAACGCCTTAGAAATCAGCCTATTCTAGGGGGAACATCTTTACATTACATAAATGAACAATTCCTGGATGATACAAATGAAAAAAACTCCTTTCTATATATAAGAGTGCACGGAGTCACAATATAATCCTAGCCGACCTAACAATAATAATATAAGGGAAAATCAATAACAAGAGTGGGCTGTTATGGGGCACAATATTAACAATATGGGGGCTACAGGGGTACAACAATAACAATAATGGGGATACAGTAACAAAAATAAGGGAATACACTAGAAATATAGGGACCTAACATGCCCGTCTCATTCAAAAAAGGGTTGACCTCAACGCTTTTCCTCAACGCTTGAGTAGTTGTGGATGCTTTTGTATAAAATTCTCATCCTCCCATGTGGAATCTTCAGTGGGTAATTTCTTCCGCTTGATGAGATACTCTGAATTGATCGATTTCGTAGTTTTGAGTTCTTGTGTCTGTGATTGCTTCAGGTTCTAATATGATTTTTCCTTCCTCATTAAGTTCTAGAAATATTGTTTGAACTGGAAGTTTGTCACCTATAACCTTATTTAAGCATGAAACATGGAAAACTCGGTGCACTCAGGAAGAAGTAGGAAGATCCAATTTGTATGCCATAGTACCAATATTTTGCAACACCTTATAAGGACCATAGTACTTTGGCGATAATTTAATATCCTTCTTAACTTGGTTGAGGGAAATTTCTTTGTATGGTTGTAGATGAAAAAATACCCATCCTCCTACATCAAAACTTCTCTCGTTGAGATGTTGATCCGAGTGTTGTTTCATTTGATTTTGTGTGAAATATATGTTATCCTTTAAGAGTTGGAGAACTTTGTGTTGATGATCGATGTGATCTTCCACTACTTGAAGCTTATAATTTTCTCTTAAAGATGATGTGATGGACGGTGGATGATATCCATAAAGTGCCATAAATGGGATCATTTTTGTTGCAGTATGTAAGGAAGTGTTATACCACCATTCATCCAGAGGTAACCACTTGACCCATTGTGTTTTTTTATCATATACAAAACAATGAAGACATCCTTCCAAACATATATTCACTATCTTCTTTTTCCTATTGGATTGAGGATGATAAGATGAGCTATGAGCTAGTTGAGGACCCAAACAAGAAAATAATTATGTTCAAAAATTTCTAGTGAAAATGGGATCTCTGTCGCTTACAATAATCCTTGGGTTTCCATGTAGCTTTTGAATTGTTTCATAAATGCAATAGCAACTGTACTTTCTTTAAATGGATAAGATAATGCACAAAATTGTGCATACTTGGTAAATTTATCAACTACCACCATGATGACACTCTTTCCTTTAGACTTAGGTAAACCAGTGATAAAATCCATTGAAACCTCCTCCCAATGTTGACTTGGACTGGATAAAGATTGTGGGAGACTCGGGGTCTTAATTTTATCAACATTATTTTGTTAGCAAACCAAATATTCCACCACAAAATTTTGAATATCATATTTAAGGCCATCCCAAAAAAAATATTTCTTCACCATGTGGTAAGTTTTTAAAAATCCTAAGTGTCCTCCTACGGGAGAGGTGTGCAATTACAAAAGAATATTTTGTTTTATTTGGGAATTATTACAAAGATATAAGTTATCTTTGTACCATAAGGAATCATTTCTCCAACTAAATTTATCATATGTACTAGGATCTTGCTGCAACTTTTGAATGAGTGTCCACACTTCTTCGTCATTCTTCCATTCCTCATTGCTTCGGTTATTCAATCTGGTTGGATAATATAAATGGTACAAATCAATGCTTCCACCTCCTCATCCTTTCTTGAGAGTGCATCTACAACAACGTTTAGCTTCCCTTTTTTGTAGATGATTTCAAAGTCATAACCCAACATCTTTGTGACCCATTTTTTCTGCTCTTCTGAAGACAGTCTTTGTTCCAAAAAGTATTTAAGACTATCATGATCACTTTTTACCTTGTAGTATTTATAACATTTCCTCCTCATAAATATCTTTCTTTAAATATTTTCCTTTGATTGGATGGCTTTCAAAAGAAATGGGTCTTCCTTCTTTAATTAAGAAAACACCAATTCCATTTCTCGAGGCATCACATTCCACAATAAAGGTTTTTGTGAAGTCTGGTGTAGTTAAGACTGATGCTTGGCACATTGCCTCTTTAAGATGTTCAAAGGCCTTAGTTGTTTCAGGAGTCCATGAAAATTCATATTTCTTCAATAATGTTATTAGAGGTGCTGTTATTCTCCCATAATTCTTAAAAAACTTGCGATAATACCTGTTAACCCAAGAAATCCTCGCAACTGATTTATGGTTGTGGGGACTTTCCATTCCTTAATGGCTTTAATTTTGTGAAGGTCTACCATAAAACTCTCCTGAGATACAAAATGACCCAGATATTCCACCTCTTGTACTCCAAAGAGACATTTGGAGGATTTTTCATATAATTGTTTCTCCTCCAATAGTTTGAGCAGCCTGTCAACATGTTGAACATGATCCTTCTAGAACTCTTGTAGATTAGTATATCATCAAAAAATACTAACACAAATATTCTAAGGAAGGGTTTGAAAATGGAATTCATCAACCCTTGAAATGTAGAAGGTGCATTGGTAAGGCCAAAAGGCATGACCAAAAATTCATAATGACCCTCATGAGTTCAAAATGTTGTTTTTGAAATATCTTTTGTCTTCATTCTAATTTGATGATATCCTGAACGAAGATCCAACTTAATATAATAAGTTTCTCCATGTAATTCATCCAATAATTCATCAATCGCAGGAATGGGAAATTTATATTTAATAGTGATATTATTGAGCTCCCTATAATTTGGACACATGCACCATTATCCATTCTTCTTGTGCACCAATACTACTGGAGCAGAGAAAGAAATTTTACTAGGTTGAATTATACCAGCCTCTAACATTTCTGCAATCATAAGTTCAATTTCTCTCTTTTGGACATAAGGATATTTGCAAGGCCTGATGTTTGGAGGAACAATTCCTGGAATCAAATGAATAGCATGATCATGATCACAAATAGGTGGGAGTCATTTTGGAGTTTCAAACACCTTAGAATGATTTTCCAAGACTTTTTGGAGATCTGGAGAAATATATGATTTTGATGTTGAAACTTCTAGTGAGCATAATTGTGCAATTACACCTCATTTTTCTTTCTTCAGAAGATTTTTCATGACATTAGAGCTTATTATCTTTCTCAGCTTTCCTGTGATACCCCGTAATTCAACTTCCTTTCCTTCCAAAAAAAAATAACAAGAAAAGTTCTTGAAAATTAAAACATATTCTCCCCAAAGATTGTAACCATTGTACTCCTAGTACAACATCAATACCTCCCAATGGAATGGAAAGAATTGGAATATTCAATACATATCCCTCCATGGTTAGATTGATATTATGGCACTATCCAGAGAAATTTATAGTTCCTCCATTTGCAACCATCACTTGAAACTCTGGTGGTGGGTATAGGAAGAAATTCAATTCCTTGGCTACCTTACAATGAATAAAATTATGGGTACTACCCGAATCAATCAACACTATTACATTTTTCTTCTTGATATGTCCTTCTATCTTGAGAGTTTGAGGAATGGTAATTACTACCAATGCATTGTAGAATATGGTCGAACGCATTTATTCTTTATCTAGGATTGGTTCCTGGTGTATATCCTCTTCTTTTGAAGTTTCTTGTTCATTTTCTTCCTCCTCTTCACAATTTATGTAAAATAATTTCTTCTAATCACACTTTTGACTTTTAGTGTATTTTCTATCACAACTGTAGCAACACCCTTTTGATCTTTTTTCTTCCAACTATTGTGGTGTCAACCTTGTAGGTTGTGGAAGTCTAGGAGTAGTAACATTTCCATATTTATAGATGTGAGACATAGGATTCCTTTTTCGCCATAATTTTACTTTGAATTTTTCTTGCCAACCTTAATGCCTTCTCCAATGAATCAGGTTCCAAAATGTGAACCTCATGTTGGATGTTATCATTTAAAGTCCCTATGAAGACATCCATCATGTGTTTCTATGGAATATCAGTTACCCTTATATTCAATTTTTGGAAAACCTTAATGTGCTCCACCATTGACCCCTTTTGTTTGAGATTTATCAATTGGCTAAAGAAGGTGTTTCTCTTTGTATCCTCATAATGTGCTATCATTTCCTTCGTAAAAATTGACCAAGTGACAATTTTTTTACGAGAGAAAAGCCATCGATACCATACAAGTGTATTTTTTTATAAATATAAAGTTGCAATGTGTACCTTTTGTGTGTTTTTCACATTATGGAGATCAAAATATTGCTCCATTTGTAGTATCCATGTTATTGGATCCTTGCCATCAAAATTCCTCATATCGATATTTGGAATATTGTGGGTCTTCAATCCAACATTAGAGTTTATGAAATCACAGTTAACATTTATTTTTTCTTATCATGAGTTTCCTCTACTACCTTTTTGCCATTATGAATCATTTCTTGTATAAAATTTGTCATAAACCTTCCTTCAAACCTTCCATGTCTGCTTTTAGATAATTGTTCATGTCTTCCATGTTGCCTTTCATTTTTTCATCGATTCCATCCATCTTAGCTTCCATGCCATTCGTCAAACCATCCATCTTAGCTTCCACGCCTTTCTTCAAACCATCCATCTTAGCTTCCATTTCCTTTTTTGTTACTCTTTGCAAGAGAAAATTTTGTTGCACTTGGCCTTGTAATTTTGATATATCATGTTGCACTTCTTCCTCTTAATGAGTCATAGTAGAGCCTTCTGAGGGCTTAATGAGCATTGAATTATTTTTAGGGGCCATTTTAGAACCCAATATTGCTATCTATACTTCAATATTCCCTTGGAATCACTTCAAACTTATTTTTCAAACAAGACTCATGCAATTTTAAAAAAATACACACTTTTTTCTTGCTTTTGAGGAGCTCGTTATTGAAACTGATGTATCTCTATAATTTTGGATCCCCAATATTTTATCTTCTTTCTTTAGTAGTTGTCTAAATTTTCTTTCCAATGCCACAGATTTGACTTGATTTGGATTCTTCACGACAAAGTTATGCCCAATCTCCCAAAATGACCTAATTATGGACTGGTTCAGTAGACCAAACTTGTATGACATGCCACGTGTCACTGTTTCCTCCTTCAACTCTGATATCTATATACAAGAAACTACAATCCGTGTAATTTTTGTCACTTTTTACAGAATTTCAATCTGATGCTCAGATAGCGAGTTATGAAAATTTTCCCAAGGTCAACTCTTTGAGATGAAATTCGGGAGCCTGCAAAAACCCTAACTTCCCCACATCATATCTCCGAAAATATTGCAAACCAAGATCTAAAATTTTTACACGAAGTTCCAAAGGATTTATTCGCAAATGGATTTTTTTTAGCTTCTGAACCTTTGTAGAAAAGAAATTATAGTGAAAATTGCACAATGACCTGTTTGAATTAGAGAAACCCTAGAATTCAAATATCTGATACCAAATGTTATGAAACAGGCTCACAAAATGGAAGAAAAAATAGATCAACTCCTTATAAATCAGCCTCTTTGAGGGGGAAACCTCCTTTACATTACACAAAAGAACAATTCTTGGATGATACAAATGAAAAAACCCCCTTTCTATATATAGGATTCCATGGGGTCACAATATAATCCTAGCTGGCATAACAATAATAATGTAAGGGCACAACAATAACAGTAGTGGGCTTTTATGAGACACAATAATAACAATATGGGGACTACAGGAGTACAAAAATAAAAATAATGGGGCTACGCTAACAATAATAAGGGACTACAATAGTAATATAGGGACCTAACAGATTGTAATACTTCATTATAATGTGCCTAGAGGTGAGTGCTAAAGGCTCACTTGGTCAACTTGGTGTCAAGGGAAAAATATATATATTGGCTAGTTTTTCCTAGTTTAGGTTTTCCATGATAAAATAATGGATGGATGGTCGACGTGAATGTTGTTTTTTATATGATATTGTTATTAATTATTTTCTCTTTCACTTTTAACTCTTAGAATATATTGTACATTTTATTTAGATCATTTCTCAAAGTAAATTCTTCAAACAATAAAAAAGAGAAAAAAATGTATACCTTTTTGTTTCCAAAATCTCTTTGTGAGTGGAGTGAAATTGCACTTCACTTAATTATTTAGATACAAACTTGTAATTTTCTTCAAATCCTTTGGGATTCAATTATATTAATTTCCCCCTTCATCACTTGCATCTAAATAGACAAATTTTCTTCCTCCCCTTGGTAAATTTAATGGAGTAAGGTGATGGAATTGTTTTGGTTATTATTACAACTTTTTTATGCATAACTATCCATGATAGAGAATTTTTTATTAATATTTGTGTCAAAATATTTATATTTCCACCATTTATATTTATATTTCCATAACGCAATTAATGCATCCAAGAAATATTTGAAGGTACACTTTTTCTTTCAAAATTTCTATGAATTATTAGGTATGTTCCAAGACATGAGCTTAGATAATATTTTTTCCATAATGTCCTTGAAGTCGTAAGAATGAATATTAGAAACTCCAATAAAAATATTCTCTCATTTATTATAGAGCTCAAGGCCATGGGTATATACAAGGTCATAGAACTTATCCAAAGGTTTTATGTCTTCTACCTAATCTGTATTAAAAATAAAAATATCATCAATACATACAACATAATTTTTATACAAGGTGCGATGATATCATCCATTCTCTTTTGGAACTAGGAGCATTATTTCAACCAAAATGGATAATATTCCATTCATACATCTCATAAGCACAACTTTTTTTTTTTAATATCTATCTTTTATTTTGCTAGATATTTTCCAAAATCCATATTTAAAATCAAATTTTGAAAAGATATGGCATCCTTTCATTCTTCTAATTAGGTCATCTGTATTGGGAAATAGATGCTTAATATATTTGATATATTTAATAAGAGTTGAGTAATCAAGAACTAACCTTTTATTACCTCTCTCTTATTCATAATACTTATTCACAAGAAAACTTGTGCATGCCTAATGTTGATGTCTTTTCCCATTAGGGAAAATAATTAACCTCCTAGGGATTGTTTCCAGGCTCCCTCTTCATTTTATACAGGTGGTACTCCTATTTTCACACAATCAAATACTCAAATAACTAAAATATAACAATATAAACATTAAACACATGCACCTAAGAGTGGACCAGGTTTTTTTCAAAATAAAATGAAAAAATGATAACATAAATAAATATATTTTCAAGATTCAATCCACTTCATTCATGCATTCACATATCCTGAGGGGAAGCAGTTGAAATGGATTCAATAGAAAAAACAAAGAGAATTTGGCACATATATTAAGAGAGATAAAAAATGATTTCAAGAATTTAAATTCATAATATCATAGGAAACATTCACAAGACTCCTACTACTTATTTATAAGTATCATAACCACAAATGAGATGTTGTCTTCAAAACAGCTCTTTACTAGAGTAAAATAAAACATTTATAGATGACAAGTTTTGAATAAAATTAAGTGCATAAATAACTTCGAAAAATACTAATACTTATGAAAATGCAAAGGAATTTGTGTCCAAGGGACTACGGTTGGGACCTTGTAGGCTAATTAATGTAAGGGTGCCTGGAAGAGAAAAATAAACCACAGTAAGTGATCAGCTTTAGAAACATAAAAAATAGTTCATAAAGAAGGATGATCAAAGATTGGGAAGAAAGTGGGAAATTGCTTCAAAACAAAATAAGAACACTCACAAAATTGCATAAGGATGATGAGTGGAATTAACTGATGATGATCCTTGCAAGATATTGTAGAAGCATGCATATATTTGGATTTTTTATTATTGTTATTATAATTTCTCAAGAAGTTACTTAAGATTAATGATTTCATTTACACGAATTTTAAGACACTCTTCAATGTAACCCTTCATTGACAACATCATTGTATCTTTTTTAACTCCTAACAAAATGATTTCTTCTTGCAAGCCATGAGCATCATATTATAGTTCCTTTTTCATAGTCATCCTCATTGTGATTAGAAAACATGAACAATAATTTCTTGATTTGAGATTATGGAAAGTTAGCTAAGTTGTAGATGTCATCACCCAATGATATTTTAATGATATCAAATTCTTATTTCGATAAATCTTTATGGATCAAAATTGAACCCCTAATCATTCGTGGACCCTGCAAGTCTTAAAAATATTTGAGGAAGAATTATTAATATGTTCATAAATACTCGTGCACTTTGTAATAACATCCTGTATTATTTTTATTCTTGTAGACTAACCTATCGTGATCTATTTAATCCTTTTTCCTCCATGGAGGCCTTGTTGGTTTCTTTTAAAATGACTTATTATTGTTGTAGAGGTAAATCCCCTCTGTAGGCAGAGGCGATCCCTACTAGCCCAGATCGGGTCTAGCAACAATCGTATCATGCTAAGGCGCAAATTCCTAATTGCAATAGACCAAATGCGAAGAAGGCCTACCTTAAGTCCAATGTTGTTGTTTGTAGAGAAGATAGCGCTCTCGTTTCCTTGCTCCAGAAGATCACAATTCTCCCACTTGTCACGATCGAACACCTGCACACACAAGAAACATAATGAGCACACAAGCGTAAACCCAATATATGCAATTATGTATCAGTCAGAGAAGATACAACTCATAATCACAATGAACAATACGAGTGGAACCATAACAAAAGTCACTTATCACTAATTAATGCAAAGAAAGATACAACCTGGCTCTGACGCTAAATCCTCCTTTGGCAGGTCGACAGCGGAATACATCTTGGTAAAGCCTATCCGGAATGGGACAAGCCTCTCTCTCTGGTTGTCTTGACAATAATTTTCTTGATACTAATTTGGCTCTATGAGGACTATCAAGGCTCTTGCAACATTCTTTAGGCTATGAAGACTCTTGGAGACTAGCTTGCAAAGGAAAATGGCAAGCTTACATAGATGGTGGAAGGGGAGTTGGGATCCCTACAATCATGGGATTGGCCTTATCCTCAAGGAAGCTTCCATGAGAGGTGGAAAACTACTTCCTCTACATGGAGATCTAGGACCAAACCTCCCAACTCAATTTAGAGACCAGTTTAGGAATTGGTTGGAGTCAATATTCTGCCATTTATTTTTAAAAAACACTCCTTAATAAGCCTGGTGTGGGTACAACACTGAGACAGTGCGCCAGCTAGCGTGCCCTCTTTGGAGGTTTTCCCCCATTGGTGTGAGGGTTGAACTAACTAGTCGCGCCAAGACAAAAAAGGCTATTTTTAGGGTTTTTCACAAGGAATTGTCTTTAGGGGAATGAATGCCCATGTCCAGGGGGATGCCATGAAAGTGATTTTAGGTCATGTCACTACTCACAAGTCACATAATAAGCCCTGCAATGTGTGGAACGGGGAATTGCAGGGACGGCGAGAAATTTTTGTGTAACAAATTCCCCCTAAAGCATGAGGCCCGAGAGAGAAAGAGGGGTGAAATGCTTTACGAGAGCTTGTCCAACTGAAAACATTGTCGTCAGAAAACCTGCATAGAGAAATACAACTGATATCTCAAATACATGATATATGTGGTATGGGCGCAGCCATCCATAACAGAGTATACAATAATCCAAATCCAAGGCATGGACGCAGCCATCCAATGAGGATCGATAAATAGACTCAGGCATGGTCGCAACCATCCAATGAATGAGTCATGTAACCAATCCTAATAATCCACATAATCGAAGCCTGTTTTCTAACAGACAAAATCCAGGTTCTTGCACTCCATCTCGACCCGAACAAAGTACAAGTTCAAGCATGTGAATAAGTGAGCTGAAGTAAAACATGCAAGAACATCGTCTGATTACCAGCCAATGATGAAAGCTGTTAACAGATGTGAGAGGTACCACCAATAGTGACAATGGTCCTCAAGGTACTATAGGTACAATCTATGGCATGTGAATCAGTGAGTTGGTGTCGAACACCCATAGAATCACTCGATCGGAGGCCAATGATGAAAACCTCACGTTGAACATGAAGAACCTACCATTGAGGCATGCAAGCTCCAAGAGTATCTAGATCAGCTTCCCGGATAATGAGCTGAAGTCGACAGGAAGTGAATTTGATCGAAGGTGGGCCATAGTGTTTCCCACATCATCGACGCGAGATAGAGGAAAATAATGTCTTTGTGAATTAGGATCAGATGAGAATCAGAGGAGGGTTGAGACTTTGCAGAGGTCAAATTCTCTTGAACATATCGGTGGCACGACAGTGGATTTGGCAGTATTTGACATCAAAAGATCAAGGGTCATGATGATGAGGAAAAGATCAGATGAGAGGTCAAAAGGGATTACCCAAACCCATGGAGGCAAACAGATAATGAGGTGAGATGTCCCCAACCTAACATGAATGCAGACAAGTGCCATGTTGAAGAGTGACATACTGCCGACACGACGATGATACTGGTTCCATTTTTCCCCACCATTTCTGGTGAGTACCTCTTTATTTTTACACAAGCTTGAAGAGGATACCATATGCTTGTCATATGAGTCCGTCCTTTCGGATGAATCCATCCTAGTACATTTAACTAGCCCTAGGAAGGAGAAACTCGAATACGTCATTATGACTGAATCCGATGTCATCAAGGTTTAACGAGTCTGACAAAGGAAGAACTCGGCGTCTTTTCATGTTTAGAGAGTTTGAAAAGACAGCGGAAAAGTAAATTCCAATAGTCCCTTTTTGTAAATAGTTCCTCAGATCCGAAAAGGTAGAAAACTAAGTCTGAGAAAACCTCCTAGTCACAATAGGCTATGGTATTCCTTTTTCGTAAATAATCTATCCCAGCCCTAAAAAGGGGTATACATATACTGGGTAGATGTCGTTTCACAGCCACTTTAATGAGATCAAAGCGACAAGGGACTCGGAAATCTTTTCATGTTTAGAGATTCATAAAAGAGCTGAAAGATGACTGCAAAATGACTTTTTCGTGGTTTTATCGAGTCTGAAAAAGTATAAAATACAACTCATATCACTATCCAAGTCGCGTAAAAACCTGTCACTGCACATAAAAGCAAGTGTAAAATCCATTTTTTGACAAAATATATTGAAATATTGATAAAAATGACTTTTAAAACCTAATTTTGACTTCAAAACTTATAAATATGCCACAAATGGTAAAAACATATTTACTTTTACTTTTTACCTCGTTTGGAGAGCAATAGTGGTATTTTTGTGTGCGAACTTATGGCGGTGATTGCGACTGATCCAGGACACCATTCAAATCCTCGTCAGTTCCAGGTAAGAGGTGCTCCCTTAAGCTCTATTTTGATCTATTTTTTATGAACTTCCATTGCGCATTTTACCTCCAGGGGGAACCTTTTGAAATTTTAGGGCTTGCTCCATTGGCACGGGTATCGGGCACGGACCCGCACCAATGGACATTTGCTCACAAAGGGGTCGCGCCAATGGTGCAACACGATTTTACACTTTAAATTTCCAAAAATGTGAGCTATCCATCTAGATTTTTGAATGCAACAAAGATCTAACAAAGAATTTTTAATCATGTTGATGCAGATATTCAGGCATAATGGTTATTGAATAGAAAGAGAGGGAACATGGAGAAGAAGACGAAATGGCCATGGAAAACAAATCTTGCATGAATGCACTCTGGAACTGTGGTCTCAAGAAATTCTTTCTCACGCCATGCTTACGAGCTCAACCTGAGCTATTACAGTATTTGGTCAGCATATGAGATGAAAACGAGGAATTGTTCAAAATTCGGGACCACGTACTAGAAATTGAAGTCTCTGATGTCTATTTCATAACCGGACTATCGCGCAGAGGCCTAGTGCCCATTATGACTGGCAGTAGACCTTCTGGAGAGAAGATGGATCAAGTAATGGCGAGAGTGTACCCAGGGGCATAAACAGGATCGGGAAGTGGGAAAGTGGACATCCACACTATCTGTGACCTAACACTCAGAGTAGTGCTTCACACTATTGTGCGACCTGCAAGATCGTAGGCACCGAATGAGGCAACCAAGGCGAAGCTCCTACTATCCTCCGAGTGCATGAATCCTACATTGTTTGATTGGGCCACCACAGTGACAACCAATATCAAAAGGTAACTAACAAAATGTAAGAAATCCAAATTGAAACAGTTTGGATACGGTTCCATCCTAATATCGTTCATCTTGGAATGACTACCCATTTTCCAGGGCCAAGGGGTAATAGTTGCCGAACCGATATCGAGAGAGCCGCGGATGGCTCGTTGGGCAGCACTTACGCCCAGGTTAGGAGGAGGCCAACAGATGTCCTGGAGGCCTGAGTTCCTTGTGTGGTTATGGCATCAACTGATCATGGTTGAGGATTGGCCCTATGCTGGGACCGATTTCACTAGAGACCCAGATCTTCCGCTTCCGGAGGGGGATGACTGGGACGAGGAGCTAGGTATGACTCTCTCTTTTTTGATTTTTATGTATTTATAATTTTTTTTTTTGTGATACATGTCCATTCTAACAATAGTTCTTATTTGTATGCAGATCTTGGCCAAGAGAGGCCCATGGGCATGTCGCCCATTGAACGGAGGACCCCTCTTGTGCATGACCCTCAAGCTGAGGGTGGCGAGGGGAGCGAGCTGATCCAGAACCTAGAGGGCATTTCCTGGGGGATCCCGGACTATGCACGGCTGGCAGATGTCCCATTAGCTTACCAACGACACACTGTGGGGGTGCCTAGTCGCCTTCACCGACTGTTGAGGCAATTGGTGTGCGGTAGCATGTTACCATGAGCACCACGCTGATTAGCTATCTAGGGCTTCTATATGCATATTTTTTGAGAGACATGTTGTCTCCGGCTGTTATCAGACAAACATGTATATTTTTTGATTTTATGTGATGTACACAAACTGCAAAATATTCGACATATATATCTATATATCTATTTTTGGATGGATCTTTTTACATGTGATGATGTTTTTACAAGCTGCGCAAATGTCTATCTAGAACCATATTAGCTACTGCATCGGTTAATGTATTCATATGTCTGGGTATGCGTTGATATGTGATATAATCAAAATTTCTTTCCAGTAAACGAATACTTAGATACAGATGTAAAATGGATGGGTTTCTAACTGAATAATGACCATTAAGCTATAATAATACAATTTGTGAGTCCAAATATACAAGTAATTCATGAATACCGAGGTCCACTACTTTAGTTAATAATTCCAATACGGCACTATATTCCACAATATTATCTGTAGAAGGCCCCAGACACACACCTTGCAGGTTGACCAACTCACCAGCAGGATCGAAGATTACCCAGGCTGCCGAAGATAGATTCCTGGTACTGCGGGAGGCACCATCTACGAAACCAACAAAAAGAGTAATGGACATCTACACAATCAGGAAGAATCGATCAACAGAAATATGCTTACATCGCACACCACACCACACATGCACACAAATGAATATACACACCTATGTACACACACCACACCAAAAATAACTCAAGCGTAGTATTTTTTAAGGTACAACCCGTTCCTAGGCTACGCCAACGGAACTCCTTTGTAATCAATGAGCTCATAAGCCCCATTTTTCAATACTCGTTTTACTGTATAGGGCCCATGCCACATGGGTTGGAACTTTCCTGCTCCAATTTTGTCATGCACTTGGTCATATAGGAGGACGAGGTCCTCTTCGACAAAGGAACGTGGAGAAACTGATTGATCAAAGTGAGCTTTGACCGACTTTTTCTGTGCTTCAATGATTAAGGTGGCCAAGCGGCGGGTTTCATACAGCAGTTCCAAATACAAGAGACGCTCTTCTTCAAGAGAAATTTTGGGCAAAAGTTCCACAACCAACTTTAAAGAAGGAATTCCGCATTCAACTGGGAGAGTTGCTTCCAGACCATACACCAATTGGAACGGTGTGAATCTGGTCGCACTCTTTGCTGACATCCATTAAGCCCATAGAGCTGAGAACAATTGGAGATGCCAATTGGACTTATGAATACCAATTGTCTATTGAAGCATTGTGACCAAAAATTTTTTCACAGCCTCAACCTGGCCATTTGCCTGGGGGTAATATGGAATTGAGTTATCATGTCGCAAGCCCAATCTTGATGTCAGCTCGGCCATCATGTAATCTCAAAAATGAGTGCCATGGTCGGTAAAAATGGCCTGAGGGACCCCGAAACATGCAAAAATGTGGTTGAAAATAAACTGGGCAGCTGTCTTACCGTCAACGGCTACTGTAGGCATCGCTTCGGCCCACTTAGTGAAGTATTCTATAGCAACAATTATATATGCATGCCCCCCAGCCGAATGAGGGTTACACATCATGAAATCTATGCCCCATTTTGCAAAAGGTCCTACGGTAATGACAGGGTGTAGAGGGAGGGGTGGCACACACATCTTGCACTGAAAAACCTAGCACGAATGGCATTTTCAGACTGCAATAATACAGTCTTTGAATATTGAAGGCCAGAAGTAGCTCGCACGCAGAATCTTCTGGGCAGTGGCATATCCGAACATGTGACCACCACAGGCACCACTGTGACAGTCATTCAAGACTCTTTCAGCCTCTTCCAGGGTCAAGCACCGGTGAAGTACCGCATCTACTCCAACCCGGTATAAGGTATCTCCCACAATGCAGTAAGGTTGAGACTGATGTCGAATCCGACGTCAGGCATCTTTGGTCAGATCAGACCAGAACGTTGAATTTTGAAGATACACAATGATGTTTCTGTACCATGGATCGCGAGTGCTAATAAGGAAGAGTGTTTCGTCTGAGATATGATCGTTGGAGTGAGATGGGGTGGAGTCTGTCGGGAGGGAGAAAATGAGATCCACAAAAACTATTGATTTGGTCGACTTAGCAGAGGTAAACTCTAAATCGAACTCTTGAAGGATGACAATCCATTTGGAGTACTTTCCCCCCAGTAATTGTCTAGATATAGCGTATGTCATGGGGTTGCAATCCGAAACCACGGTTACTGTACGCAACAGGATGTAGTGGCGGAACCGCTGCACAACTTGCACTGTGGCTAATGCCAGTTTCTCGACATGAGCATATCGTGTTTCTATGTAGAGAAGATTCTGTGATAGATAATAAACAACGTGTTAATTTCCATCATCGTCATCCTGCACCAGAACCATTGCTATGGTGCTAAACGTGACGGCCGAATATAGAGTGAAGTCATGGTGATAGTTTGGAGGACGAAGCAACGGAGCATTAACAAGTAACGTCTTGAGCTTCTCGAAGGATCACTGAGCAATCTTGTCCCAATGAAAGGGAAATTTTTTCTTTAAAAGACATGTGAATCCTTTGGCCACTTCCGTGTAGTTCAAGATGAAGCATTGTAGGAAATTAGCTTTTCCTTGCAGACTCTGCAATTGGTGTAACGAAGAGGGTGATGGGAGATTGACAATAGCCTCGACCTTTAGGGGGTCAAGGTGAATCCCATCCTTGGAGACTATGAACCCCAAAAGAGGGCCAAAATCCATGCAAAAGATGCATTTATGAGGGTTAAGCCAAATATTATAGTGTCTACAGCGAAGGAAAATCTGGCAGAGTTGTTCGGGATGGTCTTTCCGCCGAGCTGAATGAGCTGGAAAATTTTCTAAATAAGGCTGAACGATATGGTGTATGTCATGGAATGCATAAGACATAACACGCTGGAAAGTAGCTCCAGAGTTATTTAAGTCGAACGGGAGCTTTTTATAAGCAAAGGTACCCCACGGACAGATGAATGCAGTCTTGTGTTGATCGGCAGGTAAAATATTTATTTGATTGTACCCGAAAAATCTGTCCATCAGGGAATAAATCTCACTCCTGGCACATTCATCAATGATTTGATCTATGAAGGGAGTGGGGTAGTTGTCCTTAGGATAGGCCCGATTAATATCACGATAATCAACGCAGACTCTTATAGTACCCTGCTTCTTATCTATAGGGACAATATTTGAGACCCATTCCGTGAGGGGAATCGGGTAAATGAAGCCCGCGTTCAGAATTTTTTCAACTTCTGCTTTAATGGAAGCGGCTTTGTGAGGATGCACTGGGCGTAGGCACTGGCGCACGGGTTTTGCACCGAGACAGGTAGGAATCTCATGCACTACTATGCTGGGATCAATCCCAGGCATTTCCTCCTAGGACCAAGTGAACATTTCTCTGAATTCACGAAAAGATTGGTATAAACTTGTATCTCATCAGGAGAACAAGTCACTCACACATGTACATTCTCGACTATCCCCAGTTTGACGGAGATGTCGATCGGAATGGTTTGAGTAATGTTTCCTTGGGAGACGATGAAAGAGTTGGAGAGCCAATGGCCTTCCAGCAGGCAGATGACATGAAATAGGTAGAAGCACCTTCATCCACAACGGCCCTATGAATATTGAGGTCGTTGATCCCGACTTGGATTACAAGAGCAATTTGATGCGGAAGTTTGGGGGTAAAATTTTCTAGATCGAAGGTGAGAAGATTGGAATCAGTGGGATCGATTCCACCAATCGCAGACAATAGAGCTTTCTGTTGTGAAGGGAAACTTTGAAGGACTTCCAATGTGGACATAGCAGAAGGCACTTGTGCCAAATCCTCAACAATACTGTAGTGCTGAGCAACACGGGAATTTGGGTTGTAGGAAGATCTCCGCAGAACACCTTTAGAGGGTGGCCTCACAATAGGTTCAGCAATAGGCTTCTCAATTTCCAAAGGACCGAAGACGGGAGGAGGAGGTGGGCCATCCACAACTTCCTTCCCAGCTTCCTGACGTGATCCGGCATAATCCTTCGAACACGTAGCAATTGAGACAGATGCAGCACCATTCATCATAAAGACCTGGGACCCAAATGGTGCAGATGGTGAAGGCTGTTCAACCATCTGGGTCTGCTGAGATGGGAACAGTTCTTTGAGAACTGCTGGAGTCCCTTTGGAGCCTTTGAGAAGTTGACTAATTTTAGATCGTCGGGGACAATCCTTGGTATAATGATCTCCTTCACAAATAAGGCAGGGGTACTTCGGTTTGCGTTGAGAGCCGTCATCAATATGAGGTTTAAAAGACTCTGATTTAGGGGTGTCGGGTTTGGATTTTCCTTTGCCTTTCTTCTTTTTTTTGGAGGCCTTTTCCGTAGGATTAGCCTGAACGGCGTTGAACTCCGCAGTTTTCCCAGAATCTGGAGGAGCGGGAAGAGAAAAATTATTGGAAGAATTGGACTTCTGCTTCCCATTCGAAGATTTTCGAGAATTTTGAGACATGGAACCAATAACACCATCCACCGCTAGGGTAGGTGGTGCTTTAGAGGTTCCCAGCCATGGAGCATCAGTCAAAATATCATAAATTGTGCCAGACTAAGAGTACACCAGATCCAGGTACTGGGCACGCGCGATGGCTTGTTCTTCAGTCACACATGCCCCCATAGCAATATCTTGAGTGATTTTGTTAACGAAGGAGGTGGTGAACCAATGAGTTAGTAGCTGATCAAGTATATCAAACTTGATCAGTCTACGATGCCATCGCCACTCATGAATATGATCGGATATGTGGGTGGCTTTATCCTGCTTCAAGGAAGTCAAGAGATGCGTCTCGACTTCATAGCAAACCGGTAACTGGAAGTGAGTCAGAAAATCCATTGTTAACGTGTTGAAATCTTGAAAGATGCCATGAGGTAATTCAATATATCACTTATCGGTAGCACCGATAAGAGTGCGCTGGAAGAGACGTAGATGAATTGAATCATTGACCCAAGAATTAGACGAACACCATAAATGGTAGGTCATTACATGAGCTTGGGGGTCCTCTCCAACTTTACCTTCAAACTTAGCGCAGTCGCCGGGTACCTTGGTCAGAACCGGGGGCCAATAAGGATTATGAAGAATCGGATCATTGGTTAATTTTGAAACGTCCGGTAACTCCAAGGTAGCCAAGAATGGTAACTATGGATTAAAAGGCATACCATGCCCTCAATAAGGACCTGTACCTGTGCTCCATGTTGGCTAAGTGTATCCTTGCCCCCATGGGTTCTGTCCCGAAGGATTCTAACCATAGGGGGTATAGGGCGTATAACCAGTCTGATATGGCTGCTGGTAACTAGTGTACAGGGGTTGATAACCAGAGTATGGACCTTGATTATATGTGGGCCCCGTTTGAGCAGTCTGTGGATTTGGCTGCTGAGTACAGGTGTAGCCGGGTTTTTGAGTGTAATAATGGGAACCTTGGGGCGGGTTATAAGTCGGTCAAGATTGACCTTGAGAATAGTAACTACCTTGGGGTTGAGCGGGCTGCTGATAGGTGGGACCTTGCTGAGTCTGATAATTAGGGTGCACCGGTTCATTCGGTTGTGGCATCAAGTACATTGGCTGTTGGGCAGGGTTAACAGGATGTGCAGGCTGCCTTGGTTGGACAGGGTGACCTGGCTGGATGGGGTGACCTGGCTAAGCAGGTTGACCCGGGTAAGCAGGTTGCGCCAGTTGTGCAAGTTGACCTCGATGATGTGGGGCACTAGGCTGAGCCGGATGGGCCAGTTGGCGTGGTGGTGGAATGGGGCCAGGTTGTGACTAGTAACCGGTTTGACCTGCAATGAGACCGTAAGATGATCATGGCTGATGTGCAACATTCAGACCAATAGGATATTGGGGTTGCATAGGTTGTGAAGGCTGGACTTGTCCCCAAGGACCGTACAAGGGCCCTGGTTGGTACCCTAATTGACCTATGGGTCCTTGAGATTTCCCTGGTTAGACCACAAGGTGACGCTGGATAGGTTGACCTGAAGGGTTGTAGGACTGTCCTTGTGGACCATATAACAACCCCATGGTAGCTCGAAGGATAGCCTTGTAAGGGCTATCCTTGCGGGTCGTAAGGATAACCGGGTTGGCCCGAAGGTTGGCCTTGGAAGGGTTGCCCTTGCGGGTTTTAGGGTTGCCCAGCCTAGTTAGATGGAAAACCTTGGCCATGAAGATAAGCCTCTGGAGCAGGTAAACGTAAAGGGTTTCCCTGCTCATCGTATTGATATGGAAAAATGTAAACAGGGGTACCATCCTGTGCATAATGCGAAAAATACGGGCGGTTGGGATCTTGAGAGGATTGTCCGAACTTTGGGTTCGATTGTTGTAGGGACAATCGATACTCCTCAGGAGAGATGTTCTCCAGCATAACAGACACTATATAGACATCTTCCGGAAGTGATGTGGTCCTTACGGACTGAGTGGTAATAGCGGGTGTAGATGCGGCCACATAGATGGTGGGTCTGACAGGAACTGAAGTGACCTGAGGGGATGACGTGATGGGTGTCCTTGGAGACATCCCTAATGAAGGAATAACCAACCTCGTAGAGGGAGTTGATATCCCCATAGAGGCAACGGCGGTCATGATCTGACTCAATGATCTATATCCCACTGGAAGTGAGGGACCAGGCGAAGACATGACAAATAAATCGAGGTTGTTTTCTAGGAACAACTGGTAATCTTCACCAGACGTGGGGATTTCCTCACCAGGAGAATGGCTGGATGAGCCCATGTCTGATCCTGCCGCTAGATCTGCTAGAAGATGGCGAGGACTAGGAGGAATAACAACAGCTATAAAAGGCGAACTCGATGTAAGAGAAGGGAAATGTTCCCCTACTCCAAATCCATACCAAGTGTCAGATAAGGGCCAATTGAACTTAGCTGGTCCTCCAAAGGGAAGCTCAGACAAAACCGGTCCCCCGTCGAGAAAATTAGAAACAATGGGCTGTTGTGGTTTAGCAGAGGATTGCGAGACCTCTGATGAATCATCCGTATATGGAATACCAGTAGACGAAACTGAGGGTTCCGCCACTGTGACAGTAATGACAAAAGGAAAATATCAAACACAACACACGGGCTAAAAAAAATCAAGGCACACAATCAAACGGCCAACAAGCAAATTCTAACAGGGCATGTGATCGCAGGTGATTTATTTTACCACATTGAAACTTAGAAACTTCACCGTTTCATGTTTTAAGAGTTGAGAAACAGATGAAATATGACTCTATCTCTTTCAATTTTGAAGCAAGTGTGAAAGGAAAAGCGCTTAGTGATCTTTTCAAATTTAAGGATTCAGATAAGATCAAAATGACTGCTCGGGAATGCTAGGCAAAGGGTGTACCAAATAACCGTGAACTGCAATATACACCTTGGTTTCAAAATGAATGAGAAATCAACCAAGGACTTAACATACGTGTAGGCAATATCCTCGAATGCTGTGTCCAGTGTATCATGGGTATAGGGCGGCAGACTCCGCTTCCTATGGATAAAGGATAGAAACCTAGTGGGGTCTCCCTTTATATACTCGATGGTACGGGAAGCACAAGTTTGTGCTAGTGCTGTCTAAAGCCAAGAGGCGAACAACAACTACTAGGTTTAACGACGCCAGAACATGTCTCTAGCCTAGACCTCTAAATATTTCGTTAATGTTTCAATGCTGCCTTAGTGTAAAGTGAATAAATTTTAATGTTAATCTTCAATTATGTTTCAATTTTTAGGCCCTAGTGAGTGTAATGTATCAAAATATCCTAAATGCACACTACATGCCACAGTATATCATTTCATTCGATGAAAGCTAATTACGAGAGAGTTAAGATATTTTCACACAAATAACAAAATGACCAGACAACAACGAGTGATATCTCTAATTTAGCTAATGGAAACTAAAAATATTTTCTTTCAGAGTTACTAATCACTAATAACACAGATTAGATTCAATTTGCATTAACTAATCAAGAGAAAAAGAGATTTTTTTTTGTATTTCCAGTGTTTGAGAGCAAAGTGCACTAAACAAATGAAAACTAATGAAATGAACAATTTGAGAAGCGGTAGAAAAAGAGAAAAAGCAAGCAAATTTCACTCAATGAAAACACCACAATCAGACCTCAAATTGACAAAAATTCCCTCAAATCAAAAGAATCCCAAAGACTCAAATGAAACATGTAATCTAGGCCCAAAACAAGACAAGGTGGAATTCGAATGAGGAAGAAACCAGTCACTCAAACAATGCAACACAATGATATACAACCACCAAACGAATGCAGCGAAGCAATCACAAAGTTGACTGAAAAGATAGAAATCAAAAACTCCCACGGGAAGCTCGACACACTATAGCACCTAGATGCCCTAGGGCTAGAATAAGAAATCGATAGAAGAGGGCAAACAACCAAAGGATGAGGGCCAAAGTCAGTCAAAAAAGGCTCCAGAACACTCAGGCAGTTGTAAAAATGAAACCAAAATCACCGATCAAGCTCAGAAAGCTCAAAATAGAGCAAACCTTAGCACCTTACAGTATTGGCGCAACTGTCAAGCTGAATCTAGCGCCAGAACAGGATTGGCGCAGGTAAGACACTGGCAACGTGCGCCAATTGGTGTGACTGTCGGGCTATTAAACACGCCAGTCGAGTTTACTAAGAAAAAAATAAAAAATAGCAATCCAAGAAATTGACTAGTGATGGTGAAGCTAAACAAAAGCCAAACACACTAAAAGAGCCAACCAAAAGAGCTGATAAAGCAAGCAAAGTCAAGAATCAACTGAAATGACAAGACAATACTCCAAATCAATGTCTCCCCAGTGGAGTCGCGAATTTTTTGTAGAGGTAAATCCCCTCTGCGGACAGAGGTGATCCCTTCTAGCCCAGATCAGGTCTAGCAACAATCGTATCACGCTAAGGCGCAAATTCCTAAATGCAATAGACCAAATGCGAAGAAGGCCTACCTTAAGTCCAATGTTGTTGTTCGTAGAGAAGATAGCGCTCCTGTTTCCTTGCTCCAACAAATCATAATTCTCCCACTTGTCGCGATTAAACACCTGCACACACAAGAAACACAACGAACACACATGCATAAACCCAATATATGCAATTATGTATCAGTCAGAGAAGATACAGCTCATAATCACAATGAACAATACGAGTGGAACCATAACCAAAGTCACTTATCATTAATTAATGCAAAGAAAGATATAACCTAGCTCTGATGTTGAATCCTCCTTTGGCAGGTCGATAGCGGAATACGTCTCGGTAAAGCCTGTCGGGAATGGGACAAGCCTCTCTCTATGATTGTCTTTACAATAATCTCCTTGCTACTGATTTGGCTCTATGAGGACTATCAAGGCTCTTGCAACATTCTTTAGGCTATGAAGGATCTTGGAGACTAGCTTGCAAAGGAAAATGGAATGCTTATATAGATGGTGGAAGGGGAGTTGGGATCCCTACAATCATGGGATTGGCCCTATCCTCAAGGAAGCTTCCATGAGAGGTGGAAAACTACTTCCTCTACATGGAGATCCGGGGCCAAACCACCCAACTCAATTTAGAGACCAGTTTAGGAATTGGTTGGAGTCAATCTTCCGACATTTATTTTTAAAAAACACTCCTTAATAAGCCTGGCGCAGGTACAACACTGAGACAGTGTGCCAGCTGGCGTGCCATCTTTGGAGGATTTCCACCATTGGCGTGAGGGCTAAACTGACTAGTCATGCCAAGGCAAAAAAGGCTATTTTTAGGGTTTTTCACAAGGAATTGTCTTCAGGGGAATGAATGCCCATGTCCAGGGGGATGCCATGAAAGTGGTTTCAGGTCATGTCACTACTCACAGGTCACGGAATAAGCCCTCCAATGTGCGGGATGGGGAATTGCAGGGATGGCGACAAATTGTTGTGTAACAAGTATTGAATTTATTGATGAGTGTAGATAAATTATTATCAACAATTTTTTGATCATTTTCAAGGTGTTTCTTTAGATATTCAGTGAATGAAAAAATTTAAGACATTTTTCTCAAATGTATAAAAACTTCCCACACATATTCAATAATTTCAAGTCACTTATTTTTGTTCATTGTGACGTAATATCTAATGCCAATTAATAACTATGTTACTTTTCTCACATTTTGGGGTGTGTTAGGTGTACTTACTACTACAACTTAAGGTGCTTGGATAAAAAGATGGATCATGAACATGGGAGTGGTACTAAGAGATTCTTCAAGTTCATTTTTTCTTCTTTTCGGTCTCAAATTTTCTACCTCCTTCTCAGTGAAAGAGTGGGAAAGGAAATCCCCTATAATTTGATGTAATTTCAGGAGTCCACAGGTCTAAGTCCTGAAATTTCCACCTCAAAATTTTACTAATTAGTAATCTTCATATTTCATATATTTACCTTCTCAAATTGCAGTTTCTTGTGGTCCTATCATGGTGAGTATTGTGCATTGTAAGAAAATGGTACTCAAAGGTGACAAAATCTTCAAACAATTCTTCAACTAGTTTTTGTATCTCATCCATACAAGATACCACCTAATATGAAGAAGTGGCACTATCCACTTCCATATATGTGGGTTCTTCTATGTGTCAACACCACTTCTTACTTGAAATTTTACTTTTTTATGAAGTAAAAGTGTGGTACCTTTCGAGGGTAACTCAAGGGGGTGGTTATTCTCCATCTCCTCCATGATAATCCCATTCATTACTCTCTCCTCAAATTTTAACTGTGTCTTTTCTTCCTTGAGTTAAACTGGGACTCCAACAAGACAATGGACTTGAATATTGTTTAGTACTACTAGGCTTATTTCCTCTCTCCTTAGTTCTTCCTTTAGTATTGATGCTTATGTTTATAACTATGTCATCAACATATGTGGGTGCCTCCTTTTCCTTAGATGTGGAAATGTGACTTTCTCTTCTTTATCCAACAATTTTGGTGAATATATTTCCATATCTGACTAATACCGAGTGTCTCAAAAAAAATACTTTAGGGTCGAATCCTTGAGTGAAAATTCAACCTCAGCCAAATTAAAGGGCTTCGATAGCTCAAAATTTTCCAAAAAGTGAGAAAAATTCTTCACAATAATATCTCCAATAGAAAATGGTAGTGTAATAAATGACTTCTTATTCTTTGTCTCAAATAAAATTAACTAGGGGTGATATTAACTTCAAACCTCAACAACAAAATATCTATCCATATTAAACTTGAATAGTAACAAAGGTTATATTGATACCCATAAAATTTGACGAGTATGGTGTTCCTTTTCTTTGTGTATTTCCTTTCCTTATAAGAATTTTTGGGACTCTAAATATATTCTCTTTGGCTCTTTCCTTGTTACTAGATGGTTGAATACTTTGATAAATAGGTATTGGACTCAGAAAAAATTAAAGGAAGCCTTATACCTCCATAGAATAGGATACCGATTTTACGTTATGATTTAAATTAAATTTTTGGGGTAGTCCATGAAATGAATTGCAAGAAACAATGGCTACTAATAGTTAGGTTTTCATAAATAATATCTTGATCTTGTATAAATTGATTAATTTAAAGGAAATATCATTTGAAATGGCTTCCACCAAGTCAAAGATGACATCCCTTTTGTAAGAAAAATAAAAAGTACAAAAATGACTTGGGTATATTAATAGTAGTTCCACTTTCCATGACCTAGAAAAATAACCAAGAAAAATCTCTATAAGGTCTAATAAGTATAGAGATATCAATAAAAGAAAGGTTGGATGGGGCTTGTGTATAATTTGGCATGAAAACTTGGATGATATTCATCCTACTACCCTAGTAATCCAGAAAAGCATCAACTTCAGATAACTTAAGCTACTTAGTGGGTTCTGGTAGCTTCAATATATTCCTAAAAACTTTAGGAGTTAATGGAATTGGATTACTTTTCAAGGTGAGATCAATGGTCCTAGTCTTGGGATAAAATTTATGAGAAAATGAATTATCCATTTCCTTGAAGTAAAACACTTATGGGATATATTCAAAATTATCCAACCCTATACTTCAAATATTGTTATATTTCTTCTCTTTTGGTGACAAATTTAAATACCATTGACATGCACCTGACCAACAAAAGCTTCTATTATAACAATCTAGTGAGTCGGTTGTATCCCCACAATCTGTCTCATTTTCCTTTTCATCGCCATGTTGATTATCTGTTCATTGAACTTAAGAATACATGATAGATACATGAGGCTTTGATGGAAATCTTAGCTATTAAATCCTCATTTTATGGTAGCATTAATTCTTCACATACCACCTTCATCAAACCATGCAAGAACATAATGGGAAGTTAATAACTTACGACAAGTATTTAAGAGGTGTGCTAGTAGGTAATTCACATATTATGATATGAATCATATCTTTTTACCTCGAAGATTTGAATTTATTAAATGAGCTTTCAACTAGCTTGGAAAGGATCAAATGATTGATTTACACTAAGTATGGAATACGAGTGGTGAAATGGAACTTATGGCATATTGTGTGCAAAGATTTGATATATGCAAAAAATTGTTTATGTGAAGAAATGTATATGGGAAAGGTAAAACTATGCAAAGGATGGAATTGTGCGGAACAAATGGACGTATATAAGAAGATGTGTGTGGAAACTTGAGTTATACAATTCTTTTGCACATATAAAAATGGCTAAGTGTATCAAAGTGTGGAGAGTAGTGTCTAGAAGGGGATATGTGCAGGGAGAGGAGATATGGAGAATGTAGGGAAAAGATACATTTACACACATGATATTCATAGAAAAATGAATAAGTAAAAATTTTATTAGTTATGGCATACAATATAGGGTGATGGTGATGGTTCAAAACAATAAGTCAACACCTAATTAAATTTTTAGGGAATGATGATTCCTTTGGCCAGATGTTCATTTATCTCCTTTTGGAATTATACTAGATATTCATCTTTAATTCCACTATGATTATCCTTATTATGATTTTAAATTAGAATTTAGGAAAAATGATGTCATACATTTTTATTTTCTAGAAAACATTAGGATGTTATGAAAAAAATTCTTTTACAATATTTCCATTCAAATATTTAATCTATCTTCATACATGGAATCTTTTTTATTATCTTTTTCAATTATTTTTATGTTGTTTTTCATATGGATTTAAACACTCTTATTTCAATGTAAGTTTGATGTAGTTTGAAGGCCTCATCATCTTATGAAGGATAAATATCTCATTGAAGAAAGGAATGATAAGCTCTTTTTAAAGTTTCTTTAGTGCACTACATAATATTGAAGGAAAATAAACATCGAAGAATCCTCAAATCACCATCCACTCTCTAAAGCTGCTTGAAGACACTATTGTTGAAGGCATCCTAGAAGTCATCATTCTAGGGCATCTTTGAAGTCTCTTTGAAGGTCTTGAAATCATCATGATAGTTGGAGGACATCATTAAGAAGGACACTTGTTAATTCCAAGCAAAAAATTGAAGAGAACACAAGATATAGGCACACTGCTAGGGAAAAACCCCCCTCGAGGGCAAAAACCTAGTCAAAAATTATTCTTCAATAGATTCAAGATGAGATGACCAAGACTCTTACAACTTAGACTTGAGGCTACCTGCATCAAGTCATCCTCCTTTCACGGTGTTAGCACCAAGAAATCATAATATCAACGAGACCTTATTACTATAGGTTCACCACACTTTTATCACTGTGATACTTCTAAACTGAAGTCATTGCATTTTCATCGAATTGAAATGGAACCCAAACTGTAGCACCGAGTCACTGTGACATGTCATCGAAATTATGTAACAGTCAAAATATTCTTAATATGATAGTTCTGAACTGTGGTAACACCAAATTATGAGAGCTTCGAAATAGAATCATATTGTATTATAGCATCAAATTATAGTTTCTATATTTTATTCGGGCTCCTGTACTAAAACCGAAAAAGTTTATCTCTTGTCCCAATTTTTATCTCTGTGATTACTAAACTTGATTTCAAAGATATCTGGATTCTTCTTAACTGTCATTTATGTGAAGTCCTTAGCTGGATATATATAGTGGTTCCTCCACATAAATGATTCGACATGTCTATTTGAATAGATGTGTCAATGTTATAAGGCCAACATGAATATAATTTTTTGAGGCCAACATGAAGTATTTGATGAAGACTTTTTGAGGACTTTGAAGAGGCAGAGTAAATTGCTTTGTTGAATAGGATGACTTGATGTAGGAGTCAAACAATAAATGACTTTAACAAATCACTAAAGCTTACAATGGAGGCTTGAACTAATAAAAATGACCCAAGCATGAAACCCATGCTTTAATAAGTCAATTTTCAATAATAATAAAATTCCTTTTAACAAATATATTACATTTTTATTTCAAGTACAATTATGAAAACCGAACCTAGTTACATTTTCCAACAATAGTCCACCATTTGATATAGTGTTTCACATATATAAGGGTGTACTTAAAATTTCAACTCATAATCCTAATGGATAGGTTTTCCATTATCATAGTATTATGGAGGATTTCTACTAGGAACCATGTGTTATTTCAGTCTTAGAAATTCTTTAAAGCTACCCAACATAGAGAAAATCATGGTTGATAGCTATAAGTATGCCATCCATAAATGAGAAGACAAGTTGTCATTGGTGGTTATTTATGTTATCAAACATTGAAAACATTACATGCTTTTGTGGAATACCACTACTATATTTGACTCCAACTTAATGTGAAACATCTTGTGTTGTCAATTATTCGTAGGAAAATACTCAAAATGGATTTTCATATCACAAGATTTTGACCTATTGTTTTTCGCTTTGAAGTCCAAGAATTCTTTGGCTTTCACTCAATTGTTATTTTATCTTCCTTGGTTCAATGGTTAACCAATTATAAATGATGCATTTTCAATGAGTCATTATTTCTCATTGAATTTCATGGTCCCTGATACATGGATGTCTTGATATATCTCTATACCCCATCATTTTTCCTCATTTATCTTCAGATGAGCATTCATGTATATTCCAGTAAGCCATGAAATTCCTCATCATTAACACAACACTTTGTATAATCATGGGGTTGATTTTATTTTTCATTGATACTTTTTTCATGAAAAATATAAGTGAGTTTTTAATGATTTATATGTTAGGGAAATTGGTGCTCATCTCTCTTATAATTCCACTACTGATAATATATTTCTAAAATGATACTTTTGGCCCATATTCTTTAAATATTTCATTAATTTAGTCTATAAGTGGCATGATTGTTAAGTGTTTACTCAAAAAATTCATGTTCATCCTATGTTTTTTTTTTTACCCTTTACTTAATGGAGGAATGATTCATGTTGTGTACTCCTTCCTCGGCCAATGACCATGGTTACATCATTGTGACTATATACTACTTTACTAAGTGGGGTAATGAACTGACTACCTATTTCAATGATGACACCATAACATTGCTATTCATGTTCAATCATATCATAGCCAAGTCTGTTTTACATAATATTATTGTGACAAACCATGGGTCCCATTTCACAATAAAATGATGCTTAAACTAGTTTTTAACTTGGTTTTCACCATGAGAACTTAATAACTTACTATCCTTAGGTTAATGGTAAAGTTGAATCTATCAATCACACTTTAAAAACCATCACCAAGATTATGGTAGGGAAGAACAAGGATAACTCAAACTTTATTTCTTTTTCCACATTATGGGATTAATATAACACATAAAAGACTAGATTATTGGTTTACATCATTAATTTTCTAGCTAGTTGTGTAGTGAAGGAAATCCTATCAATTGAATTTGAGACTTGGTTATTAAAATTGGTTATAGAAATATTTTCAAATAATTCATCCAAGGAAGAATGTATCTTGTATTTTGGCCATCGATATGAACAATGTCAAGAAGCTACAATGGCCAATGAAACTCATAAGAATCACATTAATGCCTAATATGGTAAATCTATTTGACCCCATGTCTTCACAAAGGGTGACTTGGTTTTGATCTATGAGTAGACCATGATAAGTTAGGTACAAGGAATATAGAACCCATTTGGTATGGTCCTTACACTATGAAATGTGTTATTAAAAAAATGGCTCATGAGTTAGTTGACTATGATGAAAATCCACTCTTAAAGCCTCACAACAGACCATCTAAAAAGCATAGGACATATAACTCCTTAGTGATTTGTATATTATGTATCATATTTTGGTGTGGTGTGTATTTTATTTTTGTGAGTGTGGTTTATCTCAATTCAATTCTTATCATTCTCGATACTTGGTTTTTATATTTCAATTCCCACTTCATTCTATATAGGCTTCACGAATTACACCAACTATAGTACTTAAAACATTGATTCCACTGCTTGGGTGATATTCTCACCCATAAATTATCTAGTTATTTTAGGGGATATATGCCTTATCCATGCAATCAATATGGTTTTGGCATATAGTATGGTCATCGAACTGTTATTCAATGCTCTTGCTCTCGACATTCATAAGTTGGTTTTTAGGTTAGATTCCTAGCTAGTGGTATCATAGTTGAATCATGTTTATTTAATTAGGAGTACTACATTATTTTACAAATACTTGAGAGCTCATATTATTGAAAAATATTTTGATTATATTGAGCAGTAGTACATTCCAAGAATATATAATGCATCGACTCATTTATTGGCTAACTATGCATTAAATTGACATTTGTCACACGAACTAAGCATCATAGCACAAGCACAAATGTACATAAAAACATGGGCTTGGAATCACATCATTAAAATACCATAAGAATGAGTTGATATATATATATATATATAGATAGATATATAGATAAGATTTTTTTTTTACGTCGTGACTCAAATGACGCAATGTACAAAATGGGGCTATAAGGCCCATACAATGATATAGTAAAGAGTAGCCTCAATACATATCACAATAGGTGTACAAAATTGAGGAAAAATCTATCATCTAGTCCTATTAAGGTGCCAATACCCATGATAGCACACTATAGCATGTGTTACGCATCTGAGTAGTTTATCAAAGAAACTAGGTACTCCCACTATGTGGCATTGGAGGTGTTGTGGAACCTCATCCATCCTCATCATCAAAACTCCCATGGTGAGGCATTCGAAGTTACTCTACATACCCTAAAGTTCATACATAGCTTCATTCTCACTTTCTTCTTCAACTCGCACCCATAAATGAGTTATGGTGTCATGGGGACATCCATACTAGACTCATTAAGTCCATATATATGTTAATTTAACACCATGGAACAACTATATTGCTCTATAAAATAATACATATATTAAAAAAAATTCAAAACATAAAAAAATTTACAAAATCATAAAAAAAACAACCGATATTCATTTTTTTACCGGGGTCTCCCCAATCTTCTCCTTTAGGAAATGCTAAATATTGATAATTTTGGAAGGCAATCCTTGCATATGTATAATCATCAATCACAACTATCTACTTCAAACAAAATTACAAAGACTCGGGTTTAATGAAAATATTGAGGTGTTTCCCCCTATTTGTGACATCAAATCTCTTCACTACCTTAGATGAGGCTCAAATGGCTCGATGACTAGTGTTGATACCTAAGGAATCATTAAGGGCATCCTCTCTAGGAAGAACGATACAAGGATTGAACCACATATGAATTTATCATGCTTCTCAATTTTTCATTTAGTTATTTTCTTCTTTAGGTTATTCCCTACACTTTCACACTAGTTAAATATTATTCATTTCACATATCCTACTCCATAGTACACATGGTATTTTGAGGCAATGTGAAGAATAACATTCCCTAATATAATGAATATTTGTGAAAATAATGGTATATAGTGAGATTTACATTATATTCTTGATCAACATCTTGTGGATGCACACATTTGCTTTAATTGAGGTCACCCACAACTTAAATTTTCAAAAAAAAAATCAAGAAAGAAAGTGATCAAATGAAAATTTAAGTAAAATCAAGTGGAATTTACTTGCTAGCACCATTTTGCATTCACTTTTCCTAGGTCAATTCTAAGCACTTAGAAAATAGATGTGTGACTTTATACCACTCACTCTCTCCAGATTAACTAAATATTAACTCCTCCTGTGCTTATGAAACTATGAAAAAAAGATTTTGGAGTGAAATATTAACTCATTTTCATGCTCATTAAACCATGGAAAAAATACCTATTGAGCGTACTTTTATTTGTATTTCACATTCATAAAACCATGGTGGAAACACCAAAAAAGGGTGGGGGGGGAACCGTTTTGGATCTATATTCTAAAGAGTGATAGTAGTAAATTGTGTCACCCTTCAACATGGAACTAATTGTGTCTTTGTATTATAGTTATTTTATATCTTGCCTAAGATTCGTACCATTAGTTTGTGTCATATACTCTAGTTTATTACACTTCTAGTCACTATAGAGAGTGCTTCAATGCCTCATACATTTCACACTATATCAATGGTGCTCTTGAGTCAATGCTTCTAGCTCATCAATATGTCTTACTATATGTTAAGGGAAACTAAGACTAAGACATACATTTGTAGTCTCATTAACCTTTTATGTTATCCATCCTAATATGAATTGTACTTGGTGATTTTGTCTCTTCACAACATTTCTTAGAGTGTTGGGTCCTTCATTTTGAGACCTAAGTTTTGACATTGACCACATTTTTACCAGAGATAGCCCTTGGGAAGTAATGGAGAAGACAGTCGGAGAAGGAGAAGAGACTTGTAAAATATTAGCATTTGTGGAGGACCGACCAGAGAAATAACGTCTCAAGAAGTCATAACCAAGCTGAAAGGAATTCCGACAGCTGAGAAAGAATACATAGCCGAGCAACAGAGATAGAAAAAAGAGGGAAACAATGAAGAACCCCAAGGTGAAGTAGTAGTCCAAGAAAGAAAAGGGTTTAATAAGTTCGAAGGGAAAATCTATGGAGAGAGAAGAAAGGAGTACACCGAAACACTATCGCAGAGCCCATTGATCCCACATTGTTCCATCTTATCTTTCTCATGTAATATCTTGTTATGTTATTTTATGTTTTTTCAAAAAGGCCTTTGAGCCTGATGTATTTTTGTAATGTTTTTGAATCTAATGGAAGAATAAATTACAAGGGTATATGAGAATCTTCATGTGTGATTTGATGTGGCCTTTTAAAATTTTTATTATGACTACACATCATAATATACTTTCTTCTTGAATGCTTGAGTTTTCTTGATTGCACATTTTATGTTCTAGTTATGGGTTTATTGGGTGTTGATAGCCTCCATGTGGTTTCATCTAATACCATATTATATCCCTAAATAATAAAGGTCGTGAAACACCTCAGGTGAGACACCTTATTCTTCCTGAATAGGGTGAAAAGGTCGATGTTACGATAGACTACGATAGACATTTTGTTGGCCCCTGTGCCTGAACCTAGGATCTCAACCCTGTCATCATTTTTTCCACCAAAAAATATTTCTATTGTTAGGACCTAAAATTTTTCAAAGGGATCTAGAATATGGTGTCGAGAATCTCTAAGAAGGAGCTGCGAGATTGGTGGCACGAACAAGTAGAGAAATTTTCTTCTCAACAAGCTCAACTCAGTTGTCGAAGTGCAAAGTAGCTGAAGAAAGTAATATTGTACGTGGAACCTGCAAACAATCAATATGAGATATTCTGGTGAAAGTTATTAGAGGAGTTATACAATTGGTTGCAGATATTTCAAATAAAATAAAATATTAGCAAACAAATTCGATCCCTTTATACCTAGACTCAAAAAGATCTTGTTGAACTACATTGGCTTGACACAGATATGACGTGACCTATTTATTTTTGGGTGAAAACCACATTACAGGGGTATATTATTGAGTTTTTTGTGAAGGGTCATCATTCCTTCTCTAAGGTTGAGGTCATGTTCAATTCAGGGTTGTGGGGAATATTGTTGAAGGAAATTACACTGTGGGTTAAGGTTTTAATGGTAAAAGAGAACTTGTTGGTATTCTATAACCCTCCCATGAAAACTTAAAGTCACGGTAATAGGGGAACGATATAAGGGGAGGGATGCTACTTGAATTGGAGCTATGAAAATATTGAATAAATGGATGGGGATGAGTTTTGGAAAGAAAAATATTTGAGGGCACGAAGGAGAGCATGAATTTTTAGAAAATGGCGAGAAATATTTCTACAAGATATCGATAGAAGGCGAAGAGAGCTACACACAGTAGGAGAGGTTTTAGGTAGTCCATAGGAATGAGAAAGAGAAAGAAGTCAAATAAATTTGTGGTCCAGCAGTTGGGATAACACTAGAGTGGAGGTTGGTCCACTGGGATAGGCCGAGATAGTCATAGTGACAGAGGGTCAAAGAAGTGGTAAAGAATCTACCCCACGAACAGAGATGGGAACACCAGATGGAATGGGCTTCGCACGTCCCGAGAAAGGCTCAAATGATGACATCTAGTTTACCTTGAGAAGGTTTCTTTTTGATATTAATGTGTCCCTCGTGAGTAGTGAGTCGCTGCCCAACAGCTCAAGTAGTACCTTCCCCTGGTATTTTATCACAACCCTGATCAAATTTTGTCTAATTTAATCAAAATCATAAAGGTTCATAGAGTGCATGCCACCTACAAAGTTGGTAACATTAGCAGTATAAATAGTAATAGTAGTGCAATCCTCCAAGGATCATCACAACCCAGCTCTCAAGGATTTATACTCCTCCCACAAGGTCAAAAAAACATGGCGGGATCCTTTACCAGATATCCAGGTACCTATGTGAATCTATATGGAGGGCTTGCCAGACTCCATATGCTACAAATTGTATTTAATTTCAAACCACTTTTTGAGAGAGAGAATTGATATGGTTCATCAAATGGTCTGCATTACAACAACATCCAATGGTAGATGAGGTCAAACAGGAGTTTGTTCAAGAATTTAAGCTTCCCCAGACCAACCATCAAGGGTTATTTGAGTTATGGGAAATCAAGCAACGGGAAGGAGAAACTGTTTGGAAGCTAATGCATAGGTTTAATGATGTGATCGGTAAGCTGATCTACCCAATCGACCCAAATAATTAATGAGAGTGGCTCATTAAAGCGTTGTTACCAATTACTCACACACTTTTAAATCAAAAAAATATTGATACTCAGAAAGATTCCCTAGAGCAAGAAACTCGAATTGAGACTATGGTTGGATACCCACATGAGTACCGCGGGGGGTGGGGGGGTAGCCACACATGACCCCTCTATCCTAGGACTGCAGCACCAAATTTTAGATCTGACAGAGAAGCTAGGGGACCTGCAACCATCGCGACCTAAATGACTTCATATATGGTGTACCAACTTCCATATTTAGGGGCATCACACCATGGAGTTCCCAAGTTTGCAGGTCCCAAGCACTCCCTCTCTACCAACGGGGTTTTCCACATCTTTACCCACTACTGGAGTTGGGCAGACTGGTACACAAGGTCTATACACATGGCACACTCAGTTCCATGCATTTTCTAACCAATAGAGTGTTTTACCCAGACTGAGTACTATGAAATATGTAGAGCGTATGGACATCTCCCTCGCCTCTACCAAATTATACATAAATATTCCAATTCCAAGCAACACTTTTTGCGAATTATGTGGCTCGCCAACTCACAATATTGATCATTGTAGAGTGCTAGATGCCCTATTTTTTTGATTATATAGATCTTCCTACTAGATAAATGAGACTCCTCGAGGACGAGGATGTGAAGTAAAAAAGGGTGTAAGAGAAGCATGCATAAGTTTGATTTGTTTCTATAACTGTGATCATGAGGGAAATTTTGCAAGAGACTACCCGCTACCCAAAATACCTTGGTGTTCTTAGTGCAAGGTCAACACACATGTGATGGAAGAATGCCCAAAGCTAATTTCCAAATGGGAAGAGCACAACTGCCAAAGGGGATAAAATTTAATCAATGTTGAACTAAGGGTACCTACAAAAACTCCCCTCTCCAACATTAATATAGTCACCATGGGAGGGAAAAAAGACCAGAGCTAAATTTGGAGATGCTAAACAACTAAGAATCATAAAACCAACCTCACCAAAGTGTTGATATGATTCTGAACAACAAAATTAGTACTACAAAGAATTCACTTGGACTTTTAACAAATTGACTCTAAGTGGTGATCCCCAAGGAGAACAGTCAGGGTTTTCAAAATCTAGGAACCTGCACCTATCACAACTCAAGACTCAACTCATAATAGAATGGTTTAGGTTGTTTTTACAGATTTTGAATGACGATAATATTCTCAGACAATTGCAGGATAGTCTTAAAGTTGTTGTCAAGGATGGGGTGGCCAAGGAAGGATTCATATTTTCAAAATTACCCGAAAAACACTCCAAGAGGGTGCAAAAGAACAAGAAGAGAACATGGAGGGAGTTCAATATTGATGCTCAGATCGTGGGTTTTCAGATCAAGGATACAATGTTAGACCTGGGATCAAATGTGAATATCCTACCGAGGAAAACCTAGGAAACCTTGGGAAGGAAAAATTTGGCGTTCTCTCCAATTCAGCTACGCGTGGTGAATCAATATTGGATACTCCCAGTTGGAATGCTAGAATATGTATAAGTTGAAATAACAAGTGTGAAAACTTATGCTAACTTTTAATTAATAGATATTATGGGGGAGAAAGACACATATACAACATTGCTTGAAATAGACTATTCCTTTAAGAATTACACGATAATCGATCTAAAGAAGGAGTTGATGACCTTTTAAGTGGAGGGAGTTAGAGTGATCCAATCCCTACACCCATACTGAAGACCAAGGTTCACTAAGATGACAGATGACAGGGAATAACCTTAGTTGTTAGATCAACTATACCCGTTGACAATGGGTAGGAGAGAATTCTATATTAATCTAACAGTAGAAGGATTGATCAGTTGGAGGAGAATTTAGAGCTTGTAGGTCAGATATGATGTTGCATGGGATAACTGGCAACAAATATGACATGATATCAACATCATACGCTATGCCACGATCTATTGCATCAACTAGGTTGGTACTAACGTACAATAATTCCTTATTTTCAATGGAATGAGCTTTGTTAATGATTTTATTAATGAATTTTATGCAATCATCTCTAAAGTACACAAAAATACCTTACTAGATGTTGCCTTACAAGCGACACCAGCAAGGTGGTGTGGATATCATGAAAATCATCTTAGAGAATGGAAAGAGATTAAGATAATGATGAGAGTCAGATTCGAGTATTCAAATGAATACCCACAAAACGTCATTAAGTATTGGGGAAGCTTTGACCCTTGAAAACACTTGCAAGATTGTAAGGCCAAATGGATAAGGTAAGTAATTCCATAGGACTTGTGGGTGAAAATATTTTTACACACTCTGGGGGGTTTTTTGAAGGAATGGTATGCAAAGGAAGAGATAATAATACAGACCAGTGATTGGGATTGTATGGCAATTCAATTTATCAACGAATTTTCCTTCATAGATAGTGACGAAAGGATAAAAAATGCTTTGCAAGTCGTTAAAAGAGTTTTTCTCATGGCAGGGCAGTCAAAAAAGGGATGTATAGACCAAAACACCTTTGAGCATATATATGAATCCAAATTCCATGAAGTCATAGCTTGTGGAAAGATAGACAGAGAGCCTGATGAAGATGATTTGGAGGAATTGATACATATGAAATTTAAGGAAACTGAGGGGGAATAGAGTGTTGAATATGGCCTGTAATCGATGGTCCACAGCTACTACCTCTGAAGTTGTGGGAACACAACATTGGCACTGATGAAAATTCGAAGTTAGCTTCAATTGGAGATTATTGGGATTAGCAGAGTACCAAGGAAGTATTCAATCTCCTAAGAGAATATGAAGACTTTTTCCCTTCGTCTATTACATAGATTAAATGTATTAAGGGAGAGTTAGGGGAGATGAAGATTGTACTTAAACCTAATGAAAATCCAGTTGGACATCGTTTGTATAGGCTAAACCTGAGAGTCAAAGAGAAGGTGAAGAAGGAGATAAACAAGTTGTTGGAAGCAAGGATTATCTTCCTATTTGACGAGGTATAGTGGGGCAATCCAATTTTTATACAAAATAAAATAGATGTTGAAAGAATTTGGGTCTGTGTGTATTACTAGAGTCTGGACAATGCATCTATTCATGATCCCTTCCCCACCCTTTTCAGCGATGAATTTATAGAAAATGTGGCAAGAAATGAAGCTCGGTATTTTATAGATGGATTCTTTGGTTACCATTAATATTGAATCACAGAGGAAAATAAGAAGAAAACCACATTCACCAGTAAATGAGGATCCTATGTGTACCATGTCATGCCTTTTGGACTCAAGAATGTGCCTGCATTATTCTCAAAAATTTTAATCACTTCCTTTAGAGATTATATTCACAAGTTTCTATAGGTTTACATGAATGAATGGACCATCTATAGTCTACTAAAAAGAATTTCATTTTGCTCTGAATGATGTTTGACCGTTGTTGATAGTTGAAAATATCCCTAAACTTGAAAAAGTGCATATTCTTTGTCCCTTTCAGAATGCTTATGGGCCATATAGTCTGCAAAGAGGGAGTATGTGTTGATCCCACTAAGGTTGCAGTGATCCTGAATATGGCCCCAGCAACAAATGTTAAACAACTGAGATCCACCCTTATCGACACAAGATATTATAGGAGGTTCATCCATAATTCTGCCTCGATCACTGCACCACTAGAGAAGCTATTGAAGAAAGTCAAAAGGTTTTCACCGTCAGATGAATGTGAAGTTGCTTTTAATTTTATGAAGGAAAAAATGGCAAGTGAAACAATCTTATTTTATCTAGATTGGAACAAGCAATTTCATGTTCATATGATGCATCGGGTATCGCCTTGGGAGTCATTCTAGCTCAACTTGAAGATGGAAACCTTGATCACTCCATCTACTTTTCTAGAATAAAATTGTCCATGGAAGAAAGGAATTATACCATGACTGAGTGTGAAGTGCTTGCAATGGTGTATTCACTACAAAAATTTCGGCACTATCTCTTGGGGGGTCATTCAAATTCTTCACTGATCATTCTTCCTTGAAGTACTTAGTGAAAAATTTTGTACTTGAAGGAAAGAATTGTAGATCATTTTTTTGTTCCAAGAGTTCACATTTGAAGCAATTGTCAATCCAGAAATACTAAACATGGGTCTTGATCACCTTTCCAAGTTAGAGTCACGTGAAGATGGAGGGTCAGTAGATTATCAATTTCCAGATGTCGACCTGTTTCGAGTCAAATCCATACCAAACTACTTAGAGGAAATTGCAATATTTTTATCCACGGGTAAATTGTCAGAGGGGTACACAACAACACAGTGAAGGCACATGGTGGTCTGTGATGTAGACTACCAATTGATCATGGGATAGTTGTACAAGTTGGGCCTTGATCAGATATTGCGAAGGTGTGTTCTTGATCATGAGAGACAGGATGTATTGTCGCAATCTCATTCAGGAATTGTAGGTGGGCATGTTGGTGGGAATTCCTCCATGAGGAAAGTGTTGCAGGTGGGACTTTGGTGGTCCACAATTTCTAGAATGCAAAGAATTACGCCAAGGGATGTGACATTTTTGAAAGGGTGGGAAAGCCATCGCACCCGGATGAACCTCCTTTACAACCAGTACGAGCACTCCAAGCCTTTGAGAAATGGGTAGTTAACTTTGTGGGACCTGTTAACCCACTAGTGCATCACTCACATGTCAGATATATTATTATCACCACAAAGTACCTTACCAGATGGGTGAAGTTGCACCAGTAAAATATTGCACTGCAGACACTGCCACCAGATTAATCTTTGATAATATTATCACTCAATTTGGGTGCCCCTAAAACCTCACTAATGACCATGGGACCCACTTCATTAATGAGATGGTCACTTCATTACTGCAAAAAATTATGATGCAACACCATAAGAGAAGCCCATATCATCCTCAAGCAAATGGTACCATGGAAGCTTTTAACAAAATATTATATAGGGGAATCACCAAGATATGCTCGACTGATAGAGAATATGGCGGTGAACTGGTGATATCTACACTATGGAATTATCATACAACTTTCACATTCTTACAAAAGTATGCACCCTTCCATATATTGTATGGACGAGAAGTCGTAGTACCTACCGATTTTACAATTCCCAATATTTTTATTCTGCAGGCCACTCACATGGTAGAGGATGTATCAACTCCAAAATGGTTAGAATAACTCTAGGAGTTGGATGAAGCTAGGTTTCTAGCATACTTCCACCAAAATGTTGAAAAGTAGAGGCAAAAATCATGGCATGATAGACACATCAAGCATAAATATTTTACAATTGGAGGACATGTTCTTCTATATGACAATAAGTTCTTAAAGTTTCCTGGAAAGATGAAAATGCATTGGTTAGGACCATTCATAGTTTTGGAAGTGAAAGAATCATAAGCTATCAAACTCACACAATTGGATGGAATCCTACTGCCTAGATGGGTGAATAGTGAATGCCTAAAACCTTTCCACAACTCAACGATTTCTATATCAAAAGGATTTGATATCCATAAGGGGATCGTAGGTAGGTCTAGGGAGGGTTAGTCAGTTCTTTTAATATGTTATTTGCGTTAGTTAGTTATTTGTTCTAGTCAAATTAGGTCATGAATAGTTTTTTCGTTAGTTCTTTCAGTTTTGGAAGTAGCTTCACGCCTCCGCAACCATTTGTGGTCGGGGAGTTGCACGTGTTAGTCACCGTATCCATAATAAGTAGTAATAATTCCCTATTTCTGTTCAAATTTGGGCTAAATATCTCCCTTAATATCCCCTACACAATCCATTCATCAACTTTGAGGCATCTACCATCATAGCACCATAATTACGCATCCTTCCACCTTCATTTTCCATTTTTTGTGTCATCTGAGTCAAGTTCGGTTAGCCATCATTATTACTGCCATGGTTCAGATTAAGTGGGGAAATTTACCATATTTATTAGTTAAGCAGGTCAAATAAAAAACATTGTGTCGAGACTTTCTATTTAATTTGCATGGAAATGATAAGCTTCTTAGTATCAAAAGTTGAGGTGGTAATTGAATTTCCAAGTCCAGATTTTGTATTAAATTTCACCTATTCCCAACCCAAGTTCAAGCCTCGAGTGTTCCTTTTGTATCATCATTGTACTGTAACCATGAAGAAGACCATAATCGATGTCCCATACATTGAACCAGACTTAAGAATCACAAAAATTGAGGATATCTATGAAAAGTACGACAAGGCTGCACTTGTAGACAATGTATCTCAGACTCGTTCCATTTTCCAGTGCTCAAGTGGGAAGTCTACATATAATTTGTCACCAAATTAGATGGAATCTAGTTGAAAAAAGTTAGATAATATTTCAGAGGAATACAAAGGTCGACGTTGCTAATTGTACGAGGTTTTCTAGTATTCGACACTATAGGAAACGATGCAATGCACATAATTCCTCATCTGCATGATGCATGGAGGGTCTCAATGGATTAATAAGGAATACACAAGCCATGTCATCGACATTCACCAACTTACAGGGTTTTTTTCTACCAGAGTCATGGTATTAACTACATTTCATAATACTTCCAAGTAGGGGAAGAAGACAAAAGATGACAATTACTACACTAGGCATGGTACGCAACATGGGGGTAAAGGTGCCCTGATATAACCAATTAAAAAGTATGATACAAAATTTTCCTGTTATGCAATTGTTGGAAGCTCATGCAACACTTCTCAAGAGGTGAATGCACATTGGATACTATTTCGATTGCAAAATATTGTGTTCAAGGCACACAATTGAATTGGTGTAGTTTTATGTTGAACGAAATTTTTGATGCTTGTGAATATGTCTATAAAACGACCGCTCATTTTATATATGGATATCGCATTGTCGCCTTAGCTATGTGGAAATGGTGCCCACCATATGGGAGAGAGATTGTGACAGTTACTAAAGACCAACCCCTTGTACTCACGTATTTACCATGGAGAACCTCCAGGGACCCCAACAACAAGAAAATCAATGAGGCCCCTTTTGCTGGATGGTACAGGAAGATGTTGGACATCACCAAGGCCAACCCAAGAATCCCACTATGGCTCCTCGATGAATATTCACAGGATATCTAGATTGGCGTAATTCATGGTAGCACCTGGGTGTGCCTAAGTGTGCCAATTCTTACACATTTTAGATATGAGCCTAAACGTGTATGCTATTAGAAGAAGCCTTCCATACCAAAGTCTCTTCCTAGATGGGGATTGTAAGAGAAGTTTGGGAGGGGAAGCATATATACTTTTTTGGAGGAATGGTGCCTCAAACACTAGATAGAGAAAACCCTTCGGACTCAAGGAAGAAACTGGCTAAGGAAACACTAACTCCAATAATCAAGAATCTTGAGATACACATGCAATCCTTACATGAAACTTTGGAGAATCTCAGGGCATCATTAAGTCCTTTTCCTACCTTTTTTGAATTTCACAGTTCAAGTCTACTTGTTTTTGTGACATGTAGCCTTTTTATTTCTTCATTCCTTTAGTGGGCCCTCACTCTCATTCCAAACCCACAATTCTGAATATACAACCTATTACCACAAAAAACCATTGGTCCCCAGGAAAAATATTACCTCTACCCCAAGTTATTGACCTTAACAATGAAGAACCCTAATCTCACACCATCGCACTCATCATTGAAGAGAATCCACCTTCCACTTCCTCTAAATCCCTAAGATCACACAATTCCTTGACTCAAACAACCTCCACCTCCGCCGCCATCTCAGACATCCATTTGGAGCTCTGCTCAGTATTGAAATAGAAATGGAGGTAGACTCTGTTATCTACTAAGTTACCGAAAATACAAATGGAACACTTATATCTCATCCTTCAAGTACAGAGTATGTTCATACGTCTCTATTGTCTTTCCTACGTGAATCAAGCCCACTAATGGTCACCAGTTAGTTTATTTCCCCTTAGAATCTGAATCCAAAAACCATCCACATAGTGCCCCTACCCGTTGATCCCACTCCCTCATCACAACTACACTCCACCCTCATCCACATTAGTCCTCACACTGTTGAGCCCTCGCGAAGAGAAACATCACCCTAAGGGAAATATGATAAATCAATTGCTAGTAGAAAACCATTGTAGAGTCAAGTCCCTCAACCATATACTGTGATCCCTGATGACATATAGGATTGGTCCTCGGCTCAATTTCTTAGTTTAATTCAAATGGCTGCATGCCATGTAGAAACGTTGCATAACATTATAAAACTTGAACATGAAAAACAACAGCAAAAAATTCTCTCCCTTGTTGCATAATGAGATCATATCCTTCAGGAGAAACATAATCTATAGAATCAGGTCGATCAAATAACTGCCAAGTTTTAGAATCTATGGCCCTCGGTCATAGAGATAGTTATAGATGCCCCAAAAGAATTCTCAGCCTGCACTCCTTTGGAATTCTATGACCACATCAAATCATCCTACAATGACGTCGTATTGACCAATATAGAGCTCAAACGTATTATTTTTACCACTTAAAGGGCACTACTAGATACCGCTTCCCAGTATACCAACGACATTGAGCAGAAAATTGTAAAAGTGGCTTGTTTGAAAGCCTCTATCATTCGAGATACATAGGAAGCCAAGGGACTCTTAGCATAAGTTCATGATTGGTAAATTTTCCTTACAAGAATAAATCATCAGGTTTACCCCCTACATCAATAAGCCAACCAATTTTTCAACCAAGCCATGGCCTCCAAGGACAAGGCCTAATGGAAGGAGTTTTTTGCACAAGTGGTTTCCCTCAAAACTCAAATCCAACAAATTGAGGATGAGTCGAGAAAGGCGAATAACCTGCTCCAAGACCTTAAGCCATCAACATAGGCTCAGTTCAAGACACTACAACAGGTCAGTGAGGACACAAAAAAATCAATGGAATACCCTCTTGATGACCCTCCCTACCCATCCTACCTTCAAACTCACAATGTAGTTCCTCGATCAAGCGAGCACTCTCATATGATCATGGAAGGTGACTCTCTATGATTTTGAAAGGTTCAAAAAAGTAACCATTGATTCCATCCCAGAGTTGTTTCCTTCATTTGAGGGAACTAGTCAAGGAGCAGTAGCACATGAAGAAGCACCAACAACACCACTAGTACCACCAACACTGACAAATGATTGACTCAGGGACGAGTCAATGGATTATGTTCGAGGCTTGTTGGGTCCTTTGATTTTAGAGCTAAGTTGTAACATTGATCGCATTTTTAGAGCTTTTTCTTTTAGAGATAAGTTATAACTGTTGGGAAGTCACATATAATATAGTGGGATAAAGAGAAGGGACCTACCAAATATTAGTAGCTGCAGAGGACCGGCTAGAGAAATCAAGACTCAAGCAGTCACAACTGAGCTAAAAGGAACCCTGATAGCCGAGGAAACAAACACAACCAAGAAAAAAAGGTAGACGAAAGAAGGAAACAACAAAGCATATGAGGGAGAAGTAGTAGTCCAAGTGAGCGTAGGGTTTAAGAAGGTTGAGGGGAAAATCCAGGGAGAGAGAATAAAGGAGTACACCGAAGCACTTCCGCGAAGCCCGTTGAGCCTACATTGTTCCATCTTATCTTGATCATGTAATATCTTGTTATGTTAGTTTAGGTTTTGTCAATGTGGCCTTTGAGCCCAATGTGTCATTGTAATGTTGTTGAATCTAATGGAAGAAGGAGTTATAGGGGTATATGAGAATCTCCATGTGTGATTTGATGTGGAATTTTAAATTTGTTATTATGACTTCACATGCACATTATATTTTCTTCTTGAATTATTGAGTTGGCCAGATTTCACCTTTAATGTTCTAGTTATGGGTTTACTGGGTGTTGATAGCCTCCATGTGGTTTCTCTCGATACTATATTCCAACCCTAGCTAATTAAGGTCACGAAACACCTCGGGTGAGATGCCTTATTCTTCCTGAATAGGGTGAAAATGGCGGTGTTACGCTAGACTACAACAGAGATTTTGTTGGCCCCTCTTCTTGAACCCAAGGTCTCAACCCATTCATCATTTTCCGCCAACATAGAGTATGTTTCATGTTAACTAATAGGGGATTAATTAAGGCTCTCCTTTGATGCATCACCTCTTATTAAGACCATCTCATTATCTAGAAGGGGTATCTAAAAAATAGCCAGTACCTTGGAGCTTATAGACATTATTGGTAGGTTTCCTCATGATTGATATTGGGTTTACCACATTGAATCTTAATAAATTGAATCTACAAGTGTTCAGATAAACTACCCTATTAATAATTTCTAGATTATACTAGGTACATGTGGGTCCATTTTCCTCATTAGTAGGTCCCCTCGTGACTCTTACTAAAGTCATCAATGACTAGATGTCAGCCATTTTCTACCATGTCAATAAATCCATTTACATGTTGTAGGATCATGCCATTGAGACTGGGATCAATAACATGGGGTTGTGGACACATCACTCATTCATTCTACCCCTCCTAAGATATTATGTAATATATCACTATATTATGAGTACTATGAATACCACTTCAATAACTATCTTTGGTGCTAGATTTCTTCTTGATGTACATTATGACATAGATCCACATTGTATTTACTCATGACTATGATCTTTTGGATGACATGGGTTCACCATGTGTTTTTTCATGGCCATGGTATTGCATCTCATTACATGGATCAACAGTGTGTTATGCTATTGCCCATGTTTTATTTATTTTCCAAGCATGGGTATGCCTACTTGAGGGATGATCTATATATGCTTATTTGATGACTAGCTGCAGTTACTCACTAGTCCCTTGATCTTTGGTTACTTGCTTGCGCTACTTCATGATTATGGTTATTATATTTTTTTTCGACCATCAATTCCTTTTAGGGGCTTACACATTAGAGTGAATATATTATATCTCTACTTTATACCCCTTAGCCTCATTGAGGGCATAATAAAGTCATATTACTAAGAAACTACCTTTTCTCCCTTGAATCCTTACATTTTGAGTGTGGATAATTCATGTGCCACTTCCAGGGCACAAACAATTTCTCCTTGCACCACTAATAGGAAATTATTGGTCCCTTATTGCACCATATATAACACATGACCATCCATGGATCTTTCTAAATTCTATGTTCATCAACACTAAATGAGTTGGATATCTTACATCATTAGCTTGGGAACTTGTATTATACTCATATTTCACTGAATTCCGAGGGTCTAAATACTTCCTTAACCTTCTCCATCAATCAATAAAATGAAGGCATTCCAATGGAGAGAGGAGGAATAATTTATTGCAAACTTATGTTTCCAAATATCAAAGAGACTCTTCTATAACAACCTTTAGACATCATATAGCATTCATATTTGTGTAAGGGCCAATGAGGAGTTTGAACAAGAAGCTAAGAGAGGTTTTCAATTGGGACTCAAGGTTAAAACAACTTGGTAAATATAATTTTTCTCATTTATGAATATAGATATACATTATTTTCCCCTCCCCATCATCTCTAGTATTTAGTCTATGTGAAAAATAATGGTATGTCTAATCTTCTCAAGTAGTTGAGGTTATATATAAGAGTATTTAACATTTGTGTTTCTTGAAAGGCTTAGAATTTGGTATTATTTTCTTTTGTGTGAAGGAAGCATGTGCTAGGAGATAGATATGGATATCTAGGATTTGCATTAACTATGATTACATAAGGACAATTGTTAGATAAAATGTATGAACCATACTTTCCTTCCTTATGGCATAGGATTGACTGAATTGGAACTAGAGGAATTTTTTGAAGTAGTATATCCCAAATGATGTCCTGGATCAAGGGAAAATCCAAGGTACTACTCACCCATCCATTGGAGATATTTATATTTCACCTTAACACAAGTAATTTCAACAAAAAAAAAACCAATAAGGGAGAGACTTGCTAAGAAACACTTTAATGAATCAACTAGGATGCATGGAAAGTAGGGAGAATGTGACTTAAATTGAGGTACACCATCACAATTCAATACTTAATGATACCTAATCCAATCCTACAGTGAGTCATATAGCTATGTAATTCCATAACAAATCCCATAAGAAATCACACTATCTTGTATAAATCTTAATTTCTTTGATATTCTCCTACCAAAACTTGGAAAAATAAAGAGATATAGGAATATGTTCAACTCCAAGAGGTGCTTGAATATGTAGCTAACTATCTATCAATCCAATCTATAATTCTTAGTTGATATACACAGAATATCACTTATTAGAGAAATAATTAAAAAACAAAGTCACTGATCAAAGCACCGAAAAACCAAAATTTGTAAAAGGGGAACTCATTAATGATAAAATCATATATAGTGACTCACTAACAAAGTGGAGCCAATAAGGAAGATATATATCAAGAAACATATTAAATGGGTCAATTAAGTTCCATAAAGACAAGGAGAAGTGAAACTAGAACTTAGGTACACCACGAACAACTACATAAATTTTAATCCCTTTGATATTCCCTAGATAAAACTTAATAGAAGAAAGGGAAATGAGAATATGTTAAACTTTAGGATGTCTCTTTAAAGAATTAGATGACTATCTAATGACCCAACTTGTAATTCCTAAAGATATATAACAAATATCAACAACAAGAAATGGGTCAATTAAGTTCCATAAAGACAAGGAGAAATGAAACTAGAACTTAGGTACACCACGAACAACTACATAAATTTTAATCCCTTTGATATTCCCTAGATAAAACTTAATAGAAGAAAGGGAAATGAGAATATGTTAAACTTTAGGATGTCTCTTTAAAGAATTAGATGACTATCTAATGACCCAACTTGTAATTCCTAAAGATATATAACAAATATCAACAACAAGAAAAATCATTAAAAAATTATTAATTGACAAATAAAGTTAGTAATAAGCCAAATAATCATAAAAAATGATTTAGCAATAAACTAAATCACCTAAAAAGTCATCTACAAATGATTCAGTAACCAAATGGAGTTATCAATGAAGAGATTTGTTAAGGAATTGGAAGGTTTTACTAATATTTATATATACGATAGAGTGTAAGGAGTCCTTAGATTGCATTGAATTTAATATTATTTTCATTTTTATGGAGTTTTTAGTGAAGGTTTTATATTTTTTTTTGTTTTTAGTAAAAAAATGTTGATTTTCAATTATTTTTGAAATTTCTAAATATATTTTATAAAGTTATTAAAATTTTGAAAAAAAAAAAATATTAAACTACATATTTTGAAAATCAAAAATAAATTTTGAAATTTTTTGAAATTTGAATTTTCTATTTGAGATTATATGAAATGACTAATTTCATAGTGTTTAAAATTGAATGGTTAAAATAATAACATTTAATAAAAATTACATCTATCAAATATAAATATTTATGAAAATAAATTGTTATTATATAAAGTACCAAATCAAATGTCATAACATTTAATAAAACATAAACCTATCAAATCCAAATATTTAGGCTTAGAAACTTATTTTTACACCTTACCTTTTTAATGTTTATTATTTATTTTTAGCTTTAATATAAATTTACACGATCATTCATACATATTATTATGTGATTGCATTGACATTTAGTAATCACGTCAAAGGAGTATATTTTTAAGTGACACCATTTTCTTTCAAAATTTCTAGATACTTTTAAAGTTGAACTTTAGGTTTTTTAAAAAATTGAGGCTGAGGTAAGCCTACGGCCACACCCGAGAAATGTGGACCAAGTCCCTACGTCAACCTGCGCGAGAAGTATGTGACGTGCTATGTTTAACTACACATTCGTATGACCATCATAAATGCACACTATTTGGATTCAGTGATCAAATTTGAAGGGAAAATCCAAATTTCAATTAGAAGGGCATATATCTATGTTGCCCTTCTATGATGAAAAGCTTAAAAAAAAGCATTTTAATTGACCACAATATATTATTTTTACACTTCATTTTTAGAAAGAAGAAACCATCAATATTTATGTTAATAAAAGACCGTTACATAGACAACAGTGAAGGAAGCTCCATCTTGCACTGCTTAAATCTCTCATTGGCAATGCCAACATAAGTCTTGAAGACACTATTATAATAATTTGGATGGATACCATCAGGATATAGGAGATTCTGATGTGTTAGATTGTGTAATGCAATTTTGACTATGTTTGACAAGGAGCAGTAGTCTGGAGGTCTGGATTTTTCTTATAGAACTTTTTTTTTATTTGAAACGTTGTTTACAGATATGAATACGACAATGAAATTATGGGCATGGTGGACAATTATTCAAGCTCATGATGCGAAACCATGATGCTGTAAGTTTGGCATTTAATATTTAAGTGGGGATACAGGGAGACTCCAAAAGTGGAGGCAAATTTGGAGAATCAATATCAAGATAACTTGAGCTTATTGAAAGCCCCAAAGGGTCATTTTAGCTCTAAAAGATTTCTGAAATATAATCACATCCCATAATATTTTGTCACTCTTATGAATTTAAAATAGGAACCAAAATAAACATATCGAAATCACTACATCTTAATGAAACTGAAATAAGAAACAAATATGACAAAACATATGTAATTATATTGAAAGTATATGAAAGGTCTTATTTATAAAATTAAAAATAAATTCTAGCTTATATAAGAGGTATCAATGGAGTTTTAGCTTATAAATTTCAGATTTGATCAAATCATTGTTCTATTGTCTATTAAAACTCTTTTGGAATGCTGAGACTTCCAATAATTGCACATCTCAAATAATTGGAACAACAGTCCCTTGACTTGGCCACAAAATCGATTCAAGGTAGCATTTTCTTCCAGTTATAAACATTTGACAGTTGTGGTCCTCTAGCTTAACATATCTTGTGTGATATCCTACAATTATTAAATTCAATAGGTTAATAAAAAAACATAATAAAACTTGAAATATATTATAAAACAGAGAGTAAAAGGCAAATGGTATAAAAATAAAAATAAAATTCACTCACTGATGGTAATAAACATTGAAACTTACTAGTTATTTCAATCTATTCTCATAGTGGAAGAGGTTTTCAAGTTTTCATCTCCTTCCATTCATCATAAATAGCATTCCAATCTACCTTATTTAGAGCATGAGGTGCATTGAGAGAGAGAAACATTAACAAATCCAATGTTTTTAAAGAAAGTTTTGATCTATCATCATTTTTAATTCGATTTAATTTTGAAAATCCTCTTTCACATACTGTTGTACTAGCCGGAATAACAAGAATTGCTTTCCATAGCTGCATTAAGCATGGAAATCTTTCAAAACATTCAGTTTCACCTCCACATAGATCCCATACTCCAAACATATGTTTTTTTGGGTAAGATTTATAAATAGTACATATAAATTCATCCATTTCACCCATACATTTAATGTTGTCCACAACAAGCAAGCCTCCAACACTAAATTTTTCACATAAACATGTCAACCATCATCTTGTTTGAGAGTCTCTATCATTCATATCCTCATAATAATTATGAGAACTAAAAAACTTAGCTGCATTAAAAATAGGCAAATCTGTGAACCTTGCATTTAGAGAGTCAATCACCTTCATTAGAAAACCTTTTCCCAACATAATGCAGTCATCAAGTGCCCCTGATCTTTGTGACTTCGACAAACTCTCAAACCTCAATTCATGTACATGTACAATACCTGTGCAATATGCAAACTCAAGAGTTCCTTGTTGTGTTTTACTTAAAAAATATGATGTGTGCATTGCACTTGCCCCAAATGTGCCTCTTAGAAATTTCTTTTGAAGCAAGCTGATAGTGATATCCAAAGTCATTCCAATAGATGTAATGTCAACATGATCATCTTGAAACTTTTGATTCAACTTATTTAACTCAATAAGCACATCTGCAAGTAAGTGGATGAAAAATTGAACTTGAAATATTGTAGCCGTCTCATACATTTTTTTCTCCACTAACTCCCAGTCTCTTAACAAAGCAGACATGAGCTTAACGAGTCTTTCCATGACTTTTCCTCTAGAAATCCATCTAATATGATGAATCCATAACACTTCTAGCTTTTTGATTTGAAATTAATTCATTAGCTCTTTCAATTCTCCATGTCTTTTAGTAGATTTCCCTAACCATGAATAGATCTTGTTTGCAAACTTATCAATAGCTTGCAACTCTTAAAAATATGATGAAGCATCATTTGCTGCTAATGCTTCTCGATGAGCGATATAATGGGTATATAATAAATGAGGGGCATGTCGATGAAGCTTAGTAGATAAACCTTCACGAATACCCCTCATGGATGATGTTCCATCAGATCCAAATCCAACTAACTTTTCCATGGATAGATTCATGTCTGCTAAAAGAGATGTCACAACATCATACATAGATTGTGATGTTCCATCCTTAATCTGTAGCAAGTGTATGAATTTTGTAGCACATGACCTCTTCCTTCATTTGTCAAATATGTAATATAAACAATCAAATGTTGCACCATAGTCCGATCAGTGCTTTCATCAACTAAAAGTGAGTAATATGGGCTTTGTAAAATCTCATCTTTAAATTTTCTCCAATATACCTCCTTAGCAGCTTCTAAAAATTCTTTTCCAGATGTTGTATTTGTATATGCTGAGTATTCATCTGTTAAAGGCATGTCAGTTGTGTTTTTATACCTGTTAAAGTCTCAAATTGACTTATATACTTCCAAAGGTAAATCATGTATTGCAACAAAATACATGTTCTCAATAACTGATATAATTCTCTCTTTCTGAGCATCAACCATTAGCTGTACATGTTCTGTAATTGGAAGAATACTCCATTTTATTTCTCCCTCTAAAAGTTGCAAAGAAAATTTATGAGCCTCTGATGTTGCATGGATGTTTAAAGCACTAACTTGAAGAGTTGTGCTTCCATCTTTAGCAAATGGAGTTTCCATTTTAAATTTTACACACCATGAAAATTTTATCCTTTCAACACCATTACAATCTTTTACAACATAAGCCCATGGAAATCTCATCTTCCATTTGGACTTAAATGTTATTTTTTACTTCTTGGATGTCGGTTCCTCTTCAAGAAGTTCTGCACTATCTGATTCATGCTTCATGTCTACATGATCATAGGCTTCATTTTCAGAAATGTGCAGTTGATTAGAGCATTGAGAGATACCAAATGCATCAGCAAGTGAATGTTGTTTTAGATCCTTTTTTGGGCGACCAAGAGGTGGCATTTTATACCTATAAATCGTAATCAATCAACAAAACAAGAAATATTAAAAAACAGATTAATATAAAAACACACAAATTCTTTGAAAACAAAACAATAGACAACAAACTTCATATGAAAACTAATGAAATGAAAAGCAACAAATAGATCTCACACACAGAGGTTTGTTGATCATTGAAATTAAAACTAACATTCATCTTCATGTCCTGAAAAGAGGAAAAAGAGAAAGCTAAGCTTGTTTTTCACACCTAAAAGTTATCCAATCTGTTATTGCATTTCACATATTGTGAGGACCAACTACAGTCTGTTAAGAATTAAAGACAATAAACCAAATCTAAAATAATTTGTCTGTCTCGCATAAGAGCTTGATCATAATATTCCCTACCTTAATTTCGTTACTGTATATGTTATAGAGAAAATGCACATATACTTTGCTAAATATTACTTGTTTTTAATTGGAATTTTTACACAGTGAGTTTTTTTTTTAATTGTACTTAATCCTTATCTGAGTTCAAATTTGTATATTTTTGTCATCAACTCCTTTTCAGTTTGACTTATCTTAGAAAACACAATAACTCACTGAAAAACACAATAATTATTTTAGATATAATTAGAAATAAAATATTTCTGAAATATAATCACATCCCATAACATAATACCTCACTGAAAAGTCAAGTCATCCCATAACTCCTTTTTCAGTGAGTTATTGTGTTTTTTGTTTATTTTTTAAAACACAATAACTCACTGAAAAACAAAATAATTATTTTAGATATAATTAGAAATAATGTTAGTTGCTGCAATTAAAAACACAAAAAAAACTATGAGCGTTGGCCCATAACCCACAAGGTCACATGAAATTTGAGCCATAAGAGGTCCTATGAGGTCATATGGGCCCACAAGCTCACCTAGGATTTGGCCCATCAAACCTCAAGAGAGGTGTGCGTCCGAAACAAAAACATGCTTGAATGATAAGCACTAGAATGCCACAAAGGGTAGAGATTACACCTAGGATTTAGCAATTCATCAAATATATCTCTCCCCGTCCCTTTGCATGGAAGACTTTCTGGCCTAAACTTATCTCTCTATTTCTATTTTAGAACTCTGTAACAGAACAATAACAACAAATGCAAAAAATGACAGACTACACAATAATATAGCGACGAATTCAAGAAAATTTATAATAACATCCAAGCAAACCAAATAAAAAGAGCACTTCATAATCCGCGCAGAAATCATTAAAAATAGCGAATTCGAGGCAGGAAGAGTTCAATGAGAAGAAAGAGTTTAATACTAGTGAAACACTCAAATCCTATGAGCGGTTGAATGGTCACTTGGATTCAGCTGTTCATCATCCTCAATGGTCAAAGCTTTTTCCAATTCAAATTGTGAGTATGAACTGTTACACACAGAGTTTAATATAATTCAAAAAATTAATCGTCAAAAATTCCCATTTTATTTGAGAACGCAACTAATAATTAGATCAATTAAATAAAAATTTTTAAATTTATTAATATGTATATTATTTTATTATTTTTAAATGTAATATTATGTGATAAGATCTATTCTATATTAAGTTGTAAACTATCTTTTAAATCAATAAAATTAAATATATTAACTTACACAAAATATATATTAATTTTTAAAAAATAAAATAAATTTTTAATTTTCATAAATTTTTCATTATATTATATTAATTTTATTATTAGTTAAAGTTAACCTAAATTTATTTTGATTTTGATTTATTTAATATTTAAAAAATAAAAAATCACTTTTATATTATTTATTTTTAGTATATTTTTTTCTAATTATAAAATAACAAACAATGATATTGTCTGGTAATATATATATATATATATATAATTTAGTGCATAAAAATTATTTTCTTATTTAAAATATTTTCAATAAGTTGGAATCTTGAATATGATATAACTAATATAAATATTATTATTTATATCTAATTTAACATTATATATATTTATTTACATGTAATTTAATATTCATATATACTGGTTTAATTTAATTGATTATATATATATATATATATATATATATATAAACAAATTATTTCTTAGATTATACATTTTCATATTTTAAATTTAATTTTTAAATCTTATTATTTTTCCCTATTACTCTCATCAAGCGAGCTTGTTTGTCATGATATTTTTGATATATGAACAACACCCCTTTTGGCTTATTTCTGGATTCATATTTTTGGACCACAGAATGACTATCATTCTATATGCACTCACAATATATCATTGTGCATCTCACAATCAGTTATCTTGAGAAGAAGCATGTTTTATATGGCGTTTTTCCTATTCGCTTTTCTCTATCTCAGTAGTTATTAGTGTATCATTTTGTTTATAAGGAATCTGGTATATGTTGTAGTCTTTATCCTACAATTCCTTATGGAATTGAATTATTATGTAGCCATCATCCTTTGGGATAGATTTTGGACTATACTGCCTATAAGATGATGTACTAATTTATATCAATATAATTCAGTTGTTAAAAAAAAAAAAAAAAACTTAAACTATAATTATAAATAAAATTTAAAAATATTACATCATATTAAAAATATATATATAATTTTTTGTTTAATCTAAATTTAAAATGAGAAAAATAATTTATTATCTAAACAAAGACTATAAATGACTAAAAAATAAAAAATAATATAAATTAATTAATTAAAATTCTATAACCCATTTAAAAAAATATTAATCTATTTAAAAAGAAACCATAAATAAATTAAACCAGTGAAAGTAAATAGGTCCAATTCTGATGAATTAATCTGAATCAACGTTATATACTCAAAAGAGCAAATCAGAAACGGAGATTATGAAATTCTATTCAAGTTATCTTAATCTAGCATGCTACGCAGGAAAGGAACAAGAAATTCCATTCATGCTATGTTTTTTTAAATCTTAGTTGAGGTTGTAGGGTTTACATCATCTTTCTCATCATGATAGGTTTACTGGAAAATTCAATTTTTAGATTTTTTTAAATTTTTTTTACTATAGAAATACATTTATAAAAATAAAAAATACTTTGCAAGTCAGCCTTCCAATAGATCAAATTTTCCATAAAATTTAATTTATCAAAGATGAGAAATCTAGACTTTTAGTTGAGAACACAACTGCTACTTGGTAAATCAATTAAATAAAATTTAATTTATCAAAGATGAGATATCTGATGAGATATCTAGGGTGCAAGAAAATTGTGGAAGATTTTAGATCTACAAATTTTATGGAATAAGATGGTAGTAAATGCTGAAAATTTTATGTTTCATTAATGGGTAAAGAGAAATTTTATTTTTTAAATATATGTTTCTTTTCCTTTATCCTCCGGCGATGTTAGATCAACATAAGCGTACTGATTATGTCGTTTTTTTGCCTAGCTTTTAAACATTTCTTATAAAATTTCCACGGAACCACAGTAGAAACATAATTTCATCAAAGAAGAATTCCATCAAAAAAAACATTTAACACTACGCTCAACAAAATTTAAGGGGGCAAATGTAAATGAACCCTACCATTCCCTAAAAGATGATCCAAGCTAAGTTGGGATGAGTCTGGTGCCAAATACTTGTTTTTAAAAATATATACACAACATGAACATCAATGAAAGTATTATTCAAAGATCAAGAAATTATATGGAGAGTTAAAATACCTGGAAAACTCTGTCTGATCTCGGTTCCAAACTTCAGAGTAGAGTAATCTTCTTTTCCCAAGAAAATAGATGTAATCACACTTGATTCGGGTCTCGAAATTTCATAATAAAGTATTCTTCTATACCCAAGCCAATAGATGTAACCACACTTGATCCGAACAGGTGGGAGTTGGGATTCGAGGAATGGCTCTTTCGCTGTAGGTTGCAATTACAAAGCTGAAGCTTGAGTCCAGGAAAAATATCAATTACTAAGTTATTAATTAAGCATGCAATTGCACAATGCAGACTTACACTTAATAGAATTTGTAAACTCAACAACCTTTCATTTGCAGTTGCAACTTGTCATTAATCTCAAGTGCAACTTGCCATTAATCTCCTTCAATGTTGCAGCATGCAACAACCTAAGTCTAGTCAGTGACTATACTTACTATACTTAATAATTTTAAAAAATGATAATAATTTAAAAAAATGTGACTGGCTCTTACAAGCTACAGCACTTCTGGTGATATTTTATAATATTATTTTTTATTTTTTTAAACTTGTAAAAATCTAGATTAATTTTTTTTTTGACTTATAAATTTCTATCCCTACTTCTCTGACTTGCCAGAAGCCCTTTGAAGGGCTCTGACGTGTTCAATTTTGAACACTACTTGGATTAATTAAAAATAGTTTTATGAAGGCTATGTTTTCCGTGGTTGCATTCTGGTTTGAATTATTGTGTCGAGAGGTGCAATCTACAACCCAGTATGACTCTGAAGTGAGGTATGTCACATTCTCAAAAAATAATAAATTTACTTTTTCTAATGTTGGCCAAAACGTTAACCTAATCTTGAATTTTATATAACTTGAATATTTAGATTATATATAACTTTTTTAGCTTATTCATGGGCTGAGATTAACTATTAAAATACAACTATGTATTATTTATATAATTTGAATGGATAGAAAATTATCTCATCCATTTAATAATTGCTTTATTATATACGTGAATTTGAATAGATCGTAAATTTACCTTTAACAAAAAAATTTACCACATTGAATTTCCAAATTAAATCAGATTTTAAACATCTTTACTCTTTAGTAAAGTCAATACCATTTCCTAAATCAAAGGAAAAGAGTTAATTCAACACAAACAATCAAAATCCAAAATCTTTTAATATTTCTTTTAATTAAATATTTGTAAAATGAATCTTTAAAAAGAAAACCTATATTTTATAGATAAATTAAAACATTTAAAGACATAAATATTTCCCCATCAAAATTGCAATATTTTAAAATTTAAATAAATTTAAATATAAATAAACCTGGGGTATGCTAAATAAATAAAACCTATTTTTATACTTATTCCAAAGCTATGGTAAATAAATAAATATATATATAAACTAGATCTATGGTAAATAAATAAAAATTATTTTTATATTTACTCCATAAACTTTTTTATATTTAAAAATACTTTAAAAAGAGGTTTTATTTAGATGAAGTCAATGGGACAAATTAATATTGATACCATGGGCTAAATACCATGGGCCAAATACCATATTTATAAAATAAGTATGGTAAATAAATAAATATAAAAGAGGTATAAAGAGGTAAGGTAAATAAATAACAATATATGAAACATTATTATAAATAAAAATTTAATTATATAACAAGCCTATGAGCCAAATACCATAGTAAATAAAAGAGGTATGGTAAATAAATAAAAATATAAATAATATGCTTTATATTTACTCCAAAAAACCTCTTTTCATATTTACTTCATAATCTACTTTATATTTACGAATATTTATGTTCATTAGTTTACATAACTAAGAAGAAATAGAGAGAGAGAGAGAAGTGGAGAGAGAGAGAGAGAGAGAGAGTGAGTGATAAGGGAGAGATGGAAAGAGAGTGTGTATGCTTAGGGGTGAGATAAAGAGACAAAGTAGGATGTATGGAAAGAAGGGGAAGAGAAGAAGAGATAAGGAGAGAAGGAGGGATATAGTAATGCAGTTGGAGAGAGAGAGGGGTGGAAAGAGAGAGAGAAAGAAAGGGGGGGGGGGGGAGAGAGAGAAAGAAAGGGGGGGGGGGGGAGAGAGAGAGAGAGAGAGAGAGGGGGGGAGAGAGAGGGGGGGAGTGGGGGGGGAGAGAGAGAGATGGAGTTGGAGGGGGAGACATATAGGAAATAAGAAATATAGAGAGTGAGAAGTGGAGAGAGAGAAGGAGTAACAAGGGAGAGACAGAGAGAGAGCGTGTATGTTTGGGGCTGAGATAAAGAGACAAATAATGAGAGATGGAGAAAAGGGGGGTGGGTAGGGGAAGGAGATATAAGGAGAGAGGGAGGAATACATCAACATAGTTGGTGGGTGAAGAAAGAGAGAGATGGAAGAGAAATGGAAAGAGAGGATGTGAGAGAGTGGAGAGAGGGAGGGAAAGAGAGATGGACTTGGAGGGGGAGGGAGAGGGATATAAGAAGAAATACATATATAGAGAAAGGTGGAGAGAAAGAGAGAGAGAGAGAGAGTGATAAGGAAGATGGGGAGAGAGGAAGAGAGGACAAAAGGAGGAAAGAGAGATATTAGCGGGGGAGAGGGAGAGAAGGGGAAGATAGAGATATAGATGGAAGGTGAAGAGAGGGAAGAAGAGAGAGATGGGGAGAGGAGGGGATTGACAAAGATATTGATATATATGGAGTGTGAGAGCGTGTGTGTTTAGGGGGGTGAGATAGAGAGACAAAAACAAAGAGATGGAGGGGGATACTGATATGGATGGAGGGTGGAGAGAGGGAAGAATATTTCTCACACTAGATGGATTGATATAAGTGGAGATGGTGATTTATAATCCTATTTGATTATTTGCACTATATGCATCGATTTTAGTGTAGATACTTATTTCTAATGATATTTGATTACTTGCACTAGATGCATTGATTTCAGTGTAGGTGGTGATTTCTAATACAATTTGATTTCTTGCACCGAATGTGTTGATTTCAATTTAGATGTCGATTTATAATTATATTTGATTACTTACACTAGATGAATTGATTTCAATGTATATGATTTCTAATCCTATTTGATTGTTTTCACTAAATACATTTATTTCAGTGTAGATGGCGATTTATAATCCTATTTGATTTCTTTGAGTAAATGCATTGATTTTAGTGTAGATGTTGGTTTCTAGAGAGAGAGAGTGAGTGATAAGGAAGATGGAGAGGGAGGGAGAGAGGACAAAAGGAGGAAAGAGAGATATTAGTGGGGAAGAGGGAGAGAAGGGGAAGATAGATATATAGATGGAAGGTGAAGAGAGGAAAGAAGAGAGATATTGGGAGAGGGGGTGATTGACAAAGAGATTGATATATATGGAGTGCGAGAGCGTGTGTGTTTAGGGGGTGAGATAGAGATAAAAAAAGAATAGATGGAGGGGGATATAGATATGGATGGAAGGTGGAGAGAGGGAGGACTATGTTGAGATTCAACAAGATGATGACCTTAGTGAAAAGAGTCGCCTTCACTAAGTGGGCCCGCGGGCTATTTTTGGCGCAAGTCTATTTTTAGACTATGACTATTTTTAGACATGTCGATCATATTTCAGAAGTTGCAGGATGCTATTTGTGGATGGTTGATCAAGTTTGAAAAATAGATGAAATTCTATTTTTAGAATATTGGGCGAAGTCTATTTATAGATCGTCAATCTAAAAATAGATGCATGTCAATTATTATTAGCTATTAATAATAATCAGACACTAAACAACAACTTATTCTCTTGGAGCACTTCAGTTCAGTGCACAGATGTGGCACAGTAGCTGACAGAAGGAATTACGTTATTCCTAAGGGTTTACTGGAGCTATTGCATGGACGACTTAGTTAGAACTCAAGTGGCAGATTTATGACACAGTTGGAAGAAGTAGTTATGGAGTTGTATTCAGTTTAACTCAGTTAGACTCAGTTGAGCTAGTTGTATCTAGTCTAACTGATTGATACACTAGTGAGAGTGGAGTGAATTAATTAGTTAATTAATTCACAAATAATAAATCATTAATCAACTAAACAATATAGTAGTTAACTACAGTGCATGGCAGTTTCAGTGGAGACCCAGTGGAGAGGTAGGTGAAAGGGAAAGATAGACTACCTATTATGACTATTAGTGATGAATTGATTGCATCAAACACACAGTGGAGATACCAATGAGGATTGCACAGTCAATCCAAGAGTAATTCAAATTCATTCAAAGCTATTATTCAGTAGATATTGCGCAGTGGAGGCAGGCTATTAGGTGGCAAAGATCGGTGCATGGATTTGCAATATTAGGCCTGTCTAGTGTATGACGATTGTACTGTACTGAGAGCTTGTGATAAGATTTGTATGCTTGTATGAGATTGTTATATGATCTCCATGTTACATAATATATAGTTGGGGGTTTTAGCTTCAGGCTTTTCCGGTTAAAAACTGTGTTATGTGCGATTGAATATTTTTGTTTATGCTTCACATGCATGTGCAATTAAAATTTTCCACAAAAGATTAACAAGTGGAATAGATTCAGTATCTTGCATCAAGTTAAATAGTGTGAGATCAGGTGGATCTTGGACATATGCATGCTTAGTGCATATAATTTCTACATGGTATCAAAGCATTGTTGATTGAACATTGCAATTGTGAAGTGAGTTTGTGTTGGTGGACAATTCAAATTTGCTACAGAAGATTCTTGGTGCAGAAATCGAGTATACATTGAAGTGTCTTTCAACGGGTTGAGATTGGAGTATGCCCTTGATGGGAGCTCGAATTACATAGCCTGGAAGGACAATATGGAGGCGGTGCTAGAGGATAATGGGCTGAAGGAGTTCATCGATAGTGATGTTCCTAAGCTGGGATCTAGCGATGCTACATTACTTGATGGATGGAAAAAGAAGACTGCAAAGACAAGGAGGATTCTGTTGGAAGGTGTGAAGGACCATATTGTGTCCAGCCTTCATGGGAAATCCACTCCATTCTTAATGTGGAAGGCTTTGACAGATTATTTCCAAAGCAGAAGTGACCAAAGGAAGTTGGCGCTTAAAGACAAGCTCAGAAAAATAAAAATGGAGAAAGGCGACAGTATTCCAAAATACCTCACGAATTTTGTCCACTGCAATGATGAACTAGAAAGTGTGGGGGTTATTGTTGATGAAGAAGACTTGGTGAGCTTGGCTCTCGTTGGGCTTCCGAAGAGTTGGCATAGCTACAAAGACTCTGTCAATGGATGGGAGAAACTGCCAGGATGGGAGCGACTTTGGTTGGATCTTGTGCAGGAGGAGATAAGGCAGGGTACCAGGGATGGATCTTCATCAAAGAATGAAGATGAAGAAAATTATGCTTTGGCTTCCGAAGCATGGAAAGGGAAGGGGAAGAAAAATCCTTCTAAATCTGGTGTGAAAGGCAAGAAGCAAGACTTGTCCAAAGTGAAGTGTTTTAATTGTCACGAGCATGGACATTTCACCACTAACTATCCACAGAAGAAGAAGAATAAGAGGCTGCTAGATCTGCAGCTGGAGAGGCCTTAGCCTCGCAATTTGAGTAGGATTTTTCTTTGATCGCATGCTTGGTTTCAAGCTACATGGGATCTTTGTGGTATCTTGACAGTGGTGCGGCTTTCCATATGACGGGAGACAAAGAGTTGTTTAGTGACTTGGAGGAGAAGGAACTCCAGATGCATATAGAGATGGGCGACGATGGTTGTTACAGTGTGACTGGAACTGGGACCATTACCTTTGAGAGGGTGTCTGGTAATCCATTCTTGTTGAAGAATGTCATGCATGTTCCAGGTCTGAAGAAGAACTTGGTCTCAGTCGCAATGCTAGAATACAGAGGTTATGATGTTATTTTCAGTGAGGGAAAAGCTTTCCTTCGACATAAAAAAACAGGTCAAACCAAGAAGATAGGGGTTTGAATTAAGAATCTCTACAAGCTAGAGGTAGATGGCTGCATTGCAATGGTAGGCAAAGCAAAAGAAGTGGTGAGCTGGGATGAGGGCGAATTATGGCACAGGAGATTGGGCCATCTTCACCATGGTGATTTGAAGATTTTGTAGCAAATTTATATTGGACTTCCCAAGGATACTCTTGTGCAGTCATATCAGTGCAAAGGATGTACAATGGGTAAGTTTGTGAAGACCACTTTTTCATGAGAAGGAGAATCGTGCTTCAGTGATCCTGGAGAGAATTCACACAGACGTGTGTGGACCATTCTTGGTTTCTTCAACAGCGAAACACAGGTATTATGTGATATTTTTTTGATGACTTTTTTCATAGATGCTAGATCTTCTTTATGCAAAAGAAGAGTGAAACGTTCTCAAAGTTCTGTGAGTTCAAGGCATTGGTGGAGAAAGAGTCGAGGAAGCAGGGGAAAGCTCTACGGAGAGATAATGGTGGTGAATACATCTCAGGAGAATTCAAAGACTTCTGTAGCAAAGAAAGAATTCGAAGAGAACTCATAACGCCTCATAACACATAGCAGAATGGGGTCACGGAGATAAAGAACATAACGATCGTGGGTGCTGCACGAGCGATGCTGCATGACCAGGGCCTGCTGATGCACTTGTGGGCAGAAGCATGCAACACTGCTGTTTATGTGAAAATCCGTTGTCCTCATAGAGTACTTGGCATGAGTACACCCGAGGAAGCTTTTACTGGTAAGAAGCCTGATATTTCTCATTTGAAGATTTTTGGCTCACCTGTTTACATTCATGTGATGAAGGATGCTAGGAAGAAATTGGGGCCAACTGCAGAAGTTGGGATATTTTTGGGGTGCACAAAAACACCCCATAACTATCGTGTGTATTTTCCAAACAGTCGGATGACTGTTATGCGACGGGATATAAAATTCAATGAGGTGAAAGCCATGAAGTTGTCACTTGAGAGGGAGCTACACTTGCATGCGGAGGAGGAAATTCTTGTTCCCAAATATGAGCCTCTGGATGTGGATCAGCCACAGGAGGAGATTCATGGAGTGTAGGAGTCTACTCATGGAGAACCAAACATCAGACAAGGTAGGAAGCATACCACAGAAGCTGAGAGACTGAAGGTGGATGTGGCATAGAATGTAGGAGTTCCTACATCACAGCACAAACAGAGACAGTCACCTGACCAATATACTGGATACATGGCGCTTATGAGCAAGTGTATTGTGACAAAGCCATATTCTTTTGAAGAAGCAGCGTAGGAGCCCACATGGGTAGATGCCATGGTGGAGTGTGACTCCATTGTCAGAAACAGTGCTTGGGAGATTGTTCCAAGGCCGGTGGGGAAATCAGTTGTAGGATCAAGATGGATCTACAAGGTAAAGCAAGCTGCTGATGGGAGCGTTGAGAAGTATAAGGCAATATTTGTTGCCCAGGGCTTCTCACAGATTGAGGGGATTGAATATGAAGAAACCTTTGCACCTGTCACACGGTATTCTTCCATACGGACCATCCTTGCTCTCTCAGTGCAGATGGGTTGAAACATTCATCAAATGGATGTGAAGACTGCGTTCCTTAATTGGATCATTGAGGAAGAGGTGTACATTGAGAAACCTGAAGGATTTGAGATCTTCAGCAGCGAGTCGCATGTGTGCAGGCTCAAAAGAGCATTGTATGGGTTGAAACAAGCACCCCGTGCTTGGTGCACTCAGATCGAAAGTTATTTCACTAGACTTGTCTTCACCAAGAGTGAGGCGGATGCAAAACTGTAGCAGATTGTGGGTGAGGGTAAGCTTTTGATCATTTTACTTTATGTTGATGATTTGATACTAACAGGTGATGAGCAGTTGATATAATCATGCAAGGCTGATCTTGGAAAGGAGTTTGAGATGAAGGATTTGGGCCTCCTTCATTATTTCCTTGGATTGGAAATATGGCAGCGGGAAGGTGAAATGTTTGTGTCTCAAGGCAAGTATGCCTGGGAGATACTGGAGAAGTTTCAATGCAAGGTTGCAAGCCTATCGACACCCCTCTTCCAGGAAATTGGAAGAAAGAGGATGCTACATCAGCAGAGGTAGTGGATGCCACTGTTTATCTCAGGGGAACATCTGAGTATGGTTTATGGTATAGACAGACGGATGAGGTGAAGTTGCATGGCTTCACGGATGCAGATTGGGCAGGAAGCCCAACAGACAGAAAGAGCACATCAGGAGGGATTTTCAGTATCGGATCTACGACATTTTCTCGGTACAGCAGGAAACAAATATCCGTGGCACTCATTTTAGCGGAGGCAGAATACATGGCAACAAGTTTAGCTACATGTGAGGCTATGTGGATGAGGAAGATTTTGGTTGGTTTGTTCGGTTCACATTTAGATCCCACGGTGATTCATTGTGATAATCAGAGTTGCATTAAACTCTCGGTTAATTCTGTGTTTAATGATAGATTTAAACATATTGATATCTGGTATCATCATATCAGAGATTGTGTGCAGTGGAAGATCATGTTGCTCCAATACATTCCTACGGAGGATCAGGATGCAGATATTCTGATGAAGGTGCTCACGAGGAGCAAATTCGAATATCATAGAGGTAGGATCGGGGTGAAGGATAATCCCTATCTTGTTGAGAGGAAGTGTTGAGATTCAACAAGATGATGAGCTTAGTGAAAAGAGTTGCCTTCACTAAGTGGACCCGCAGGCTATTTTTGGCACAAGTCTATTTTTAGACTATGTCTATTTTTAGACATGTCGATCATATTTCAGAAGTTACAGGATGCTATTTGTGGATGGTTGATCAAGTTGGAAAAATAGATGAAATTCTATTTTCATAATATTGGGCGAAGTATATTTATAGATCTTCAATCTAAAACTAGATGCATGTCGATTATTATTAGCTCTTAATAATAATCAGACACTAAACAACAACTTATTCTCTTGGAGCACTTCAGTTTAGTGCACAGATGTGGCACAACAGCTGACAGAAGGAATTACGCTATTCCTGAGGGTTTACTGGAGCTATTGCATGGAGGAATCAGTTAGAACTCAATTAGCAGAGTTATGACACAGTTGGAAGAAGAATTTATGGAGTTGTATTCAGTTTAACTCAGTTAGACTCAGTTGAGATAGTTGTATCTAGTCTAACTGATTGATGTACACTAGTGAGAGTGGAGTGAATTAATTAGTTAATTAATTCACAAACAATAACTCATTGATCAACTGAACAATACAACAGTTAACTATAGTGCATGGTAGTTTCAGTGGAGACCCAGTGGAGAGGTAGGTGAAAGGGAAAGATAGACTATCTGTTGTGACTATTAGTGATGCATTGATTGCATCAAACACACAATGGATATGCCAATGAGGATTGCGCAGTCAATCCAAGAGTAATTCGAATTCATTCAGAGCTATTCTTCAGCAGATATTGCGCAGTGGAGGTAGGCTAGCAGGTGGCAAATATTGGTGCATGGATTTGCAAGATTAGGCCTGTATAGTGTATGACGATTGTACTGTATTGAGAGCTTGTGATAAGCTTTGTATGCTTGTATTATATTATTATATGATCTCCATGTTACATAATATATAGTTTGGGTTTTCAGCTTCAGGCTATCCCAGTTAAAAACTGTGTTATGTGTGATTGAATATTTTTGTTTATGCTTCACATGCGTGTGCAATTAAATTTTTCCGCAAAATATTAACAAGTGGAATAGATTTAGTATCTTGCATAAATTTAAATAGTGTGAGATCAGGTGGATCTTGGACACATGCATGCTTAGTGCATATAATTTCTACAGAATATTTCTCGCACTAGATGGATGGAGATGGTGATTTCTAATCCTATTTGATTATTTGCACTAGATGCGTCAATTTTAGTGTAGATATTTATTTCTAATGATATTTGATTACTTGCACTAGATGCATTGATTTCAGTGTAGGTGATGATTTCTAAGACAATTTTATTTCTTGCACTGAATGTGTTTATTTCAATTTAGATGTCGATTTTAATTAAATTTGATTACTTGCACTAGATGAATTGATTTCAATGTAGATGATTTTTAATCCTATTTGATTGTTTTCACTAAATGCATTGATTTCAGTGTAGATGGTGATTTCTAATCCTATTTTATTTCCTTGAGTAAATGCATTGATTTCAGTGTAGATGTTGGTTTCTAGAGAGAGAAGGTGAGTGATAAGGAAGATGGAGAAAGAGGGAGAGATGACAAAAGGAGGAAAGAGATATATTAGTGGGGGAGAGGGAGAGAAGGGGGATAGAGAGATATAGACGGAAGGTGAAGAGATGGAAGAAGAGAGAGATGGGTAGAGGGGGTGATTGACAAAGAGAATGATATATATGGAGTGCGAGAGTGTGTGTGTTTAGGGGGGTGAGATAGAGAGACAAAAAACGAGAGATGGAGGGGGATATATATATGGATGGAGGGTGGAGAGAGGGAAGAATATTTCTTGCACTAGACGGATTGATTTAAGTGGAGATGGTGATTTATAATCCTATTTGATTATTTGCACTAGATGCATCGATTTTAGTGTAGATATTTATTTCTAATGATATTTGATTACTTGCACTAGATGCATTGATTTCAGTGTAGGTGGTGATTTCTAATACTATTTGACTGCTTGCACTGGATGTGTTGATTTCAATTTAGACGTCAATTTATAATTATATTTGATTGCTTGCACTAGATGCATTGATTTCAATGTAGATTATTTCTAATCCTATTTGATTGTTTGCATTAAATGCATTGATGTCAGTGTAGATGGCGTTTTTTAATCCTATTTGATTGCTTTGAGTAAATGCATTGATTTCAGTGTAGATGTTCGTTTCTAATCTTATTTGGTTGCTTGCATTAGGTGCATTGATTTCAATGTAGAAGTTATTTTCTAATCTTATTCGATTGCTTGCATTAAATGCATTGATTTCAATGTATATGTTGATTTATGATTTGATGTAATTCGATATATGATGGTACATTAATTTTAAAGTGATTGAATTAACAATATGCATTGATTTTAGTGTAAGCACAAATTTTTTTGACAATGTACATTTATTTTTGTGTTATAGTAATTTAACCTATTAATATTGGAGAGAAGGAGAGACAAGGTATCATGTTTAATACAACAGCTCGAGCTAAAGTTTTATATGGTTTACAATTTAAATTTTCTTTTTCATATAATCGATATGAAAAGATAACAAAACTAACAAGGGTGGCAATAAGAATAGTAGAAGAAAATAGTTTGAGTTGATCACAATGAAGACTATTTGTAACATGAGTACATTCTTATTATTCACATTTTATATTTTTCAACACTATTATTGTCACTTTGCATTCAAAAAAAATATTTCATCATTTTTCATCAATATAGTTATTAACAATATTGATCATCTCAATGAACTGAGGTAAATAAGAAAATTTAAAATTAAAATGACCAAGTTAATCTCAGAAATATTTAGCATTTTCAAAATTATTATATTAATATTTGATATATTTACATATTATTGATAAAATTAATCATATCTTCGATAGATTTTCCTTGGCAACACACAAGTGAAACCAGCCTAGATCCATCTTAACTCCGGATCTATCAAGCATCAAGAGGGATCAAATCTCTTAAGGTGCAAACCTTTCCTCAAGTTTTGCACTCAAAAAAGAGGTTTGCACCTCGAGAGATTTGATCCTTCTCGACGCTTGATAGATCCGGAGTTAAGATGGATCTAGGCTGGTATAGGCATATGTGCTTGATGTGCATACTTGAGATATACTCCACATCTTCATTTGTATAATTTACAACGTTAGCCACCAATAAATTTTGTAGGCTTCTTAATATATAAATGCGGATCTGGAAATCACTGCATTTTGATTCCTAATTGGATCAGGTTCTTAATGGACATTGCCCTCATTTTTTATCTCTTAATAATCCATTTTTCTTTGGATTAGATTTTATGTCACTGTGATTTTTTAAGGTGTGGCATGTTGAATTTTGTGACCTGTCATGTCATATCTGAGCTTTCTCCACAATCCATGAAGGGGCTGTTGGGATAATTGATTAAGACTCATGTCCTGGATTGTAGAGAATTAATGTTAAATATATATTTTTATATTTTAAGAGGGTGGAAAGCATTATATGTATTTCAAGATGTAATCCATGAAGGGGCTATTGAGATTATTAATTAATATTCATGTCTTGGATTATAGAGAATTAATGTTAAATATATATTTTCATATTTTAGGAGGGTGGAAAACATTATATGTATTTCAAAATAGATGTAGAGAGACAAAATTATGGGATTGGAACATGATCAAAGTAATTTTTGGACGAGTCCTAGTTTTTCCAGTGCTATAATATGCGAGTGAATTGTGGGCTAGTAGCATCCCTGTTTCAAAACAGAAACAAATTCAAAGAATTCAAAAACGCTTGATTATGAGCAAGTTCTAAATAAAACGTTTGGTTCCATATGAGATAATGTTAAGTGAAATAGGGGCAACTCCCATTGAAGCAATTGCCATGGTGCATCTTATAAGGTATCTAAAAGGAATTGAGAAAATGAGAGGAGGTAGATGGCCGAAATTTATCTTCAATGAAGGTATGAGTGAAAGAAATAAATCATGGATGAGACAAAATAACAAATGGATGCAAAAATGGAATATTTACTTGAATGCATGTCCACAAATTTCAAGGATTTAAAAAAATTGCGTTGGAGAAGTTCCGTAAGGGTATATGGGGAAAAGAGTTGGGTAGAAAGAAGAAGTATTATGTTGAAGAATTCAACCCCACTTGTGATCTCCAACAAAAAGAATACATTGGAGCTAGCATTCTGTGGAGAGCAAAGGTTCTTATTGCTCAATTAAGAACTAACTCACATCAACTTTAGTGTGAAACGGGATGGTGGAAGAGACCTAAAGAAGCTTGGGAAGAAAGGGTATGTACTTTTTTCACTTCTGGGGCAGTGGAATCAGAAAAATATTTCATTTTGGAATGTGACGCTTTCAGAGACATCAAAGACAATTACCGCAGTATGTTAGCATCAATTCCGTGACGTTGTCTTTTCAGTGAGGGAACTGTTAGAAGGTTGGGTCAGCTCATCATCAATTTGAGTAAGAAAAGGATTGAATTACAGAAGGAAAAAGACAAGGAAGTTGGTGGTCCCATAGACTATTTTTAGTCTCGTGGGTGGACGTTAAAATATCATTCATTCATTCATATATAATTGATTTGTGTTTATAATTTCACTTACACGTTACACTCTCTTTCACATGTTTTCTTATTTTAATTTTAGTGAGGTCTAAATTAAATATTTTGTTAACTTTTATAAAAAATAATATTATGTTATTTAAAAACATATTTAATAATATTTTGAGTGTTATTTAATTGTTATATGTTTTATAATTTTTGGTGGGAATATGATGGAACAATTTTTATTAAATCATGATATTTTGTTATTTAAAATGCATTTTTGAATACATGTATATATGAATTTTTGAAACAATTTCAAGTATAGAAAATATGAGTTTGTATAATTATTTACTTTTATATGAAATGGTTCAAGATGATTGTGATGTTTAACATTTTGACTAAGACAAATTACATAGAAATAAAAATAAGACAAAAATTAAACAAGAAATTGATATAATGTAATGTAAACATTTTAACTGCCTAGATCCATCTTAACTCGGGATCTACCAAAAATGTGTAAACTTACGATCTAATATATTTTTCATCATAACATGCTTTAATCTAACTCAATCGCCTTTTCTCACTTAGAAACCCAATCTTAAATACATATAAATAATAATGATGAATTCTACCTCAAATCATTATGAAAAACATAAACAATTGTTTTTCTCACAAAAAAACTATTATTTTTAAATTTTGTATTTTCATTAATTGAACACACACACACACACACATATATATATATATATATATTAGTAAGTTGGGCTATTCTATTAATTTCTAAAACATAAAGTTACATATGCTATAGGATGGGTTGGCAAATTGTGCTTAGCCGATCCCAACCTTTGTTACATTGTTTCTGGGCTGTCCCGGGGGGAGGAAACTAGCCCAAACAAAGCTTGAAAACGATAAATACATTATGCGCAGTAGCACTGACATATCTAAGAAACACAAAGTAAACGGTAGTATAAAATCACTGTGGGCGAGCATGACAAAAAACATAGGGGAATTGTGTAGCTGCACAGACTTCACTTATCATCTTCACCATCATTGCTGGGGCCTCCTCCTCAATGGGGAAAGCAAGATCTTACGCAGCAGCTGCCTCCGCATTTGCCACTATATGCCTGGGATTGCCCATCAGTGCATAGGGGATGGGGGAGCTCGAGTCTATGCCATAAGGAACACACGTCTAGATGCCATTGGATTCCATGACCTAGATGTCTGTGTCCTCATATTCCTTCTCCGAAGCCGGCAAAGGGTCAATTTTACATTGCTGGGAGTGCGTGTGGGGAGAGATGGTGGAATTCTTTCAACCACGTCCTCCTCTCTGTGTAGCATGTCCAGAGGCTTTTGCACGCTGCTCGGGATCAAGACTCTGAGGCGCAAAAGTGCTGGAAGAGGAGCCTTCTATCGAATCGAGACGATTATCCTCACCACAATGTTAACGGCTAGGGAGAGCCCCTCTCTAACCTCCGCGGATAGTGCGTCGGCGAAGTCTTGGAGCCATTGCACACCAAGACAGGGGGGAGTAGTTTAGGAGAAAAGGTAACACATAAGGGCGATCAACACTGGGGCTTAGGGGGAATAAATATTTGGGGGCAGATGCGCAGGAAGGAGTGCGGCAACCCACAGGAGACTTCTCAGCACTACGCTAAGAGTGGAGCTTCGCAGCATTTTGAAGTCAATGAGAAGCCAGAGTAGAGTTAGGGGTCGAAAGGCCATGATAACAGACTGAGTAATGATAGGGGTAAATAGCTCATATTTTTAAAGGGGTAGGGATGAGTGCGATGAGGATAGCAATCAGTAGGCTTCGAATGCATCTGCGTGTTATGATTGAAATCCTGAGCAGGCTCATGTGAAGTGGTATGGCTACAATACAGGTTACTCATGATGGACATTAATGGTGATAGATGCAAGGTGATGCTCAGGGCATGGTGACATAGTTCCCGTCCTCTCGTCATCATTTCTGGTTATGTGAGTCTCGTGCGAGTGGCTAACTGTATGTGGATCTGCACGATATGAAGCTCTGCGTAGGAGATCTCCATTATCTAGAAAGAGTAGGATGTGATTGTCAAGCGTGTCAATTTTGTCACCCGCATCCGGGGATTAATTGAATATTTACTATAGCTATATGTTATCTAAAATTTTATAATTATACACAAGACGAAATTCCATTATGAGAAATGGGATCACTCTTCAATGTCTTTTCTTATATTTCTTAGAGATTTTAGATTAAGTGAAAAGCTCAAAATTTTGAGGGATTTTACCTTTTCTAAATTTTAAGATTTTAAGGTGAGATGGAATTATATTGTTTTATATAAAAAAAATTATGTTTAAAATAATTAATTTAATAATATATTTTTATTTTTGATAATATTTGTACGATAGTGATGTTATATTTATTTATTTGTAATAATTTATTTTTATTAATTTGTAAAGTATATAGTTTAATTTAATTGAGAAAATGTTAGAATGTTTTTTATCATTTTTAAAATAATTAATTTAATAATATTTTTTTTATTTTGATAATGTTAATATGATACTAATGTTATGTTTATTTCTTTGTAATAATTTTTTTCTATTAATTTGTAAAGTATATAATTTAATTTAATTGAGAAAATATTAGATTTTTTTTTTTAATTGAAGAAATAATGTTTAAACCGTTCTCCAAGAGAACATAGTCTTGCTTGGAATTGAACCACAAAGCTTGTTAAGACAAAAGCATCTCACAATATCTACGGTACTATCCACACCAATCTCTTTGAATCTAGGAAGAAATTAAGTTTTGATATTAAAACCTGTAATATTTATGGCAAGTTTAAAAAATAGTGCTTCTATTACCCGATTAGGAACTAATGTCCTACACTCTTAAAATTTAGTGTAATTTCATTGCTTGCATACGCTACATTAGCCTATGCACACCAACGTCAGCAATATGCATGTTCACACATTAGTGGTTCATGTGTACACTTACAGCCATAAATAAAAATCCTCAATAAAATCATTGTTGAATATGAATTATTGGTTCATGTGTACAATTAGAACCATAAATAACAACCATCGCTAAAATCATTGTTGAAACTATTGTGAAAACTTATGAAACTTAGAAGTTGAATAACAGTATTATGTGTGCAAAAAATCTATCTAGTGATAATGTGCCAAAAAACAAATGGCAATGGCATTGCTATCAAGTGACTCTTGTTTTATTATTTTAAATTTGACAGATTTTAAGTTTTTAATTAATAGTTAAATAATGAATTTAATATATATATATATATATATATAATAACAATATATTTTTTTTGTTATCCTATTCATTAAAATTAATTTATTTGCATAAACTATTTAGATTTATTTTTAAATATAACTTATTTATAATGAATATATTTAGACAATGTTTAATTTATTTATTTATTATTTTTTTTATATATAAAATATTGATGTTGCATTTCAAAATTTATATATTTTTATTTTTTAATAATAATTTTTACAAAACAATAATAATACTAATAATTTAATTTTAAGAGATATAAATATGATATTATATGTAAGGCTATTTTAAATGGGTTTATATATATCTATATATATATGGTTTTGGAGGTTTTTAGTTCTATAAATATTTAAATTAATCTAAAGTAGCTATTAATTACGTAGTTTTGGAGGTTTTTATCTCTAAACATTGAAATTAATCTAAATTAATTATCAAATAATTTTTATATAAGAAGTAGGTACTAAACAACAAAATTTCATATTACACTTGTTTTTATAATAATACATTAATATAAACATGAAATTGATAAACTCCTTTAGACCATACATTCATTTCAACGATATTTTTATTTTATCTTTTCACAATTTTTTTATGGTTCTTTAATTTAAGCATCAATTTCTTAATCTCATCCATACAATGCTTTAATTTCTAAGTTTTGTATATTCTCCTTCCTACAATGGATTAATGTGACCATCAACTTCTTGAATTACAATGTTTTATATATTTTCTTTCTTACAATGTATTAATTTAAAAATCCAATTCTTAAATATCTCTTCACTGTGCATTTATTCCAGTGGTTTCTTAGAAACCAATATTTCCTGGGCTATTGGTCATTAATGCTCTTAAGAATACCAATGACCATGCCCATGCCATGCCTTCGATCATGAGTATCTGTCTGCACCTACAACTTTTAAATTATGAACTATGCAGCTATTAGATTCTGAACTGCTCCCAGCGGCCGAAAATCTCCACCAAAATTGTTTTCGCGCGTCTTTTACTCGCTACATTCCCTTTTACTCGCTCCATTCCCATGCCGATACAAACCACTCCCTCTTTTACTCGCTCCAGATTGATCAGCAGAGTTCAGGTTTTAGCTTCAATCCTTGCAGTCGAGTGCAGGTTTTAGCTTCGAGTTCTCTGTAGTGTGGAAGCGTCGTAGCAGGTAATGTTGTGGCAGGAATTTCAAATATGAATCTGATGCAATCAGAAGCATAAGACAATTTCTGCTGTAGGGAAAATTACCTTGTGGCAATCTTCTTAGTACTTGATATTTTTCTGGTATTACGCTTTTTCTTAGTACTTGATTTTTTTTTCTGCTTGGTGCACCCTACTGATCGAAAGTTTTTGAAAATGTTTCACTGTTGGCGTGGACCCGATTATAAGGATTGTAACCATCTTCAAAAGATAGTGTATGCCTCCTTCTCTTCCATGGGAAGTTGAAAGGATGTCTTGCCTCTTTCTTGCACTCGAGCTATAAGAGAGTCAGGGATGCCATGATTAATAATATGGAAGAAGCCCCAATTCTCTGCAGCCCTTGACATTTGTGCAGCGACGCTGCCATATTTATTCCTGCAGATTTGATTGTGTTTTTGGGGGCTGAATTCTAGCTGTAAGTCAATAATGGGAACTTGGTAGATGTTAGGATCACTGTGGGTTTTCTCCACCGGTCTCACGTACTGGGGTGGAACCATTTGGATTTCACTGTCTGCCAATGTCTGCACTCTCTTAAACTCCCAATATCCAAAGCCATTGTTCACTGTCTAGTATTATGCTTTTTCTTGCTTCTTCTGCCACTGGAAAACACCTACCATAAGCCCCTCTTCTCACTTTTATAGTTTGAAGTAGGATGATCATCTCCTCAATTTTGTTTTGATAAAAGTTATAAAACCCTTGACGTTTTCCTATCCATCGCAATTTCATATCTTTCTCCTTAATATGGGTACTTGATCTTTAAGCTGTAAAGTGAACTCTTTACATGGCTAGAGATTTTAATGAAGTTTACAGTCAGAAATGCAGATTTATAGTAAAATTTCAAATGAACGCGTTCAAAATAATTTTCTTGGTTCAAAATCTAACAATGAATCTTGTAGTATTCCATAACCCGTCACAAGTATGGTTTTGAGTCAATATGCCAACCATTTTTGAAGTAGAAACTTTCAAGCTTGATAGTCATGATGGAAGATTTAACACGTCCTTAAAAATTACATTACTAGGTGAATCAAAAGAACTAAGACTGAAAATTGGAGTGACCATATCCAATGGTATGAAGGTTGATTATAAATGGAAAGTTCTTGTTATTTTGAGAGACTAAATTTTAAATAACTGAAAATTGGAGTAATCATATTTAAGGGTATGAAGGTTGATTATAAATAGAAAGTTTTTGAAAATTGGAGTAATCATATCCAAGGATATGAAGGTTGATTATAACTGGAAAGTTCTTGTTATTTTGAGAGACTGAATTTTAAATGACCGGATTTCGAGAATCACCCGTCATGGAATTTTATAAGCACTCTATATGAAAATTTAAGGGGTGGATTAGAAATGGAAAGTTTTTGTTATTTTGAGAGACTGAATTTTAAATGATGGGATTTCCAAAATCACCCGTCATAGAACTTTGTAAGCACCCTATATGAAATTTTAAGGGGTGCACTGCCCATGAGGGCCTACCCTTGGATATATATACTCCAATTACATTTAGGTTTTAGATTTAAATAGTTTTACATATATATACTCCAATTACGTTTAGGTTTTAGATTTAAATAGTTTTACATTTCTATTCCCATTTAGGTTTAGGATTTAGGACTATAATGTTGAGTTTACATTTCCTTTTAGGTTTTTAAAGTTTAGGTTCTGCTTTTAATATTAAGATTTTCAAATAACTTTTAGTTTTAATATTAGCTTTTAGGTTTAAAGTTTTAGAGTATATTTAATATTATATTTTAGGTTTTATATTTTAATTTTATATTTTATGTTTTAATTTTTAGATTTTTAATTTTATTAGGTTTTAATATTAGAATTTAAGTTTAAGTTTTAGATTTACTTTTTTGTTTTAGATTTAATTTTAGGGTTTTTATGTTTATAAAGTTTAATATTAAGCTTTTATGTTTAGGTTTTAGATTTAATATTGAGTTTTAGATGTTAATTTTTGAAATAATGATTAATAATAATATGATTTTTAATCTTTACATTAATGTAATGATTATTAACAATATTATTATTATATATTATACACAATATTTTAAGTTTAAATATTAATAAGATTAATATTAATTATTATATAATAATAATATTTTATAAATGACAATAAATTTATTATTACCGATGAATTCAATTTATTGCTTTTGATTCAATTTATATTGCATTGTATTGAATATTAAGATTAAGTCTATTTTGTATATTGCATTGTATTGAAGATTAGAATGAAGTCTATTATATATTATTCACATTATTTTAAGTCTAAATATTAATATGATTAATATTAATTATTAAATAATATTAATATTTTAGAAATGACAAGAAATTTATTATCACTAATGAATTCAATTTATTGTTTTTGATTCAATTTATATTGCATTTTATTGAAGATTAGGATGACGTCTATTTTGTAGGAAGGCTCAATAATGCTTGTAACTCCATTTAAGTAGAATTTCACTCAATTTGCAATTCCCTATATTTCTATAATTTCATCTAGATTAGTCGGTATTGTCATCTAGATTGCATGAATATTTGAAAGCTTTTTCCTTCATTTCTATGAAGGTTTGAAAATATGTTGGCCTTTTTGTCCAAGATGCTGGTGCTCTTTGAATTTGTTCTTTCACATTGGTTGCTTTGAGGAGTCTTTTTATTTTTTATTTTTGTGAGAATTAAAATTGGAAATTTGTGATTTAATTGAACCAAACTATATATATATATATATATATATATATATCCAAATTTTGCATGTGAATTTTTTATGAGGTTGGTTGCACATCTACTCATATTTATCTACATACATTCACTACATAATACACATTTTCCTAAATATGAAAGATTATATTTAATTTTGTTTATTTAATTGAAGACTAGATATCTGTGTATGAAATTTTGTAGCTATCCCCTCAAGAGAAATGAAGTGACAAGCAGAGGAATCAACCCGAATATGAAGTTTTCCTTTGAAGGAGGTAGGGAAAGCAACAAAAATGGCTATAACTATTGTAAAGTTTAATTAAATTATTTATAGTCAAGTATAATTTATAAAATACCTTTTTCCCTAATTATATAAGTTATACTCTAGAACATTCATAATGCATATTATTTATAATCATTATCACTCTTAACCTCTATCATTTTTCTTAACACTTATCATTTGTGATTCTTATTTGTATAAAAATTCATCCTCGAGGAATTTAACTCTTAATTTATTTAAATCCTAGCTCCAATAATAATAATTACCTTCAACTATTAACTTATGTAGATCTCAAAGATGGGTAGGGTAGTTACTTAGTTTTTAATTTAAACTTTTTGCATTTCACACATAGATTAATTAAGAGAAAAAGTAAGAGTCCATAATCCTTACATATTTTTCACAAAAGAGAAAAATTAAGTGTCCATAATCCTTACATATTTTTCAATTTTTTTTTATATTTTTCACAAGTCACATAGCTTAATTAGAAAAGGAGTAAGTGGCCCATAATCCACATATTTTTTTTTACTAAGCAAAGCATTTTTACTTTATTAGCATTGGGACTAGAAACCAGGTGTTATTAAATAAAGGGAGTAGCCCCTGGTCCCCTTGTGTCTTTTAGACGATCCTGGGTTGCATATGAAAGCTTTCTCAAAGCACTCAGTTTTTCATCTCCCTTTTTAGGCTTACATAGTGTAATAGGAAGGAAGTAAGTGGCCCATCAACCACACATTATTTTATTTGCAAGGAACAAAATTAACTTAGTGTAAGTAGGGGATTTTGCAAAGTATCATCACATATCCACATCACTACACACTTTGTATATTCACTTTGTCACTTACACACACATTGCACTACACACACTAAGCTACTCTAAACTTTGAACAAAGAGCATCCAGTTTCAGGAGATTTTGTACTTAGTTTACTTGAGCTTAATTTTTCACACCATAAGTGAAGGAAGACTCCTAAAATCAATCATAACTTGAACAAACTAAATTTCCCCACAGGGGCCATAAAATAATTTATAGTTCAGGTAAGGACCATTGGGGGTAGGAATCCAATAAGCCGCTATGGTCTTGTTACATTTTCAAAAATAGAAGTTGTCTTTTATGGTTCTTCAAATCCTTCACCACCTCACAAAAAAGATTACACGAGCATGCCAGAGACCTGATTCAGAGGGGGTTCGACTTAGGTCCCAGTGCTTGCGGTACTATACAGGGCTAATCGACCTGTATAGTGCTCAATACTAATGACTGATTACCAAGAAGCTAAAGACTCTACTGCCCTCATGAGATGAAGGTATCCTAGTGGCCAAATTTTAGGGCATATTTCCCTATAGGTGGAGGTGTGGGAAGCACTAAAGCCTTATTCATTATCTTGGTTGATTCTTTTGGCTGCTGGAAGCGTCGCCAGTTCTTTCGGGACATAGGCCCAGTACCCGTCATAAAATATATCTTCACAAGGCCCAGTTTCTTTGGGAGTGGAAAGGACGAATGTCTTCATAGGACATTTTCTCATACTAAAAACAAACAAAAAACATTTTTCTTGTTTGATTGATCACATAACATAACTTAAAGGGAAAGTAACCATTTATTTTTCACTTTGTTTTATGTATGTAATTTATTTATTTCTATAGTTATCCCTCCCCTCACCAAATAAGTGACACATACTCCATTTTAAGAATACATAAATATCTTACTTTTTCATATTAGGAATAATATGAATATGATACACAAAACATTTCAGTTCCTATTTCACGTGAATATATAATAAAATAAATTTTACAAATAAAAATTGAAATAAAATATTTTAGTTTACCCAGAAAATATTTTAAATAATTACTGTTAGTATGAATCTTGATTCGAAGTGTACGAAAAAATACCACTTTAGCTACGCATAGAAAATAGCCCTAACAACATAAATGAGTGCTAATATCTTCAGATCTGCAGCTATATGATCAAGACAAATGCTGCAAAAATCTAGATCTATGCATTAGAAGACATTAAACAGTAGAAAAATAAGATTTACTCCATAAATCCAATAAGGGCGGAAACGTGAAGCTAGGTTACACTTTTGTGAGAATCGAGGGCTGAAAAAAAATTTCGGCAATAGTTCGGCCGAACATTTTTTAAATTTCGGTCGAACTCTTTATTCCATTTACATTGACGGCACACTGATGGCACGGGCAAACAGAATTTTTGCCGGATATTGGAAAGATGGCAACAAAAGTTCGGCCGAACTGTGAGTTCGGCCGAACTTTTACTTTTCAAATAGTTCGGCCGAACTAATTTCTATAAATAAATCGCCCGTGAAGTTGGTTTGTTGATCGGTTTCATTATTCCTACGAATTTCTATCACTGTCGTTGTTGTTCGCGCGTTTTCGCTCCTCCCGTCAGTGTTGTTGCTCCTCCCATCCACATTGTTGCTCCTTTCGTCGGCGCTATTGCTCTTTTCATCAGGTATGTTTGACCTTACTGTTTCCAAAATTTTCACATATATTTGAAAAATTCTTCACTGGGATATACTGTCTCTTATGTATTTGATTATTCTTCACTATTTTCAAACTCTTTAAACTTCCCTAGGCTATCTAAAATCTGCATACCTCATTTAGAAAAGCTAATCTCAACAGAAAACAGGAAACTGATGTAGAAAAGACTGAAATCGAAATTGCATAGGCCTTTCTTACTTGAATTTCAATGATTTTCAAGGCAAAAAGATAGTCTAGTTAGACTACTGCCATAAATAACATCATGAATCGTGTACCTACACTGTCGTTGAGGGAATATAAGGATTTATTGTTGATATATCTGTTTCATTTCTCCTTTTTAGATATGATGATTATTTATGTATGCTTTAGTCGACACAAGTGACTCCGCTCCATAGTTGCTTAGGGCCTCGACCTCTCGGCACTCTCCCTTGAGACTCGGCCCCACCGGCCTCACCTGCACATTTCTCCTTTTGACTACCGCTTAACGTGATGCACAACACCCTTACTACCAGTTATATTGATACCTCCGCTCTTTGTGGCTCTCTCAGTCCCATAACACTCCTCTGCACAATCGACTCCACTGTTAGACTCCCCTCACAAAGCTCCCACAACACTCCTCCATATCAAACACGATGATTTAAAACATATTTTAGGATTTTGTAGACTTGTTAATGCACAATATTCATCATACATAATATTCATGACATGGAAATCACTTGGGATATACCATTGTGGGTATCTATTTTCTCATTACCTTATTTTCATGAAAAGGCACAAATTCGAGGTCGACCATGGGGGAGATATATCACCAAATACATGTTTGTTAGTTTTCTGTGTTGTTGTAAGTTATTGTTGCAATTGGTTCCAACAAGGTGAAGTGGATCGTGACTGGTTAGCCTCTAGAGAATGCAGATACTATAGAAACATCAGACTGCAGACTGCTCAGAAAGCTAATCTCAACAGAAAATAGGAAACTGATCCACACTATTTTCAAACTCTTTAAACTTCACACTGAAATCCCATCAACATATTCGTACTGAATCTTACAAGAATCTGTAAACTGTTTTCAGAGATTGCCGAGTTATTCCTTATCAAAAGAGCCACAGACAAGGTATATAAATATAGATATAATTACTTCCTTTTAGGCCGACCAACACTTTGGCATGTAGGCTGACTTGTAACACATCATAATAGCTCGATTTTTCAACGTTGATGTAGAGCTGAAATAAACCATTGGTTCATGTTTTCTTTGACTAGGTTTGGGTTTCTGACTGAATCTATACAGACATTTCTGTCTAGTTAAATACCCTTCTGTTTGCAAGATTGATTTATCTTTTAAGACTTTGCATTCGTGTGTTGTATGTATCAAAGATTTCTATTCCCAGTTTTTCTATGCACATCAATTCAACTGCACAAACAATTAAATCTAATTTAATATTGTAGTCTGCTAGAAGTTAGTTTATGTTTTAAAAATGTGCAGTGTTGTATGTAGAAAAATATTCTATTACAGGTTTTGTTCTACATATGCATTTAGGTGTTTTGAGATATCCTTGTGTGTTAGGTTATTTATGTTTTTAAATTTTGCAATGATATGTTGTAATCTTTTTATTACAATTTTTGGTTTGCATGTTCATTTTGGCTGCAGAAATATTCTCTCCATCATAATATCATTGTGTTTGATATCTTGATTTATGTTTTAAATTTTGCACTCACATGTTTTATCATTTTGTAGCAAAGTATTTTTATGCCTGCTATATTAGGCTCTCTCTTTTCATTGAGCTGTGTGTATGGTATGGTTTCATTTAGATCATTTTCAACCACAATAGTGTTCTCTGTCATTACTGCAGAAATAAAAAGCACATGTTAGACATTATCATATTCACATAGGCAAAAAAGGATTTTCCTTAATTTTACATATTAAAATGTCTTTGAAAAGTTATTTCTATTTAAAATAAAAGGTGAAATATTAGTTTCAACAATTACTAGAATGAATAGATGGTAAGGCCCACAACAACAACTGAAAAAGAAATGCAATATAACCAATCAACCTACATCAACAAAACATATGGTCTTGAATGAGCTTTTGGACTCTTTAGATGTAAATGTACACCGTGGCAATGTATCTTATATAGAACTTTAATCCATGTGCTTAACCTTAACATTGACACAAATGGAATACAATTTTACTCATTGCTTTATGATAGAAAAATATGTGGATGAGTATTGCCCACATATCCGAAGTCAAAAGGGATAGATTAAAAAGGGATGCTCCGGTCATGTCTGTAAAAGATAAATTAAAGAAGCATGACATATTAGTAATGCAAATTAGATATGCGTGTACCAATTATGTTCATATAATACAACAAATAGATGATTCAATACAAATGTCACATAGAAGTCATATTTATGTCATGGGCCTTCAACTGAAATTATATGTCTAGCATTACATTAAGCTATAGGAGATAAATCAAAAAATCATTTGAATGTAAATTAAATATGTGTAATAATTATGTCCTTTAGTTCAATAAATAGATAATAATTTGCAAATTCCATATCTAAGCTATATTTCATCTAAGTAGCTTTCAATTTAAACTTATATCTAATGTTAAATTATATAAAAGAATAACAATAATCCAAACTTCAAAATAATATTTAGAGTTAGTATAAAATGTGACATATAATTTTCCTGCGTGGAAAAACATAGTTACCGAGAGTTCAAAACTCATGCATTTGAATACAAAGTGGGTATACGAATGAGCAAGTAGATTTTTCCTAGAAATGAGGAAGTGAAGGTTGATAGAGAGCCACACAAAATTGAAAATTCATACCTTAACAAAATTGTTAGATCCTTTTAAAGAAAATGTGTCATATAATCAACTTTCATCGAAATATATGATAAACTCAACACAATTTTATGAAAAATAGTATACCATTTTTTACATTTCACATAATACAAATAGATAAATATTACTTAAGTATTGTTATAAAGATTTAACTACCCATTGAGAGATGGCCAAGTGATTGAGACAGGGCATCATCACAATAAAAAACCACGTACAAATTGTAGTAATCCTAGAATCATGCTTTACATAAGGTAAAATTGGGGAACTCATGACTTACTATAGATAAAAAAACATTTACCCTTACCAAAAAATATATGATAAAAATTGACAAACTACATAAGCTTAAGCTTAAGGGGATATAATCCTTTTTTCCTTCCATATAGATAATGAAAATGATTGTTCCAAGTCTCATGTTGCTTCTCATGTTACTTTATAAACCTTGATTGGAAAGAAAAATAGGAGGGCAAAAATGTAAGAAATAGAAAACATAATGAAACACAACGTAAGAAATAGAGAACATAATGAAACACACACATACATATCTCTAGACAATAAACACAATTATTTTCCTAGGAAATCCTTATGAGAGACAAGAAACCCTAAAAAGTAATGATGCTCTAGACTCCTTTTTCCCTAGGAAATCCTTATCGGAGAAAAACAACACTAAAATGTAAACATGCTCTACTCTCTCTTTTCTGGTATGGAAAATATGTAAGTACAAAGAAAGAGGTAATCTCTTTAGAGTTAGCTAAGACTTTTGGCATGTAAGGTTGCTATAAAAACTTAACTTCATACATTTTCTCTCTAACTTCACACTCCTAGTTGTATTTTCAACTATGGAACAAAATACAATAACACAAAATGGAACTCTTATTCCTCCTAGTGGCCAAGTATTTAACATAGTGTGATAGCCAACTAGGTGTAAGATTTGACTCTATCAACCATTAACGAGGTTTGTGATTTTATACCTTTTAGAGTCTTGTTAAAATTCCACATGTAGCTAGCTTGCTATGCATGAGTAATGGGGCTAAAATGACATTCTCTCGTACCATGGTGGTCAACATGATAGGTCAACTTACTAAAGGCATAATTTTTTAATGAACTTAATTTGATGTTTTTCTTGCACCATTGGATATGTCTTTAAGTGTAGAATAATGGTCAAGATTTCGGCACAAGGGATAATCGTTTGACCCCCAGAAATGTCATTTAATACCTTAAAATGACTCCAAAAGGTTTTAGACCCCAATTCTCCACCCACCATTAAAATGACCCTGCAAGTCAAGATTATTTCAGTTTTTTCACTCTATAAGCATCAAAATATATGACAAATAATATAATTATCCAATCTAGATCATTATTTAATAATTTGTTAAAATTATGAGTAAGATATACATCATGGAATTTAAATAAATAATGTTAATTCATTGAACACCCTTGCACATTCTTTGTTGATACTTTGAAAGTAATACGTTTTGAAAAATAATTTGTTTTTTGGATTCTTAAGATTATGTAACTTTCGAACCATAATTACAAATTTATTTATTTTTTTACTTATCATTTAGTTGCTAAAAGTTGAAGAATTTATGTTGGTAATAATTAATTAGGTCTATTTAAATCATTTACCACTTTTGGGATTTTTGTTTTCGTGGTTTCATTCATAATTTCACTTTTTTGCAAATTGTCAATTTCAATTTTTCACACCACATGTGCACAATCAAAGGACCTAAGGTCTTTCCCCTACCAAAGTATGTTCTTTTAAAACATGTTTTCTTGGTGATATGGGTGATTTAGAAATTATTGGGAGAGCGAAATTCCTCATTTAATACACAATATGTTTGGTTCATGCCATTTGATTCTCATGATTAGGTTGTAATCATGAGGCTCTCGCTCAAGAGTGGACCTTCCCAAAATCTTGTGACGTATTGTCACAAACAAAACCATCAAATTGAAAAACACATCATGCAAGAAACATAGCTCACTGACATATCATTTTTATCCTTCAAAGAAAAAAAATTCACATCATGTGAATATCTCCATGTAATCTTACATATTGGTGTACAAAACCATCAACCAAACACAAGTCGACAAAACATGCCTCTTCAAACAATTAACTCTCAAGTCAAATAATACCTCATGTACAAATTTCCATATTTGTTGCATTTAAGTGTGTCAACCTAACTCTACCTTCAAGATATTGCTTCATGAAACACACACCATACTTTGAATTTGCAAATAAATTCATGAAACATCAAAATACATGCAAGGCCTTAATTGGATAAGAAATCTAACCATTCGTTACCAAACCATTTCAATGGCGCTTCTTTTAGCTGCACTTCATCATCATGTCAATCATCTTGACCCTCATCGATTATGGAATCCTCTTTTCCATTCTTGTCATTATCTCTTTCCACCTTCTTCAAATGTTGTGGATGACTTGTTGGATACAAAGTCCAACACTTGTCTACAAGGTGACCTTTCTTATGGCAATGAGTAATAAACAATTGCAACTTATTTTCAACATCATTTTCCTTGTCCAATGGGCCTTGGACTTTTTGCCTCATTTATTTAGAAATTTTCATGTGCATGGATATCTTCTTCCAACATCTATAAACATTATGATTATTCAAACCATAAAAGGAACATGCAAGTGCTTTTCCAAATCTTATGTGAATATTTACCATATTTATCATAATCAAAAGTAATTTGATTAGAGGCAAATTTATACCTTGAAGATTCACCGTTGTCGCCTTCTTGAGGAGGTGAATTTGATGAGGTAGTGGATATCCTCTGAATACTAGAAATGAATTCAATGACTCTAGAGCTTCCAACATCCTATTATTTTACATTCTCATGAGCTGCATGATTATTAACATCTTCTTGCAAAGTGGGTGTCAAACTTTTCCATTCATCATGAATACAAACTTCACAAGCTTGAGGTAATGAACACAAAATAAAATTCCTTCTTGGAACAGCTTCATGTGCCTCCTTGGCTTTGGAGCATTCTCCATCATGTTTTCCATAACCAAGACCCAAATAATTAGGCCCTTCCTCAACAACATTTGGCTCAACTATACCTTGTACATGTTTGCCTTTAACCCTTTACTTTCATAGCACATTTTCATCAAAAATTTGGACCTTATTCCTCTAGTGTGTCTCTCAAAAGCACGTACACATTCATTTTGATTAAAATAGTTCGACCGAACTAATTTCTATAAAGAAATCGCCCGCGAAGTTGTTTTGTTTACCGGTTTCATTATTCCCGCGAATTTCTGTCACTGTCGCTGCTGTTCGCGCATTTTTCGCTCCTCCCGTCAACGCTGTTGCTCCTCCTGTCTGCGTTGTTGCTCCTTTCTTCGGCGTTGTTGCTTCTTTCATCGGGTATGTTTGACCTTACTGTTTTCAAAATTTTCACATGTATTTGAAAAATTCTTCACTGGGATATGCTGCCTCTTATGTATTTGATTATTCTTCACTATTTTCAAACTCTTTAAACTTCCGTAGACTATCCGCAATCTGCATACTTCATTTAGAAAAGTTAATCTCAACAGAAAACAGGAAACTGATGTAGAAAAGATGCGAAACTGAAATTTCATAGGCCCAAAGTAAGAATGAATATATGATCAAACATTGTATAAAAATATTACCTATGCCGGGAGTTACCTTTTACAACTCCGGAAAGCATCTGGTTCTACATTCATTCCTTTGGCAGACACTGCCTTGTAGATACCATACATTTGTATAAGGTTAAAATCATACAAGAAGAGCTTCATTCCAGGCTTCACCTTTTCTACAAGCTCATTTTTGGTTGGTGGCAACCCAAACACTTTGTATCGGAAACACTCTTTCTTTTTTTGAGAATTACACATAAAAATCAAGCCGGAAAACTTATCTTTTCCACTTCCATCTTCATTGTTTTCTTCCTTGCCGCCTTGTTTTTTCTTCTTATTTTGATCAACCTTTGACACAGTAGGTTTAGATAAACCCTTGGGTTTGTTCTCTGTCTCTATTTTAACAGTCTTATCCACAACATTAACCTTTGACATAGCAGGGTCAAATAAACCCTTGGGTTCGTTCTCTGTCTCTATTTTAACAAACTTATCAACAACATTAGTTGGTGCTGCATCCTGCCACATATATCCACAGATTTGTTTCAGGCATTTGAAATCTTCCTTAGAATATCCATAATCTGCTTCACATTATACGCAATCCGCTTCATACTATACTATCCACAATCTGCTTCAAAGATGACCGAACAATAGATCCACAATATTTTCAAACTCTTTAAACTTCACACTGAAAGCCCATCAACATATTTTTACTGAATATTACAAGAATCTGTAAATTGTTTTTAGAGATTGCCGAGTTATTCCTTATCAAAAGAGCCACAAACAAGGTATATAAATATAGATAGTTCATTACTTATTTTTACACCGACCAACACTTTGGCATTTAGGCTGACTTGTAACACATCATAATAGCTCGATTTTTCAACGTTGATGTAGAGCTGAAATAAATCATTGGTTCATGTTTTCTTTGACTAGGTCTGGGTTTCTGACTAAATCTATATGGACATTTTTGTCTAGTTAAATACCCTTATGTTTGCAAGATTGATTTATCTTTTAATATTTTTCATTTGTGTGTTGTATGTATCAAAGATTTCTATTCCCAGTTTTTCTATGCACATCAATTCAACTACACAAACAATTAAATCTAATTTAATATTATTGTCTGCTAGAAGTTAGTTTATGTTTTAAAAATGTGCAGTGTTGTATGTAGCAAAATATTCTACAAGGTGACCTTTCTTATGGCAATGAGTAATAAACAATTGCAAATTATTTTCAACATCATTTTCCTTGTCCAATGGGCCTTTTACTTTTTGCCTCATTTATTTAGAAAGTTTCATGTGCATGGATATCTTCTTCCAACATTTATAAACATTATGATTATTCAAACCACAAAAGGAACATGCAAGTTCTTTTCCAAATCTTATGTGAATATTTACCATATTTATCATAATCAAAATCAATTTGATTAGAGGCAAATTTATACCTTGAACATTCATCATTGTCGCCTTCTTGAGGAGGTGAATTTGATGAGGTAGTGGCTCTCCTCTGAATACTAGCAATGAATTCAATGACTCTAGAGCTTTCAACATCCTCTTCTTTTACATTCTCATTAGATGCATGATTATTAACATCTTCTTGCAAAGTGGGTGTCAAAATTTTCCATTCATCATGAACACAAACTTCACAAGCTTGAGGTAATGAACACGAAATAAAATTCCTTCTTGGAACAGCTTCATGTGCCTCCTTGGCTTTGGAGCATTCTCCATCATGTTTTCCATAACCAATACCCAAATAATTAGGCCCTTCCTCAATAACGTTTGGCTCAAATATGCCTTGTACTCAACTATGCCTTGTACATCTTTGCCTTTAACCCTTTACTTTCATAGCACATTTTCATCAAAAATTTGGACCTTATTCCTCTAGTGTGTCTCTAAAAATCATGTACACATTCATTTTGAGAGGAAATTGAAGACATAAACCAATAGCTAATTCTTCTAACTAACCTTGACTAAAATGAGCTAAATTGTACTTTGATACCAACTTGATTTGAATATGGAAAAACTAGTTTTGTTGGGCTATCTCCCTCATTAGTTAAATAAAAATGTGTTTAGGATTGTCTAAAGTTAGCCAATTGGGAAGGGGTTTATGTGTCAAGCTTTAAGTGTATTTTGTGAGAAATTTATGAGTTAATTAACTTTTAACAACTCATGTGTACAACAAATAAAATGCAAAATTTCTATTTTGGAAAATTTTTTCCCTCAATCCAAATTCTGATCATTGGACATGTAAGAGGAAGGAAGAGGGAATTCACTTTTCAAATTCTAGACCTTGTCTAAACCAAAATAAACTAGAGTTTCGGTTTTCAAATACATTCACTTATTTGGAAAAGTTCTAGCTACCAAAAGTCCATATGCCAATCTACCTCCCAAGAAATCCATTTATTACACCACTGGTTAGTTTTTTGTCTTCCTATATTCTTTATCAACCTCTTCTAGTGATTATTGAAAGGTGGATACTTAAATCCTTCCTAAAAATTTGAGCTCTAAAACGAGAAGACATACAAGGTCATTTTAAGTCATTCTTCTATCCAATTATAAAAACCAAGTGAATATTTCTACATATTGATTTCTATCCCATAAACTGTACAATATATGTGGAGTTGCCTCACCCTAAGTGAGATGTTTAACAAACATAATAATAGAGAAACAATTAGTGACGTCACCAAAAGATGTAGACTCTTCAAGGTATCATATCCTCTCATCAAGGTCAAGAATCTATTCACCAAAAATGTCCTATGGAAATGATGGTTTAAGAAACAAAACTAGACAAAAACCTTCAGTGAGAACAACAAAATCTAAAACCTCTTCAAGGTCTTCAATTTGATCGTAAAGTTAAATTGTGTTTTGATCAAGTCCAACAACAAAGAAACATTCGGTGACAACACCAAAATCTACAACTTCTTCAACGTCTTCTAAACCATCTTCAAAGTCAATATTGTGTGCATCAAATTCCTCAGCAAGGTCATCAATGGAGTCATCAAAACTACTATTTCAAACTTCAATGCCAAAAATAAGTCAAAAGAATTCAATTTCTCCTGCAAAACCTTCTTCTCTGAGCAAAGCTAGCATGATGTCGTCGAGAAATTCAGTAATTCCACAAGGAAATTCTATCAAAGTTAAAAAAAATCCTTTTCATCCATATTTAATGCCTACTTTTTTAGGTGGAACACCTCCAAATTTAAGGACCACAATGCCATAAAATACAACTTTACCTAATAGGTGTAGACCTAGAACCCCCAACTTTGCATGACATGTACAATTGAAGATCTTATGGTAAGCAGTGTGAGAAGAGAGTCATGGTCACTGAGTTGAGCAAGAGAAATAGTTTGGTATGACAACCTTACTTGTGATAGGTCTAGCTAGTAGACTACCAAAGTACATGGTAATGGCATTCAAAATGTGAAAATTCCCATTTCACTTGGAAATAAGATGGTAGAGAAAGGTATAGATGAAAGGAGATATCCATCTATGGTAAAGAAATCAAATAGTTCTATCAATTCCACCTTGCAACTCTAAGAGACATTGAATTAATTTCATCTCAAGACAGGGCTTTGGGAGGACACTCTCAAAGCCAACCTTCCTTATGGCTTTGAAACACATGGTAAGTATCAAGACTTAGCAACCTTATTTGCATAATTTTTTCTAGCATGGACCTTAATGTCATAGCCTTCTTTTTCCTAAAATGAATGCAAATTTCCTTGCAATTTGGCTTGCAACATTCATAATTCATGCTCATGGAACATGATTGTGTTGCAATTGTGATAACATCTGTTGTATGCAGAAGCTAATAAAAAATGATCGAAAATGACATTTTTGCTTTGTTTTTTTGAAGATTTAAGGAAAATTACACCAAGTAGCTTCCAACCTCATATGACCATCATGTCAAACTCATCTCAAGATATTGTCCAAGTAAGAGCCACTTAAGCAAGCAATCTAGTATACATGACTCTCCAATTTCAATTAGCAGCAATGACAGTTCTAAGTATGGTGCAAACATTGCTCCAGATCCTCAATGGGGCATGTTTGATGACAATAATTTGAGGAGTGAGAGAGGGAGATGGTAGGAGAAAAAATTCAAGGAATCCACGGGAAATTGACAAATATATAACTAATAAGGTGAAGACACTTTGTAACCTAAGAGAGAAACCTGTTAGGAAATGGGTGAAGTTGGTATTACACACCCAATTGGATAACCTCGAGGAGAAAACATTTCTCCCACTTTATTTGTTGGCATAACATAGTAAGTGTTATTCACTAGCATGTATTTTGTAAAGGCCTTGACCTAGTTCCAATTCAACTCCATCCACCAAGTTGTAGAGGATTCCAAGCCTAATTTCATGAAAAGTAAGTTGGGGATGATCACATTGACCTGCTTGATGACGTGTCTATGAAGATTAACTACCTTGAACTATTTTTTTGCGTAGGGAAAGAGACACATTCCCATGTAAACAACAAATTTAAGGTAAACAATGTACATGTGTCATTTCTCCCACAAACTAAAGTGTATAAGTGGTAAATTTTATACCAAGTGTGCTCCCACCATGTAAAGTGCAATTTGGTGAACTTATCATTTTTATAATTTCTTTTTTGATTAAGTTTAGTTTCACACATCAATTATTGCTTTGAAAGTTGTGTTTTACATAATTTGTGTACACTAAATTACAAATTGATTTTTTGAAATCTATTTTTTGTAAATGTCGACCAATAGATATATATCATGGGGGATGAACGACGAAGATCAGTCGAATCCCATATGGAGGTTCAAGGATCAGGGGATTTTCATGGTATTTAAATATAATCTTAAATCACCATACATGTGTGTACATATGGAATTGATTTTTTATTAACTTTGTGAGTTAAATTAGTTGTTAATAAGTTTCATACTTTAATTTTTAGGAGGTAAGAGGAGAAGGGTTTCTACTCCATCCATGGAGCGTGCCCATGGTTCAACCGGTCGAGGTATGAGTGGTAGCAGGGTGCGTGAAGGGGGTGATATTTATTCCCCCGAAGGCCAATCAATGGCTGCTGGTTCTCAACAGGGTCATTTTGGGTCTGGTTCTCAGCAGGGTCATGTTGGAGAAGATGTTAACCAACAACGTCAAGGTTGCCATCAATTTCAATATTTTTTCATTATTTATTTGTACAACTTTTTTTACACGTATTTTTTCTAATATACAAAATTTTATATATATATTGATGCAAAGGCTGAAAATGTTCGAACTAGTGGCCAAAATAGACGCAAGGCAGCCTGCTACATTCAAGAAGAAGGCTGTCAACCCAGCACAACTTATCCAGCCGAGATTACTGATATACCATGGGAAACCAACATGGCGGAATTCACCTTACAAAGGTGTGAAAGAATTCATGCAAAATTGCAAATAGATCTCATGGCTTTGTCTCTACCTGTTGAGAGTCGACAAAGCCTTGAAATAGTTACACATTCATTGGGTGAAATGGTAAATGTGTACATAAATCTTGGGCCAATGACTGATTCATTTGTAGAAATGATGAGAAAGAGAAAACAAACTGTGATGGGTCCCGATAAATGGGAGGACGTAAAACAAAAAGTTACAAAAGAAGTGGCCAAGTCAATGTTTAATTACAAGGAAGGGCCAAAAAGAAAAATGTTGAAGGTGTAGTATTTCAAGCACCCAGACATAGCTCGTTATTTGTATGATAGGCACTTTGCGGCCTATGGAAGGCTTCCATGGAACGATCAGGTTCCTGTTTATTTTGCACAAATGTTTTATGCAAAAAAAAATTTGAGTATAAACCCAATTACAATGACCTTCCGTCAGAATTTTTTGGCCCTGGGAAAGGTCGATTATATGACCGTAAGGGCACTAAGCGAGATGTGGAGTTGCCTCACCCTGAGCCACCATTGGTGAGTCGACCGTTTCTAGTCGAAACTCTGCGATTAGAGATGGACGTGACTTCTCAAATAAGTCGAGAAGCAAGGGATGTTATGATCAACAATGTTCATAGTGGATTGGGTGGAGTCGATCTTTGTTTAAATCGACAAAGAGCACGCGCAAAATTTTTTTATTGTACAGATGAGGAGATTGACAACATGAGTGTTGAATATCTCCGAACATATGCAAAAAATTGTCGCAAAGGTTTGGAAGACCTAATTTTTCATGAGGAAGAGGGCACCGGAACGGTATGTGTTAGTGACCTTAGGGTTTGAAATTATTTTTACATATACATGTGTACAATTTGTAATAAATACATGTGTGTGTACATGTATACATTTATTTGTATGTGTACATTAATCTAAAAAAAATGTATGATTATATGTTAAAACACCATTTGCAGTTCTCACACATGATGTGTGACGAAAATGTTAATATCACGTTCGGGACCTCTGGTTCAAACAATGCAGATGGGTCTGACCATCAAGATATGTTGGCAAATGTTAGTGTTTTTTAAGTGACTTTAAAATAAATAATTGTTGCCACACATGTACATATATGTATATATATAATTTGATAAAATGTTTTAACAGGTACTGATTCTGTCTGATGTTTTTGGGATGGCGGTACATTCTTCTTCCTTGGGAGATGTACCTTCTACTTCCTTGGGAGATGAGCCACAAGTATGGACAATTTTTCACAAGTTTAAAATTTATGTTTAAAAGTTATATATATATATATATATATATTCTACCTCAAAAATTTCCATTACAAATTGATATATATATATATATATATACTCAAAAATTTCCATTACAAATTGATATATATATATATATATATATATATATATATATTGAGTTATTTAAAATTTTTTGAATTTAGGTTCCTATAGAAGATTTTTTTAATCCGCGGACTCTAGCTACGGAGATAGGAACATCCACAGCATTTGAACAAGTTGTCTTTAGTTCCTTTTTTTAATATTATTGAAAATAAGTTTATATATGTACACATGCATTTTCATTTGAAAGTTTTTAATATATATATATATATATATATATAACTGTACATGTATATTGTACAGTTTACCACTACAGATGTTCCTATGGGAGAACCTGTTCATCAAATGGAGAGGGAACCTTATGAGGTATTGCATGATTTTTTTGTTATATTTTGTTTTTTACATGAAGTTATAGATATATATATTCTCATTCATTTTTAAAACATCAAATTTTAATGTTCAAGTACATGTGCATTGTGTATGTAGGTTTCCCATTCACATGATAGGGCACGGACTGAGACCCTAATAGGAAAGACGCTAGATCCGTCTCTATTTGATGGACATGATTTGTAGATTTGATTTCAAGATTTAGATGGTCTTGAAATTTGTTAAACTTGATACAGTTTGATACTTGTGAGATTTACAATTTTTGGACATATTTTATTACATTGTTAATATAATTAGTTTTATTTAATTTTTGGATGGTTTTAGTACTTTTGGCGTGTGAATGTGAAGTAATGTTGTCATCTGAACTACATTTGGCATGTGAAGTAATGTTGTGATCTATATTTTTTTGTTAAATTAAAATTTAAAAGTTTTGGATGGTTTCAATCTACATTTGCCATGTGATATTTAATGTTAAATGTTTTTATTGGATAGTTGAATTATAATTGGCATGGCATGTGAGGTTTTTAAAACTCAAGTTTTCGATGGTTTCAATCTACATTTTGCATGTGATATTTAATGAACTTTAAATGTTTAATTTTTTAATGTTGCATGATATATAATCAAAAGGTTTTTAAAACTTAAAGTTTTGGATGGTTTCAATCTACATTTGGCACATGTGGTATATAATGTTAAATGTTTCTATTGGATCTAGTTGAACTATAATTGGCATGGCATGTGAAGTAACAATCTATATATAATCAAAAAGTTTTTTAAACTCAAGTTTTGAATGGTTTCAATCTATATTTTGCATGTGATGTTTAATGTTTTAATGTTGCATGATATATTATCAAAAGTTTTTAAAATTTTAAAGTTTTGGATGGTTTCAATCTACATTTGACACATGTGGTATATAATGTTAAATGTTTCTATTGGATAGTTGTTCACTATAATTGGCATGGCATGTCAAGTAATGTTGCACAAATCCCTTTTGGATGGTTGAAGTACATTTGGAATTTTAAAATTGCTTTTGATCTCTCCATGTAGTTTTGTTTGAATGAAAAAATTTCCAATAGGAAGAACATAGCTTTTCAATTCAACTAACCATGTATCAATTGAGCTCTAATTGAAAAAAGAGTTTAAAGAAGTAGATATATGTACAAATTATCCCTTTAATTTTGATTGGAAATATAATTCTAGTACATATATATGTTTTTTGAATTTGGGTCAATGTCGTTAATGCACTCAAATAGGTAGCCTTGTCGATTTATTTACATTGTGGAAACTTTTTACCAGAAAATCCAACTAGTTTTTCATCAATGCACATAGAAAAACTAGTTCCAGTTAATTGCATTCTAGAACATATATATTGAGTACGTAAATAATTTTTCATCAATGCACATAGTAAAACTAGAACAATTAATTTCATTCTAGAACATATATATATATATATATATATAACATTTTTCATCAATGCACATGTATAGAAAAACTACTTTCAGTTGATACTAGAGCACGTGCTTGTACCAAAACAATTTGTACATGTGCAAACACTTGCACAAATAACATAAGAAGCTCAATTTTTAGTTGAGTACTGGAAGTTATAAAACATATTTAATCCAAAGAGAATAAATTGTTGGATAATTCACTCAAAAAAATTATAATGGAATTCCATCTTCAATAATCCGTTCATGATCGGATTTTGACATTTTCCATCTCTTAATTTTTTATTTTTTCTTTGATTGAACTTCTATCAACTTTATGTATGTTGCACACACCAAGTTACTATATTGACAACTTATGGAATCAAGTTCATAGTCTTCAAAGTAAACAAAGTCTCCACTTTGATGAGTTTGTCTGAAAAGATAACCTTTCAGTATAATAGACCCTCTGTCATATTGAAATCCATGATCATTATAGTTTTGTAATAATTTCATTTTTCGTTCAGTGCGACGATGAAACGCATCAAATAATACTTCACATTTTCATCGTTGTCAATAGGTGCAATTATAGCAAAAACATCTCCTACACAATAAAATAAACTTAACAAAATTATACATATTTAAATTTATTTTTAGATTTTTAAATCATTAGAAAGTAATTCAAATGTTACCTTCTCTAACAAGATCAGAAACTCTATCACCATCGGATGATATTGTAGTTTCCTCTGATTGCATTTCTTCAAACATTGCAACAGACATTTTTCCCTTTGTATTTAGCTTTGTATGTTTCCAATTGTTCACATACATTTTGTTTTCACAAACGTCATTGGATTTTGTGTTGTCTATGCAAACATCACAAAAACAAGAATATTTTCTTTTATCCAATGCAAACACATTTCTGGACGACTTTGTTTGAATTGAATGCAATTTTCGAGTCCTTTTTATTGTTTCAACGTCATTTCCAATTGATCTATCTACGTCTTTGATTCCAATATGCCAGAAAAACCTTTATATGGAAAATTAGAAGAAGAATTTGTAAATATGATATCAAAATACAATCAAAGATAATCATTGCATGATAAATGTACAATGTTTAAAATTAGATTTCCAATACAAATTAAATTGAATGTGCCTTCGCACTTCTCTTGATGGGTTTCTCTCATGGCTTAGAGCAGCGATGCACCATTGAACAACTTCTTCAGCGTTCACAAGTCGGCTTGCAGAGTGGTTCATTTGATATCTTCGAAGTACTCATTTTATGCATGCTCCTGCACCGTCATGTTCTCCTTTTCCATGGCCAGTCTCAAATAAATTCCAACAATGTTTAATGCGGGTTTTCTTATGAAGACAACACAACCAAAAGAATGATCGTGCAGATTTGAATTGACCTGCGCATCCGTCTGACCATATCCAATGTTCATTAAATGTTATTCCATGATTTTTCAATGAATCATAAAATTTTCCAAAACAATGTTGTACAAAACATGTATCATGTGTATGATCGTCACTGATATAAAAGTGATATTCTTTAATGATATGTCGATTTTCACTCGTGCTTTCTATATGATTGACATTTTGTTCAGCATGTCTATATAGAATATGGACGAGCATGGAGACTTGGTCAGAGTGATAGTATTCACTCTGAATTTCTTTTTGTGGAACAAATGTGTATTTTTCTGCAAAATCAATCACTGACAAAATGGTCCCTGGTGGAAAAAATTCACGAGATTTTTTGAATTGCAAGTCTTGCCATCGAGCTCTATGGGAATGCTTGGTGTATTTGTAAATTTCTGCCTCAAACTTTCTCAAAAAGTCTATCAGAAAAATTTCGTCTTCTCGTAATTCGATTCTTTTAACACTATTTGCACCTTGAATAGATGTACCGATATATTCATATCTCTTCTATTTCACTTTCATGTTGGACAATGATTGATCATTTATATCAATACGATATTTGTTTTGAAATTTAGTCAAATTTCCACAATCATCGCATTTTTTACCACCAACACACTTTTTTTTGTAAAATAGTTCATCGCTTTCTCTTTCACATAGAATTTGAGATATGAATTCACGAATAGTGGAAGGAGGAGGTGAATCCTTCCATAATGTTCTACCGAAATCAAGGAATGTGTCATAATATAACTCAAATTCCACATGATAACGACAACAACAAGTGTCGCGTATGGTGATAGGTTTTACATACCATGGTTTTTGTTGAACAAAAGCACTGAGTGAAACATGAATTTGACGATTCTCTTTTTTGAACTTGTTGAATAACTCTATCTGAGTGGTTTCCAAGAGATGTTTTTCATGTTCTTCGTACTAATTTCGTGCTATTCTTCTTCGCATCACATGTCTTGTAGTTGGTGAAACACGCGAATTGTTCTTCCAATATTCATATATTATTTTTTTAACATTTTCTCCAATTCTATCTTTGTATGGTTGCCTACAAATAGCTCTCCAACAAGCGAGTTCATCATTTACATCTATTTGCAGCCGAAATTTTCGATGTTTGTGCAAAGTTTTTCGCGAGGTTCCCAGTGCTCGTGCCATAGATGTTACCAAATGATTCTCTTGAGTACTTGATGAAACCATTGCCATCTGTATTCCTCTACGTACAATTGAAACATCTTTCTCTCTAGATCTCTTAATTGACTTTATAGCACTACTCATATTTTTTATCACATCTTCCTTCATTTTTTTTTATCTTTGGTTGATTTTCAAATACCCAATAGTGTCGTAGCTTCTTTTAATTTCCTTAATGATAGGAGACCTTTCAACATTTGAGCCTGAACTGTCACCCGCTCATTTAAGAAATACTTTTCAAAAATGAAGTTAACACGATATCGTATAACATGGTTAGGTTTTTTATCTCCATATGTGTGAGTGTCAACATTTTCTAACATCTCATTATCGATAGTGATTTCATCTATACATATTCAAAAAAATAGTACATATTCAATAAATAACTAAATTAATAAATATATCTATAATTTCAATGATATGTGCATGTGTTTAATATATATATATATATATATATATATATATATATATATATACATACCTTGTATCTCATCATCAATTTTTTGAGGAATATCTCCGTCTGTTTACATTAAACAAAATATTTTTCAAATTAGTTCATCAAATAAAAATTAAGCTTCACATTTTACATTAGGAAAATTTTAAATATATCAATAGATCATAATATTTACATTTACATATCTGCTTCAATTTCTGCTTGAGGTTGATTTTCTTCTTCAATATTTTGAGGAATATCTCTGTCTGTTTACATTAAACAAAATATTTTTCAAACTAGTTCATCAAATAAAAAATTAAGCTTCACATTTTACATTAGGAAAATTTTAAATATATCAATAGATCATAATATTTACATTTACATACCTGCTTCAATTTCTTCTTGAGGTTGATTTTCTTCTTCAATATTTTGAAGAATATCTCTGTCTGTTTACATTAAACAAAATATTTTTCAAATTAGTTCATCAAATAAAAATTAAGCTTCACATTTTACATTAGGAAAATTTTAAATATCTCAATAGATCATAATATTTACATTTACATACCTGCTTCAATTTCTGCTTGAGGTTGATATCCCTCTTCAATATTTGAGAGGGCTTCTAACTTTCTTTTGCGATATTGTCTCGTGTCATCTCTACGTTCCTCAAGGACTTTTTTTCGATCATATTTTCTCGCACAAGTTCTTCGATTTACCATGATAATAGGGTATGAAGTTCAAAAAATTTCCTTCAAAAAAATAGACAATAACTCGATTACAAAAAATATCACAAAAGATTTAATTTAAAAAAATTTAGTTTAAATTTTTTCTAAAAAATACATACTCCAATCCAAAACACTTACTTTAAAAATTCGAGAGAAAAATGTCTTGTAAAAATGAAACGAAGCTCAAAAGATTTACTTCAAATCAAGACATGTACATACCTCCAAGAAATGTCTTTTGAATGTACGTCCAAGAATTTTTTTAAAGTTCAAAACAATTTTTTGCAAAATCAGGCCGCCTCCAAGAAATGTCTTCCAAAAAAATTCTTTAAACCCAAAAAAATTCTTTGTAAAATCATTTTGCTTCCAAGAAATGCTCTTAAATCCAAAATTTGAAGAAATTTTTTTAAACCCAAACCAAGATCTTTGTAAAATTAGATGAATATAGACAAGACAAGAATATATCCAATAAAATTTTTATTAATGGGATCTAGGAGGAAAACACAAGAGGGTGTTCTCTTTTCTCCTCAATGGGATGGGTTCCTGTAAGTCCTCAGCACTTCAGATTTATAATTGCTCTCTCTTGATGGTGTAGAAAAACCCAGAAAAAAATGGAAAAATATGGCTATGATAATGGATCAATAGCCAGACCAAGAGTTGAGATCCAGAGTGATCTTTAGGCAAAAAAAAAGGTGACAAATGAATGGGAAAACCCTTTTATTTATAACAAAATATTGAGTTAGTCTAAATATTGATGCATAATTAAAATATTTTTTTTTTCTCTGAATCGGTCTACTTCTATATTGATACAAAAAGATTACAGAGAGGCTGAGGCCTCAGGATAGCTAGCCCAGAGGTGCGGCATTCTTACATTACAGTGCTGATCATTGACAAACAAAAACAAATGTTTACTGGCTGAGAGTACATTAGTGACCAGGACCTTGTCCACCTTTCTAAACAGCTGATACTTGTGTCTGAAATGATGTCTGGAATGTAGGACTCTATTCGTCAGACAAGACCAAAACAAGCACTTCCCATGGAAAAAAATACAAACAGACGCATTGAAGCGCTGGAGTATTGTCCTGGGGAAAGTAACTTGGATAGCATTACTTGGAAAACAGTAACTTGGAAACCGTCGATATGGCGAAAGAGAAAGAAACATAAATTCTTGCAGAAAACTGTGAAGAAGAAGGAGAATGAGCACCTTCTTGATACCTGTGTTCAAAAACTGGCGAGCAAGAACCATTAAGCATCGTTGGTGGGCGAGGGCGCTTCTTCCACGACTGGGAAAGCATACGGGTCAAGAGCATCTTCAGCTGGAGGAGTAGGTGCCTTGCCCAAGACATCACCACCTGATGGAGCGCTAGGCCTAGCCTGCTGGAGCTTGTGTTGTGAGGCCATTGCACCCTGAACACTCTCCAGATTAACTCTTGGGGGGGAAAACAGAATTTCGTCCTCGGATGATGGAGTAATTTCAGAGGGGGCTGTGGCTTGAGCCTGAGCAGTCGGGTTAGTTTTGAGCTTAATGGAAATAGAGGCTAAGAACTCTTGATTGTTGAGAGAGCAGGGGTATTGAAAACGAGCTGTATGAAAGTGATCGTTGGAGGAGAGGCGGACTTGCGCCGCAGAGGTGGAAGGACTACGACCACGACCACGTCCTTCACCCGAGTCAGAGGAATCCGACGAAGAGGCAGAAGAGGGAAACGAAGGCGGCCGGATGACTTGCCCACGAGAGGAGCCGTGCCTGCAAGTCATTCTAGGTCGCAGTCGAGGCATGATGAGCTGAGCAGGGAGGGCAGGGCAAAAAAACGAGAATGGATTGGTGAACGAATGCAGAGGCTGCCTAAAGACAACTGAAGAGCTACTATGGTTGCAATAAGGACTAGAGGATATGTGAATGCCAGTCGAAAGCGTGATGCAGCAGCTCAGGGGACAACGCTTCCATGTGCTGGTGCGCGAACAGGGCTCATCGTCGACCTGAGAGCAACAGGAACGCAGAGGAGAGACACTGTGAATCGACGGAATAGGCGCCATGGCAATAGGGGGGACGGGAAAACGAGGGGAGGAAGTCTGCATTAAAGCAGCATTAACTTTGGTAGCTGGCTGTAATAACTCATGCCTTGAGTGCGGAAGGATGGCGGTGGTGGTATACCATGTGCCGATCCACCTCACCGTCAGCGTACTATGCACTTCCAAGTACACCCGCATTCGGGAGAGAGAGATCTTGTTGCACCAAGAGTGTGCAGTCTCTTTGGAGTTGTAGATCATTGGAACTGTTTAAGGGACCAGAGAAGAATGGGATCTGCTGATTTACACCCTGATTAGCCAATCTGTCTGCAACCTTATTTGCTATGCGCCTGACGTGCTTGAAGTTGACACTTCTGGGGGTCCTTAGCCAGTCTTCAATTTGTTCTAATCTGCCTAATAGCCTCCAACTTGAAGCAATATTGGTTGCTGAGGTCCCAGATTGAATTCGGATCGCGGCTTCGATTAAAATTTGAGAATCCCCTTCTATGTCCAGTGGGAAGAAATTCTCAAAGTCACCAATGCTTAGACCTGTCCATAATCCTTCTAGTTCGGCTGCATTGTTAGTATCCCTGCCTATCGAACCATGGTAGATATGCACAGGTGAACCCTCAGAGTTTCTAAAAATTCCCCCATATCCAGCAGGGCCAGGATTGCCCTTGGCCGCTCCATCGAAATTCAATTTGAAAGAGGGAGGATTAGGAGGCGACCAGCAAAGAGGAGAGTCCATGTGAGTGGAAGGATTGGGACTTCCTTGAGCAGAGGAGGAAATGTTCAAGTTCCAATTTTGAATTATAAGGCGCTCCTAGGGGGAAGTAGGCATTTCCGTATCATGCCATTGCCTTAAAGCCAAAGTTTCTTGTAGGTTTTGTTTGAGTTGATGCCATAGGGTATCAAGCAGAGAGCTGTGATTCTTGAAGATTCTGCTGTTGGGCTCTTTCCATATTATCCAGTAGATGAATCCCGGTAGAAGCTTCCAGAGTGTGTTGAGAAATAGATATTGGAATGGATTCCCAGGCCAATTCCTTATGGTATTGACTATATCTCCCACTCGACGCCCAGTTCTTCTGTTGCATTGCTCCATTTTTTCCCATAGTTTGTCCGCAAGAGAGCAAGTGTCCAAGAGATGTGTGATGGTTTTTGCCTGGAGATTGCAGTTCGGACACCTCGAAGGGCCAATAAATCCTCTTTTTTGTAAATTGTCCCAAGTGAGGATTCGATGTTTACTAAGCATCCAAAGAAAAATAGAGACTTTAGGCCAAATGAGTGGTTGCCATATCTGGTTCCATAGCTGGTCCTTTATGGGCTGCTCTGGCTGGTAGAGAAGACAGTAAGCTTCCTTGGTAGTGAACATACCTTTGGGGGTGTAGCCCCATCTGACTTTGTCCTGTTGATCAGAGAGTTTGATTTTTCTGAGATTGAGTTCTTGATCTAGATCAACGTAGGTTTCCTCCTACCAATTGTCTTGCCAGGTTTCTGCAGGACGCCAAAGGTAAAATCCTTTAGAGGGCTGCTGCTGCCAAAATTGTTGAACGTAGATTTGACCAGTGTCCTGCATAAAAGCCTGCCATTTGGGTTTGTGAAAGAGTGAGGCAAGTTTGGGAGATTGTTGCCAAGAGTCCTCCCAAAATCTTTCCAATGATCCAGTGTGTATTTCCCAAAAACTATGTGCTTGTATGAAAGAACTATGCTGCTTGGCCGCGTTCCAGATTAGAGAGCCAGGGGTGGTTGAGCTGAAGCGAATGAGAGCTTCCTTAGGACTACCTGCAGCATATTTGGCATGCCAGAGACGAGCCCAGGGGGAATGGGATTTGGAGATCCAATTCCACCAAATACGGGCTCCCATGGTATTTTTGTTGTGAAGGGGATCTCGTAGCCCTAGACCTCCCGCTGACTTTGGAAGACAAACTTCGATCCATTTTACAAGTGCCCATTTCCTGTTGAGACCTGAGGAGCCCCAGAGAAAGTCTCTTTGAAGATTGCGGATTTTTTTAAGCACCCATTTGGGGGCAGCCAAAATGGAGAATAAGTACAAGGGCATAGCTTGAAGAACAGATTTAATGAGGATTAGCCTGCTGGAAATATTAAGGGAGCGGTAGGTCCAGGAGGAAAGCCTGTGTTATAATTTATCAAGGAGAGAACGCCAGGAAGCATGTTTGACTGCAGAGTCAAGGAGAGGGGCTCCAAGATATTTCGAAGGGAGCACCGCAATAGGAAAACCCAGGATTCTGGCTATGTTTCTCTGCGCTATTGTGGGAATGTTGAAGAAAAAGAGCTGAGATTTGGAGGCGTTGATAGTAGTGCCAGAAGCTTCTGAAAAGAGATCAAGCAAGGCCTTGAAAGTAGAGGCTTCTTGAACCGATGGATGACCAAAGAGCATAGTGTCGTCAACAAACTGTTGATGGGAAATAGGAGGTTGACCATGGAGGGAGAGACCTTTAAGAGAGTGGGAAGAGATGGCAGCATGAAGAAGGCGACCAAGACCTTCAACCATAAGGACAAAGAGAAACGGGGAGAGGGGATCACCTTGCTGAATACCATGAGTGGGACGAAAGGGTGACGAAGGGGAGCCATTGAGAAGGATGGAGAAACTAGGGGAGTAGATTAGATTCATTATCCAGCGTGTCCAAGTAGCGCTGAAACCAAATGCTAATAGAACTTGATTGATATAATTCCAGCTGAGTTTGTCGAAAGCCTTTGAGAGGTCAAGTTTGAGAATCATACCTGAATTTTTAAGCATCTTGAGGGAGTGGATCACTTCATGGGAGAGAATGATGCCGTCCAGAATCTGTCGAACTTCTACATAGCCTGTCTGCTCTGGCGAGATGAGGCAAGGAAGGAGAGGTTTCAACCCGTTAGCCAGAACTTTAGAGATGAGCTTGTAAATTACATTGCACAGCGCAATAGGTCTGAAATTGTCTGGTGTGTTAGATTCTTCCGTTTTGGGAATGATCGCTATAAAGGTGGAGTTTAAGGAGGGAAGGATCCAGTGCATCGTCCTTGATTCCTCCACAAGCTCCCAAACTTCAGATTTGATTAGATCCCATAATTTGTGAAAGAAATTGGCAGTAAAGCCGTCAGGGCCAGGGGCTTTGCAATCCTGGAGTTTGGCCATGGCATCTTCCACTTCTTGCTTGGAAATTGGTTGTAGTAATTTACTGTTCTGATCCTCTGTGATGATTTTTGGTATGTGCTGTGTGATTGAACTGATGGCTTGAGTTCTGCAACCTGGAGGCTCCTGGAGTATGTCCTAAAAGTAATCTTTAAATTCCTGCTCCATTTCTTCATGCTGCTCCAAGCGTTCCCCTTGCCTATTGCTGATGAATGCTATGTTATTGTGCATACATCTTTGTATGGTAGATCTATGAAAGAATTTAGTGTTTTTTTCTCCCTCCTTGAGCCATCTGATCCTTGATTTTTGCCGCCACAAAATCTCTTCTTGTAGTCTCCGTTCTTTGATCTTGTCTGCGAGTGCCTGCTCTTGGTGTGCGTATTCCTCAGTTATTCCCTCATTGATGATGCATTGTTGCAATGTTCTCATTTGCTGCTCCAGCACTTTCTGATGTTCGAAAATGTTGTCAAACTGATGGCGATTCCAAGATTTGAGGGCTTGTTTGAGATGTTTTAATTTTTGTTGAAATTGATACATTTTTTCTCCTGCAGGGGGGCTGAAAGAGTTCCAAGCATCCTTAAAAATCTCTTTGAAGTTTGGGTGAGAGAACCAGAATGCTTCGAAGCGAAAGGGCCTGTTACATCTAGAGCCTGGGCGTGTCCACTGCAGCATTATGGGCCAGTGATCGGAGCCCATCTGGGGCATGATAGAGGCATGAAAGGCCCCACCTAGATGGATGGCGTTGTCCGACATGAGGAAGTGATCCAGCCTGGAAGCGATGTGCTGTGGTCCCCTTCTTTTATTAGTCCAGGTGTATGTGTCGTTGGAGGTTTGAAGATCAATTAGCTGGTTTCTATGGATGAAATCTTTGAAGCCGATGCTGTCTCCTTCGAGTCTCATTCTCCCACCAGATTTTTCTTCCAGAGCTGAGATCATATTAAAGTCCCCACCATAGATCCATAATGGGTATCTTCGTGCGGAATTGAGCACGGAAAGAGTATCCAATAAATCCATTTTATTTTGGAGTTCTTGAGGGAAGTACACGTTGGAGAGGTGACCATGGATGTTGGTCCCTATAAGGTGGAAAGTAGCTTGAATGACAAAGTGAGAGGCGTGAAAATCCTCTAGGTTGAAGACTTGGGGATTCCAAAGGATGGCAAGCCCTCCTGAAGCCCCTGACGCATCCATAGAAACCGATCGACATCCTGGCCAGATTCTGTTGAGGATGACTTCCAAGACTGTATTGATACATTTCATTTCTTGAAGAAAGACCATAGCAGGCTTATCTTGCTGTATCATGTTTTTTAAGATTCTTTGTTTTGCAGGGCTATTAAACCCTCGCACGTTCCAGGAGATGAGTTTCATGAGGAACGGTGGGGGAGGGTTTGGTAAAACTTAGTCAACTTGGGGAATTTGCCTGAATCAACAAGCATTTCTCCAATGATAATGGTTCTCTGCAGATCTGTTTTGCGCCCTCATTTTTTTTATTCTTTCATAATTTTCTTCCCATCCCAAGGGCTACCTGCTTGTATACCTAGACATTTGTGTTGCTGCACTCTGGCTAAGACTACTTCAAGACTTTCTATTTTCCTAGGAGGTATGGTGCTGTAATCCTTCTGTCGACAAGCTGTTTCTAGACCCAAAATGTCCAAATCCCCCAGATCTACACTCTTAGGTTCCTCCTCCATGTGAATGGGTTGAGTTTGATCTTCCTTGTAAAGTTGATGATGTACCGTAAGAGCCAGAGTTGTATCTGTCTCCATGCTGGAATCTTTGAGACCTGTCTCAATGCTAGGGTTGACAGAAGATGTGGATGCAGGAGTTTGGGCTTGGACGGAGTTCGTGGGCAGATCTGAAGATGTGGGAATGTCAGATGAAGTGGGAAGATCAGAGGAGGTGGGATTGACCGGAGTGATGTCTTGGGTGTGAATAGCAGACAAAGATTCAAAGTTGTTTTTGGAATCTGGTATGATGGGAATGTCAGACACCACAAGAGATTTCTTGGCATGCTTTATGCGGCCAGAGACCTTGGTGTAGCCTTCTGCATCTTTGCTGGTCTCTGTGGCAGGGGCTTTAGCCTGATGATTTAGGGGGCAGTCTTTAAAAAGATGGCCATGTTCATGGCATTTCCTGCATCAAAATGGAACATGTTCGTAGTCTATTGTCTGGATCCATTCAAAATCGTCATGAAAAATACTTACCGAGTTCATCAGGGCTTTGGCCAGGTGCATGTGGACGTATATTCTGGCATAGGAGGTGTACCGTCGATTTTTTGTTTCCTCAGCTACTTTGATGAAAACTCCCAGACCATTGCCTATATCCTTCAAGGTCTCCTCGTCCCAGTATTCCAGAGGTAGAGAATACATTCGGATCCAGACAGGAGCCTAGTTAAAGTCTTCTTTGTCAGGATGAAATCTTTCCACCCAGTCCCGAAGGTAAAGGCCTGCAGAGTTGAAGAAGTACGGGCCTCCTTCAAAGATACGTGTTTTGTCTTCCAGGAAATGGAAATTGGCTGTGAAGAAGCCTTTGGGACCAAGCTGTAAGGTAACTTGTCCTTTAGGTTTCCATTTAGAAACGATCCATCCTTGCAAAGCCTTTTCAGTGGGCCAGAGGCCTAAGAACTTTCCAATGAGGGCATGATCCCTCATGTATTGGATTCGGCCGTTGATTCAGTGGCTAGGAAGATCGATTTTAGTTCTTTCAGGAGACTTTGGAATGCAAGTTGTAGAAGAGAATTTGGGCCTGGTCGAAGAGTCGTTTTGAACATGTTCTTTGTCTGTATCAGTCGTGGTGCCCTGATCCGTGTAGGCATCTTTGTCTTTTGCTTCCTTGGTGCTGTCAATCAGAGTTTCACTTTTGTCTGTGGCGATCGTAGAATGACCATTGGGGGCAGCGACCTGTGTAACCAGGGGAGTGGTGCCCGTTCTGTCAGAGGGATTCGATCTAGCGTATTTGTCAGAAGAATCACCGAGGGGGGGAGGGGGAGCAGAGCCCGCCCCTCCAGAGGCCTGGTGCATGGGGAGAGAATCAGCCGAAGGGATAGTGGCATATTGCAAGCCAGCAGAGTGCAGGTAGGTTCAGAGTTGCAGGGTTTGCTCAGCAGCCCCCTCCATATTATAATAAGCCTCCATCATTAATCCATAATTAAAATATTATTAACCAAATAAAGATCCAATTTTTATGGAATATTTTATTATATTTGTTGGAGGGAAAAGGAATTTTACTTGAGTCAAATCCCCTTATTTGTAAATAATAAATAAATAAATGATTTATTTATTATTTTAAGAATGTGATTAAGTAATAATAAATAAATGATTTATTTATTATTTTAAGGATATGGTTAAGTAATAAGAAATAAATAAATGATTTATTTATTATTTTAAGGATATGGTTGAGTAATAATCAAATAAATAATGATTTATTTAATTATCTAAGGGAGATTTAGTCATATTTAACAAATAATATTATTTAACTAATGTTTAAATAATTATTCTTAGAAAATAATAAGATAAATAATGATTTATCTGATTAATTTCCTTGTTTTGGGTTAAATATAATCTGGAATATTAATTAAACAATTGTTTAACTAATTATTCCTTGAGAAAAACCAAACAAATATGAATTTATTTAATGTTTCCCCATGGGGTTTTTTGTTTAGACCATAAACAACTTAATAAAGGTGGTTTACTAAGTTATTTTTCATAGTGAATGCAATTTTACTTGGGATAAAATTGGTCTTACTTGGTGTACTTGGGTCCATCTAATAACAATGGATTAGATGACCAGAAAATGGTGTAACATATTGTCCCCCAGCGTGTGAGCGTTAGGAGCTAATCGTATGCCCGAAGTACGTTGTAAGAACTCAATCACTAGACAACAACGAGGAAGTCAAAGAGATATGATTGTAAGGTAAACCAAAGTGCTGAAAGAATTAGACCCTGAGGAGGTGACTTGTAGATGAGACAAGTCTTTTTGATGAGTGAGTACCTGCTATAGGCGGCGGGGGAGGCATACCTATGCCTGCCGAGGCAATAGTACAAACAATAAGGCGCTCGGAAAACCATGGAATGCATAATGCTAGCATAAACATGAGCCAGATAAATAACATGATAATGAATCCCACATAAATATTATGCCTAGGATAATAGCCAGGACCTGTACAATGATATCTAAGTACATGAGATATAAATTCAACCCAGATGCCCCTGAAAATAGGAAAGGGGGCTAAAAATCTGACTAATACATGCAAACAAAAAGGCGCTGCAAGCTGCTGAGGCTGACATCATCAAATGTATGGAGCTGCATCAAAGGCTGTAATGAAGAGGTCATCTGAGTGTGTGGGGGGCTTCCTGTAGGGCCACCTCCTCATGAGGGTTGAGACATCTCACACACACCCGGGAATCATCGATGTCACCTGTTGCATCACTGAACCATCAAGTATATAGATCTCAATCATGCTGAAAGGAGTTGGACCTGAGAAGAAATCAAGTCAAAGGGCAATAAGGAGTCCCTTTGCCTGATCAGAGGCATAGAACAAGAGAGGAAGCTGGAACCAAGGTACACCTACCCTCTAGACCTATCTTCTGGAATGAATGGGTTGATGTCGACAGAAGGAGGTCCGCCATAGGTGAGGCAATAAGGGATCCTCAAGTAAGGCACGAGAGAAAATAATAGAGTGACTGACAGACTGACACCAATGATGATGATGAAATGGGGGGGACTGAGTAGCGAACAGACAACTTCCCCTGTTAGAGCATAAATGGCATGAATGACCTAGCAGCAACTGACATGATATCATGAGGGATAGGGGACAGTGGGACTGAAGGCCATAATGTGCAACATGAGAGAGGGACCAAGCAATGAATGATGGAGGAATATAGCAAGATGCAAAGGGACTCGGGATAAACTCTATTAATGCAATTATGACTCCACGCTGATGCTGTAAACAAGGGTGACTCGATGGTGCTATCACATATGTAAAGGGTCCAATGGGGACCATAAAAGCATGAGTACAAGATGGTAACTCACGAAAAAAGTCGACACGAGCATGGACAAGTATGGAGGCAACATGGTGACCCCAGTACGATTGTTGCAAGTGAAGAAATTCGATTTTGAGGAGGGGTGAAGTGGTGCTTCTTGGACAAAATGTGTCCTGGTGAAGTATTAAATCAAAAAAGCTAATAGATACCCATTTGAGGGCTTGGTGAGATCTTTCCAATGGTATATATGGTTCGTCAAACTGAGCTACATTTTGGTCGCAGTAAGCGAAAGAAAAATCAGGGGTTTTCTTTTAATAAGGTATTTTCCTTCCAAATTCACTTATTTGCCAGTGGAGTTGTGGTGAATGTCGTGAGGAGAGGGGGCCTTAAATCTTGCAGCAGTTGTAGCGGATAAACCGACCGTTGGAATTTGAGATCTATTAGTTTTAGGTAAGAGGCCTAATCCTACTATTTCATTTCAGTGGATTGAAAGTTCAGTTTAGGTACCTAGAGCTCATGGACAGGCCAACTTGCACTTTTTGGGGTCTGTTCTGTGGCCTGGGTAGTAGGTTCTAGGCAGAAAACTACGACCTATCCCAGGAAATGACCTGAACAGTGTGACCTGTCAAAGACATGGGTTTTTAGTGTTGTTTTTGGCTGAGATCTGGGATTTTTATGGTTTATGGGCATAGGTTCCCCCAAGCATGTTGTGGACATGCCAAAATGTGTTTAGAAAAAGGGAAATCTAAACACATTTTAATGATGTGGTGCGCCATTTGTTTTCGGTATCGTTATGTAGTTTGAGAAAGGAAATATATGATTACCAATCTCTTTTGGTACTGCATATATGAATCAAATGGACTTTAAGTTTCCGGGTTGGCATACATGGTGTTATTATCCCAAAGATAGGATTTTGAGATAATGAACTGATGTTCTCCCAGAAAACCCATAGGTTGGTCAACCACAATGTCTATGAGACTAGGTTGCTGATGTAATATGAAGAAATGATGAGGGGTATCATCCCTAGAGTTATATAAAGTGATATGGGGCTTTAGATGTTCTTCTAAATGTGCAAGAAGAATGGGACTAGAGTCGACACGACTAGATTCACTAGGAGAGTGGTGGAGAACTACTTCTCCTGGTCTCTCAAATATGGGTGCCCCCTTGCCCAAAAATTGGGTGTCAATGTAATGGCCACGAGGTGCATGTGGTTCGAATGTATGAGTTCAATGTAAGGGGGAAAAGGTAAAGTCGGGAGTGGTGGCTACTTCCATAATGTCATCATCATAATAGAAGATGGGGTGGCAAATGGAAGAAAGACTGCCTGATGCAACGAATCTACCTGAATCGTCATCATGAGAAGAGGGGTTCACATGCGCATCGTCACAAGTGGTGATAGAAGAGTAAGCAGACAACGGATCTACCGATGTTGAGCCCAGGGTGATCGTTGAAGGGAGTTTAGGCAAAACATCAGGGGGAGTCTCCTAGGGGGCTTCCACCAAGGGTCTCATGGATGATGATAGGTAGCAAATGGTGGATGAAGGCTCCATCATATCGACATTAGGAGAGGTAATATCAATGGGAGCATTTGTGTCCTCTAGTTTTTCCAAAGAAAAATGCGCAAATAAGGGAGAGGTGGACTCGTTGCGCTTGGCCTGAAATTGATGTAAGGCTTCTAAAGAAAAACGATACTCTTTGAGGTGAGGACAGAGGTGAGTGTAGTGGCCATGGAAATCACACAAAGTACAAGGGTGATTTGTGTGCAATGGCTTAAGTTTCGGGATTGAATTGGGTATAGTGACATATATCTCTGGGATATCAGATTCTGGAAACGTCTCATTGACCATGGAATTGAGGTGAGGAAGCTCTGGACAAGTATGGGTGGCATGGCCGACAACACCACATAAAGCACACTAGATGGTATGCTTTGGAGGCCAAGACGGGGCAGGGTTTGCCAGGGTAGCCTTGTCCTTTGATGCCCCCTTGCGAGCTTTGCCCTTTTTACCTGAAGTGGTTGCAGCGGGAGGTGTTTCCTGATGAGGTGAATGAGGCATTGTTCCAGCGGGAGAAGTCATAGGGACTGGTTGGACCAGGGTCAAAGGAAGATAAGGTTTGGGTTGACCAGGCAAGGTAGCGGCTGGAGGATCGAGGTACCAGACGAGAATCCCAAGGGTCAAGTTAGGAAGAGAGAGGGTGGCCATAATAGGTCTGTGTACATCCCCAGTGGAGTCGCGAGTTGTTAGTATGAATCTTGATTCGAAGCGTACGAACAAAGACCACTTTAGCTGAAAATAATAAACAACCCTAACAGTAGAAATGGCTGCTAATATCTCTAGATCTGCAGTTAGATGATCAAGACAAATGCGGAAAAAATCTAAATCTATGCATTAGAAGACATTAAACAATATAAAATTAAGATTTAATCCATAGATCCAATAAACAAGACAAGAATATATCCAATAAAATTTTTATTAATGGCACCTGGGAGGAAAAAACAAGAGGGTGTTCCCTGTTCTCCTCAATGGGATGGGTTCTTGTAAGTCCTCAGCACTTCAGATTTAGAATTCCTCTCTCTTGATGGTGTAGAAAACCCAGACAAAAATGGAAAAATATAGCTATGATAATGGATCAATAGCCAGACCAAGAGTTGAGATCCAGAGTGATCTTTAGGCAACAAAAGGTGACAAATGAATGGGAAAACCCTTCTATTTATAACAAAATATTGAGTTATTCTAGGTATTGGTGCATAATTAAAATATTATTAACCAAATAAAGATCCAACTTTTATGGAATATTTTATTATATTTGTTGGAGGGAAAAGGAATTTGACTTGAGTCAAATCCCCTTATTTATAAATAATAAATAAATAAATGATTTATTTATCATTTTAAGGATGTGATTAAGTAATAATAAATAAATAAATGATTTATTTATTATTTTAAGGATATGGTTAAGTAATAATAAATAAATAAATGATTTATTTATTATTTTAAGGATATGGTTGAGTAATAATCAAATAAATAATGATTTATTTAATTATCTAAGGGAGTTTTAGTCATATTTAACAAAGAATATTATTTAAGTAATGTTTAAATAATTATTCTTAGAAAATAATAAGATAAATAATGATTTATCTGATTAATTTCCTTGTTTTGGGTTAAATATAACCAGGAATATTAATTACACTATTGTTTAACTAATTATTCCTTGAGGAAAACCAAACAAATATGAATTTATTTAATGTTTCCCCATGGGGTTTCCTGTTTAGACCATAAACAACTCAATAAAGGTGGTTTAATAAGTTATTTTTCATAGTGAATGCAATTTTACTTGGGATAAAATTGGTCTTACTTGGTGTACTTGGTTCCATCTAATAACAATGGATTAGATGACCAAAAAATGGTGTAACAATTACCAAAAAACAAGTAATACATAAATTAAACATATATACATTTAGAAAAACTTGTAACAAGATTTTTACTCACAATGATTCACAATCACTTTACCGTGGATATTTGCTAATCTAAATAAGATTTGTTACAATATCAAGGCTTATCAATACCACATGAGCAAAGACCATAACATGTTTTATATGACACTTGGTTGTATTCCATTTTTTTAATTAGTCAATTTAATTTTTAAAAAAAGAACGTAAATATTCTAGAATATTCCACGAAAATCAAATCCCTACCAATAATAATTACTGATGATTCAATTAAAATTCTAAAAAATCTACTAAATTTCTTAGCTTACTAATTAGCATATTATAGAGTGGGGGGATGGGTGATAGAGGGGTTATGTGATAGATCCTATTGGATTAACTGAAAGTGAATTTGTTTGAGTTCTTGATATTTCAATAAATAATCATGCTGAATTGTATACACTATGGAAAGGTTTGAAGGCTTCCATCAACTTTGGTTTTAAAAACTTGAAGGTGATGATGGATTTTTAGAATGCAAAAAAGCATATGGTTCACATTACTCCATTGAACACTCTTTTGGCTTTAATACCAAAGTGGGTGAAGGATGTATCCAAGACCTCTCTAGAGTTAAATTCTTGCATGCTTTAAGGGAGAATAATTCTTTGATCGAGATATATGAAAATCATTCCATTAGTAATAAAAGAGAGGGGGGCTTGATTATTAATTCTATGTTGGGAATTTACCACATCACCTAAGTTTCTCATGAAGTAAAATACATTTATCTCTTATTTATGGAGGCACATAGTAAATCTAATAGTCATATTGTAGGGAACGTAACGTGAAGAGACCCACACACCCTTGTTTCTTATGTAAGCAACTATTTGGTTCCACACAATTTTGATCTGGCGAGTCTCGACTTTCTGAGCTAGTTGATTTGCATGGTCTCTATAACATTAGTAAGTCACCACCATTGTGTCTTGTTTTATCAAAGAATATTTAATAGAGGGTATTGCCTCTTGTTTTAATTCACAACATTTTTTAGTGGTTTTACTCACGATATTTGAGGGTTTGTTGGGAAGAGGTGTTATGTCTCTCCCTTTGATCCCTCTTTGAAGAGCCTCAGTTAGCACACTGATTCCCACTATCATATAATCAGTGGAGGTGTATCATCGCCCACACCAACTACCTTTTTCCTATTTCACTTAAACCATGCCTTTATCCAACACCCCTGAACCATGCCTATATCCATCACCAAATGCTCCACCATCTACCCATGAAGGATAGTCTTCTCCATTTCCTTATATCTTCACGGTGAGAATGAGAAATTGATCAAAATATAATATGAATTAATGAAATTTATTCTATGCAAATTTTTTTACAACTAATTAATAAATGCAATTTTTGTAGAAATATCAATTTGGAAATGCACTTGGGAGTGCCATACATAGAGAATCATTTAAAAAAAAAATATTAGAAACTTTATTTTGAAAAAAAAACATAAAACATAGGTATATGATAAACAAGGCACACTATATCATCTCATGATAAATGCAGCTTATTGTATAAATAAAAATAATTTCATGTTCATTGCAAAGAAATCCATACATACACATATAGATAAATTTTGAGTTTAGTTTAGTAACCATTGGACTGCTGGACATATAGCGTCCAATATTTTATCATGATTAAATCACTTCTTCACCCATCATGTATTATAACCTTTCTTCTCTTTCTCTTGTTGAAATTCTTGATGCTAGTAACTAGGAGGCTAAGAAGAATAAGAAAAGGAAGAAGAAGAATAAGAAAAATAAGAAAGGGCCTAACAAACCAACCATGGTCATGAGCGTTAGTAATGTTGAGGAACCCTCCAGCATGCAACACAACCCCAAATAACTTTGCAATATTTTTAAGGGTGCTCACCTTCTTAAGGATTGTTCTAGTATACCTAGAGTCCTAGAAGTGTGGTATAAATATTCTCATCAACTTATGGTTGATCCATTGAATAGTGATTCCAAAGTTCTAGGGGAAAAGGGTAAAGTTAGGTTTTCATATCGGTTATCTAAAGGGAGGCATAAAAATCATTGTTTCCCTCATATGGATGAAGCCTCTAAAATTTTTGAATCAATTTTTTTCATAATTCCCACTCTTCCTATGGACACTGCATCGATTCTTGCTCCCTTTAGTAAACTTAGTTATTTTTTGATCAAACTCAAAGTGGTGTGAGATTACTGCATTAGTTTTGACCCAAACCATCAATCTATGAGATTAGAAACCTTCCCCCCTTTGAGAGATGTGTTATGTCTATCCCTTCGACCCCTCTTTAAATGGCCCCCATTAGCACACCATATCATGCCTCGTTGTTTGGAAAATCCTTGTTTTTATGAGATTTTCATGTTAGGTAGTGTTAGGTAGTTCCCTTCAACCCATCCCACCTCAAACACTCATCACAAGTAACCCCATGAGACTAAGCTGGTGACACCACCTCCACAAAGACATCATATGTCATACATGGTTAGTCTAAATTTGTGAGAAATCTCTAAGTTGATTAATGACCCAAATATGACTTTTTCCAAAGTGGTTTATCTGAAAAGAATACAATATTTACCTAAAAATGTGATTTCCATGCTTAGTGATATGCATTAATCAAGACCATAATATTTACTCAAACCAATTGTTTTTCAATGGATGTGTACAAATATTTGAAGAATGACTGAGTGGGATAGGATTAAGGGGTTGGATGTTGAAGAACCATTGGATATGATTGAATTTCCAGTAGAAGACTTAACATGGAAAAATATTGATGGGGACCAAGTTGCAATTATTCCATATTGTCAACTTGATGATTTTATAAGAGGAGATGAATTGAGTGAATGTGCACCCACTCAATTTCATCTTTATTCTCATCGAAGTAAAAAAGTAGAGGATATTAAAAATATATATATTGTTCAACATATCTGGAGTACGCTATGTGAGTCTTTATATATTTATCAATATACATATAGCTTTCTATAGTATGCATATATGTTAAATCTAATTTGTTGTAAAAAAATTATATACAGGTATTGGTGTGCATATGGTCCAGAGTGAAAAAATAAAATTATGAGTGCATCCTCAGATCAAAAGAAAAAGCACAGTCGACATAAAAGTCTTAAATTTTGTTGCGAATGTCACTTCATTGTGCGACGACTTCAACTTAGACCAGACGATGTTGTAATAATATATACTGCATGTAGGGATATTGATAAATCCAATGTTGTTTGTCATGGAAAATATGCAATTGGTAGGCCTATGAGATTTAGTTATGCACCACATTTAAGAAGGGATATGCAATTTATTGTCCAACATTTAATCCAAAGAGGTTTTAATGTTATAATGATATGGGACAAGTTCATCTCTGATGTGAAGGATGGATTTTGTGAGTTATACACAGGGATATATCGAGATATATATATGACAAGAAAATATATATTAAACATTTACAATGATACCATAAGGCTAGAGTATGTTAAAGATCAAAGTGATCCAAACAATGTAGAATGTTGGTATAAGGAACGCCCTCAGAGCTTTTTCTTCTCCCAGAAACAAGATCTTTTTGAAAACATCCCTTTTATTATAGGCATACAAACAAAGTGGATACACTCAATGATGCTAAAATATTCTCACAATAATGTAATCTCAATGGATTCAACATTTAGTACAAATAAGTATGGGGTGAGTATAAATTTATCCTAAATTTGATTCATTTATTCAACCTCATTTTAATGTATGTAACTTATATACTATAATTATGTACATTGTTTGTAATGTAGTATCAATTGTACACCTTAATGGTTTTTGACGAACATCACAATATTGTTACAGTAGCTTGGGTGGTATCATCACGCAATGCTATAGCTAATGTTTCTAAATGGATATCAACTCTCTTTGCCATTGGGAAGAAGGAGCGTCCAAATTGGCATGTTCAAGCCTTCATCACAGATGATGCTACTGCTGAAATTAAAGCGTTAAGGTGACGTGTTTATTATTTTATAAGAGACATAAAAATATTGTTAATGTATATTCTGTCTAATAAATTATGTTATTCCAGGTCTTCAATCAAGTGTAAAATATTATTATGTGTGTGACAAGTTTTTCATGCATGGTTGAAGAATGTTGGAAATAAAGTCCAAGGAAGGGAAAACTAAATCTAGATTTTTCATTCTTTAGGAGAAATCATGCACACATGTGAGGCTGATGAATCTCTAAAAAAGACAATTGAAAGGCTCTTTGAAAGATTCAGTGACCATAAAAGGTTTTTGGAATATTTTAAAACAACTTGGTTAGCCAACAACAAAATATGTAAGTTCCTTGTAAGTGGCTTTAATGACTCTATTTTTCATGTCATACGTATTATTAATTCATAAATAATAAATTTCTTTCTACAGATATGTGGGTAAAAGCTTAAAGAAAATTTCCACATTCAAATAAAGACACAAATAATTCCATTGAATATTATCATCAGTATATCAAGGAAAGGTACCTAAGTGAGAAGAACAATGCATGCCATAGACGTGTTGATTGGTTAATATATGTGTTGTTGACAAAGGTTGTATTATATTACAATCATATGCAACATTTAAAAGCAGCTGGTTTTTTACGGCCCAAAAAAATTGAGGAATAAGTGAATTCATCCAAGTGTAGAGCTAGCCAAATCCCAAATGAAGATTTTGTGCCTAATGAAAAGAGTAACAATGATTATTTGGTTCGAAGCCAAAATAAGGATACACGTTATATTTGGTACAATGTCATATATAAAGGTTCCAATCTACACTTCTGTAATTGCAATTGGGCCTTGAATGGAAATGTTTGTAAACATGTACAGAAAGTGGAGATGTTGGTGAGTAACATTATTTTGGGTGAAAATGTACTACTTAATGTCACTAATCCTACTATAGAAAGGCCTAGAATTTTATTTGATTTGAATGAAACACCAATATTGGGCCCAGAAATCTAAACAGAGCTTCAACCATGCTTTGATTCTCCTCCCAATATAAATTATTATAATGAAATAAGCATTGATAATTTAGAGAATTTACCATATAATGTTGAATCAACCAATGTATGACTAGATAGTTCATTATTTGAAGATGATGAGATGAAACATGTTAACTCATCAACTCATGAGAAATTGAGATCCATAATAATTACAAATTCGGAGCAAGCATATGTATTGAACAATTTGGTATACAAAACATGTCAAGAATACAACAGAATGTTTTTCAATACTATAACTCCATTAAATATCACTACTAAGAGAAAACATAGTTTCTTGAGCCTAGTCAATAAGAAAAGGCGATGTGGGCACAAGTCGAAATCAAGGAAAGAAACATGGATGAGCAACTCGAGTTATCTTCTCAACACCAAAGAAATGTGGGTTGCATCCTGATTTAGTGCAACATTCTATTATACAGAAAAATGGTATGGAAATTTGATGGCATGTATTGTTTTATGTGAAATACAATATATTATCATTTTTTATGCTTTGGCATAACTATATGAACTTTTTTATTGTTATAGTCGAGGGACCCACATCTCACAAAATTCCATCTTGTCGACTTCAATTATTTGATGAGCATGTTGGTGAAAGAAACTATCGCACTAAGAACACTGATCTAGTTATTAGCATCCCAATTTCCTCCCCAAGGGTGCTTCCTCCTATTGTACAACCAATTTGGATGTATTGTCGCCCGCATTGATTGCCTTTCTCCTTCATAAATTCTCCCATGCCTATAACCACCTCCCCAAACCCTTCCCAATTCCCACCCCTACCATTTAGTCATCCACCCCTCTCATTGTTTCAATTATCCACCCTTGACATTCCAATTCCCCCCTAGGGTGATCGCTCGCCCTAGGGTAATTCCCATTATCGTACAACCAATGGGGGTGTATCACCACCCACATCCACTACCTTTTTCCTATTTCACTTCCACCATGCCTTTATCCATCACCCATGAATGATGCCTATATCCATAACCAAGTGCTCCAACATCTTCCCAGGAAGGAAAATCTTCTCCATTGCCTTAGATCTTGATGGTGAGAATGAGTAGTTGATAAAAATATTATCATGAATTAATGAAATTGATTCTATGTATTTTTTATTTTACAAGTAATTGGTTATTGAATTTTCTCACCAATATCAATTTCAAAATGCACTTGGGAGTGCCAAGCATGGCGAGGGTGACTTATAGACCCAATTTCTAGATCAGTCATGATGTCATTTTTCCATTATGTCATTTATGAGCATGACCTTCCATTATCTATGTTGGGAATGAAGTTCCATTTTGTAAAAGAGAAAAGTGTATAACTAAACCAATTTGGAACACAAGTACAAGAATTTGAACTTGTGTATATGACAATGTCTTCATTGGCTTTTAAATTCATGACGTGGATTTAATGTTATATTCTATCAATGTTACATTACTTTTGATGAATGTGGTTAGAATGGATTTATTTGTTTCATTTACAAATTATTAAGTTTGCAAGTTAATTTACTTTTAAATTTATATCTTACTCAATGTTGCATGCATGGAAAACCATATCATTACCATGGAACTTTTCTTAGTTATAATAATAGATGTATCATGTACATGAAGAGAGCATATATATGGATTCAGATTTATTTTAATTTTGAATTTATGAAAAGGAAAACTAAAGTTTTAAAGTACAATATACATGCCTTATAATAAAATCTGAAAAAAATAGATAAAGTTTTGAGCCGTACCACTTCAATACTAACATATAAAAATGAAATATTTATTGATAAGTGGTGTAATATTATTAAAGTTTTTTTTGGGTTATATATATATATATATATATATATATATATATATATATATATATATATATATATATATATATATATATATATTTTAACAATTCCTTTATTTATATTTAAATACAACACAAAACATATTTATGGTACGAATACAATGAAGTGTGTAAGATTTTTTTGAGATGTGGGTTCACCTTGGTGTGGATTTCCTTTTTCCCACATAGTTTCGAACTTGTGACTTGTACACCATGAAGTGCCTTAACATAACACCCTATCACCATCTACTCTAAAATTAACTAAATTATAAATTAAAAAAATTATTATTATCATTATTAATTATAAAAAAAATTAATATATGACAAGCATAGTAATATTTTTTTTGAATTTTTACTAATTATATAGTCTTTAATAATAATAGTAGCTACATGTTTCAAAAATTCTATTTTACAAATGTTGAAATTTGTGTACGTATTGAGAGTGAAGAAATAAAAATTTCACCTAAGAATGGAAAACTTGTGTGATGCAGGAGCATCCAGATTTAGCCAACAATGTGATTGTGTGTTCACATGTTGTGGCTAACAAGAGGTGGAGAAACATTGGTTATTTATATTCTATTTAGTTTTAAATGGGAGGAGTTAGTATATTTTGATTTGCTAAATTAACTAGGAATAAAATAGCAATTGGTTTCTCCCTGCGAGGAGATTAAGCCAAATAGATTAGATCATGAGGATAGGGTATCATTTGTTTGTTAGAGTGGTTCAAACAGAAAGCTAATAAAAGACAAGAATAATTGCTTTCAGGTATATATATATATATGCATGAATAGGTGTGACATAAGAGTGAGAGAGGAGTGAAAAAAGAGCAAAGGAAATGTAAAACCCAACCATCCAAGGGCTTGGCTATGTGTAATTTCATTTCTGATTTAATTCCAAGTGGTTTGTATTTAAATTTGGCTATCTAGTTTTAACTACTTGGTTTTTATTTCTCTATTGAATATCACATTAATATCACAACAGAAGCCCAATCAGACGTGAAATCAGTAGCGATGACCGTTAGATCTTGCACAAATAAACGGTGGGAAATCACATTGCAATCCATAAAGGATTTGCATATCGCAGATTTTAGTGATTGTGGTTAAGACTTCGCACAATAAGTTAGTTAACTTGTGATGCAAAGTAGATCAAAGAAAACAAGTGTGGACCAGCTAATTCTACAAAGACCAATGGCGGAGATCAAATCACACCGAAAGTGATTTCGAAAATCGCAAAGTTTAGAGTTTAGTGTTAAGATCGTTGCATGGTAAGTTGTTTTGTATGCAATGCGATGTGATCGCAGATTGCATGGAATAGGGGTTAACCACTAAGTTAAGTATTAAAGTTGCGAAGTGTGATTCGCTTTTGATTGGTTCACAGTGTTGTGGGACCCTCTAGAAAGAATTTTCGCATGTATTTTGATTATACTGCAACTTGTATACATCATTTGGTATCAGAGAAAGACGTTGAGTTATGTTCTCGAGGGTTGGAGCAAATATGCCACCCAGGGGAGGAGCCGACATAGGTCTGGGAAGGCCAGAAGCTAAACAAATTTTACTAGATGAGATTTTAAATCTTCGTACAAGAATGGAGATAGTAGAGACTTCTCAGAGGAGAGCACCTGATGAAGGAGATGTCAGCGCAATAGAGGAAACTTCTGAGGAAGAAGAAACGGTAGAAGACAAAGTAGCTAAAGTTTTCAAGATATTAGAAAAGGTTAGTGGGAAACCGAGAATGGAGATTCCTTCATACAAGGGGAACCTTAATTTGGACGAGTTATGGATTGGATCAATTCAATGGATAAGTATTTTTACTTGGAAGAGATAAAAGATAAGAAGAAGGTAAATTATGCAACTACCAAGTTGAAGGGCCATGCATCTATTTCGTGGGATGAACTACAGACATCCAGAGTTAGAAAAGGAAAGCCTAAGATCAATTAGTGGGATAAAATGATAAGGAAGTTGAAGAATAATTTTATGCTAAAGGAATATCAATTGAATCTTTTCAAGCAATTGCAAAATTTGAGGTAAAACTGAATGACTGTCAAGGAGGATACATAGGAGTTTTACAAGATGAGCATTAGAGTAGGACATGCTGAAGATGATATGGAGAAAGTAGCCAGTTACATCAATGGTTTAAGGTATGACATACAAGATGAAATCAGTTTGTCGAGTCTTAAGACAATTGAGGATGCCTACCAAGCATATTTGAATACAGAGGAGAAAATGTTGAGGAAGAAAAGCTAGAGGAATAGAGGTAAAAGTCCATCAAGAGGAAGAGGAAAGTTCAGATCAAGATTTAAATACTCTTAGAATGAAACAGGATGGTAGAGTAGCAGACTGCCACAAAGAGGAGACTTTGGTAGAGGGATATTTGCACCCATAGGTAAAGGCTGAGGAATAGAAATTCGGTGCTACACATGTGGATAATGGGGACACGGATCATGGGATTTTGCTCATAACAAAACAGCAAATCAACGAAATGTGAATGTAGCTAAAGCAAAGGAAAAAAATCATCAGGTCGCGGGAAAAGAAGAACCACCCGAAGAAGGAGAGTATTTATTGCTCAAAAGAGTATTGCTTAAGGCAGAGAAGGAAGAAAATGAGCTAGCGCAAAGGAAGAGTCTATCCAGGACTATATGCAAGTGTAAAGAAAAGTGCTGCAAAGTTGTGATTGATAGTGGAAGCACTAATAATATTGTTTCCATAGAGATGATTGAGAAATTGGGGTTTAGTAAGATGGTACACCCTACTCCTTACAAAGTTTTGTGGCTACATAAGGTACATCAGATTTTATTGACAGAATAGTGCAAATTAGAGATACGGATCGGTACATATAAGGATGTCATATTGTGTGATGTGATTCCAATGGACGTGTACCATGTATTGCTGGCAAGACCTTGGAAATTTGACATAAAAGGCATTCATGATGGAAAAAGGAATACCTACACCATAGATAAGGATGGAAAGAAGCACACATTGCTACCTTTGAATGATGAAGCAGATAAAGGAACATCTAAGAATAATGTTATGCTGATTAGTGGAAAGGAATTACTGTAAGAAGTCAAAAAGGAGAAAGAAATGCATTTTTCTATTCTGGGTAAACCCAAGGTAATTTTGACTTCTAAAAATTTAGACAATCTGCCCGTGGAAATTAAAAATATGTTAGATGATTATGCTAATATAGTTGTTAGTGAATTACAAAGTAAATTTCCACCAATCAGAAGTGTCATTCATCACATAGATTTGATACCTGGTGCAAGTTTACCAAACAAAGCAGCATATAGTTGACCCCTCAAGAGAATGAAGAAGTTGGAAGACATGTACGAGAGCCATTAGATAAAGGACTAATCAAAGAAAGTCTTAGTCCATGCGCAGTCCCAGCCGTGCTTAGTCCAAAGAAAGGAGGTGAGTGGCACATGTGTACTGATTCTAGAGCCATAAACAAGATCACTATTAGGTATATATTTCCATTGCAACGCATATATTATTTGATGGATTGTTTAAGTGGGTCAAAGTATTTTACTAAAATAGATCTGAAGAGTGGATACCATCAAATAAGGATTAGAGAAGGGGATGAATGGAAGAATGCTTTTAAGACCAACAATGGATTGTATGAGTGGTTAGTGATGCCTTTTGGGCTCACTAATGCACCAAGCACATTTATGAGACTAATGAATGAGGTTTTGAAAGAGTATGCAAGAAATTTTATGATATTCTATCTTTATGACATTTTGATTTTCAGTCAGAGTAAGGAGGAGCATTTAGAGCATGTCAAGCTAGTGTTAAGTACTTTGAAAAAGGAGAAGTTGCTCATAAATTTGAAGAAGTGTAGTTTCATGGAGAAGGAACTCATTTAATTTGGATTTATAGTCTTAGAAGAAGGCTTGAAGATGGAACCAGAAAATATTCAGGTAATACTGGATTGGTCAACTCCGAGAAGTGCATTTGAGGTAAGGAGTTTTCATGGTCTTGCAAGTTTTTATAGAAATTTTATAAGAGGTTTTAGTCAAATATGTGCACTAATAATTGAAAAAATAAATGAGAGCAACCAACCATTTAAATGGACAGAATCAGTAGATCAGAATTTCAAGTTGTTGAAAAAGATCACTGAAAGACCTGTTTTGGCCTTGCCAAATTTTGATAAAATATTCCAAGTTGAGACTGATGCTAGTGGGTTAGAAATTGGAGCAGTCTTGAGTCAAGAGCAGAGACCGATAGCTTATTTCAATGAAAATTTAAATGAGGCCAAGAAGAAGTATTCATCCTATGATAAGGAGTTCTATGCTATTGTGCAGGCTTTGAAGAAATGGAGGCATTATTTTTTGCCCAAATAATTTTTGTTGCATTCAGATAACCATGCACTACAGTTCATAAATAATCAGCTGAAGTTGAACCAAAAGCATGCAAAGTGGGTGGAGCTTTTGCAGATTTTTACCTTTGTAATCAAACACACAAGTGGTAAGTCAAACAAAGTTGTTGATGCTTTAAGCCGAGTAAATTTGGTTTTGCAGGAATTCAAGATTGCCATTTTGGGCTTTGAAGAGATGATTGACATGTATGAGGAAGACACAAATTTCAAATAAATATGTGAAGTTGTTAAGAATCCAATGATTCATAATAGAAGCCAGTGGTTAGATTACTTGATTCAAGGAGGATTGTTGTTCAAGAATAATAAACTGTGTATACCTAAGTGTTCAATAAGGGAAAATATGATTAAGGAAAAACACAGTGGATGATTTTCTGGAAACTTTGGACAAGATACAAAATTTTCTCAAGTAAGTGATTTTTATGATTGGCCAAAAATGCAAACTGATATCAAAAATTTTGTTGAGAAGTGTAGGATTAATCAACAGGCCAAAGGAAGAAGCCAAAACACTGGGTTATATCAGCGATTGCCAATACCCAATAGACCTTGGGATGCTGTCAGCATGGATTTTGTTTTGGGTTTGCCAAAGGCTCAAAGAGGACATGATTCTATCTATGTTGTCGTAGATATTTTTTCTAAAATGGCTCATTTTATTTCTTGTAAAAAAACTAGTTATGCAACTCACGTCACTAATTTGTTTTTCTCTAAAGTTATAAGATTACATGGACTACCTTTAATTATTGTTTCAGACAGGGATACAAAGTTCGTAGGACACTTCTGGAGGAATCTATGGAAGAATTTGGGTACAAACCTCAGTTTAATTTTAGCCTATCATCCTCAGACGGATGGACAAACTGCAGTGGTGAACATGAGCATGGGAAATATATTAAGGAGTTTGGTTTACAAAAATCCAAAGAAATTGGAATTAGCACTTGCTCAAGCTGAATTTTCCTATAATGATACTCCTAATTAGAGTACTGGAATGAGTCCATTTCAGATTGTTTTTGGGATGCATCCAAGAGGGGTGTATGAACTTAGATATTTGAGCAGACAAGAGACAAGGAGTGCGAAAGCTGAAGAATTTGTAGAACATATACAAAAGTTGTAGGAAGATGTCAAGCAGAGCTTATAGAAAAACACCCAAAAGTATAAACAAAGAGATGATATGAAGAGGAATGAAAGGGAGTTTCAAGTAGATGATTTAGTCATGGTTGATCTAAGGAAGGAAAGGTTTCCAATCGGGTCTTATAACAAACTAAAAATGAAAAAGTTAGGGCCATGTAGAATTTTGAGTAAGTTTTCCTCAAATGCATATGAGATTGAATTACCAGCAGGAATTGGGATATCACCCATCTTTAATAATGTATATTTGTACCCATACAAAGGAACCGAGAAAGAGCTACAAGAATAATTTACAGAAGAGGACCAAACTTTGAATTGGAAGAAACAGATGCCAAAGACAACAAAGAAAGAAGTGGAAGCCATTCTGGAGAAAAGAGCAGCAAAGAAGACCAGAGGAAAAACCTATTATCAGTATCTAGTGAAATGGAAAGGACACCCATTGGAAGATGCCAGTTGGATGACAACAACATATTTATAGAAGTTAAATGTAGATCCTGAAAAATTGATGGATCAATCTTTTCTTCCCAAGGAGGCTGATGTAGGAGCATCCAGATTTAGCCAGCAATGTGATTGTGTGTTCGCATGTTGTGGCTAACAAGAGGTGGAGAAACATTGGTTATTAATATTTTATTTAGTTTTAAATGTGAAGAGTTAGTCAATTTTGATTTGCTAAATTAATTAGGAATAACATAGAAATTGGTTTCTCCCTGCAAGGAGATTAAGCCAAATAGATTAGATCATGAGGATATGGTAGCATTTGTTTGTTAGAATGGTTCAAACAGAAAGCTAATAAAATATGAGAAGAATTGATTTCAGGTATATATATATATATATATATATATATATATATATATATATATATATATATAGGTGTGAGAAGGAGGTGTGGAATAAGTGCGATAGAAGAGTGAGAGAGGAGTGAACAGAGAGAAAATGAAATGTAAAATCCAGCCATCCAAGGGCTTGGCTCTGTGTAATTTCATTTCTGATTTAATTCCAAGTGATTTGTATTTTAATTTGGCTATCTGATTTAAACTGTATGTTTTTTATTTCTCTATTGAATATCGTATTAATCACACAACAGAAGGCCAATCGGACGTCTAAGCAGCGGTGAGGACCATTAGATCTTGCACAAATCAACGGTGGGAAATCACATCGCAACCCATGAAGACTTCACATATCATAGATTTTAGTGATTGTGGTTAATACTTCGCATGATACGTTATTTAAATTGCGAGAACGCCCGATTCTACAAATACCAATGACGAAGATCAAATCGCACCAGGAGTGATTTCAGAAATCGCAAAGTTTAGAGTTTAGTGTTAAGACCGTTGCATGGTAAGTTGTTTTGTATGCGATGCGATGTGATCACAAATCGCATGGAATAGGGGTTAACCACTAAGTTAAGTATTAAAGTTACGAAGTGTGATTCGCTTCCGATTGGTTGAAAGTGTTGTGGGACCCTCCAGAAATAAGTTTTGCATGTATTCTGATTATACTACATCTTGTCTGCATCATTGTGATGGAATTAAATGATAATCAATTGGTCCTTAGTTCATTTTGAATTATGTTGGAAGTTAACAAAAGGACGTAACTACATGGGATATAGTGGAAACAACATATATAGTGGAAATAACATATATACATTATTTTCACTTATAATATAGAAATCCAATGAATCCAAAAATCATAGTATGCTTAAATTAGATCAAGTGTTTTTGTTGCAATAATTGAGGCATATGAAACTTACATTATTGTATAATAACGAAAGAGAATCCTTAGAAAGTATGGATGCTAAGCATGTTTTTTTATAATATGTATATAATAGTCCTAAAAAAATTACCAAATTGATATTTCTATCATACTTATTTCATACAAACTATTGATTTTTTTATTTTGCTTTTAAATTATGTTTAAATGATTTTTCACCTACTATGCTAAATGGAGAGGTTTTAGGATTATTACTTCTCTATAGAGGCCTACCTTATACTTAGAACTAGGGATGCATGCCTAGGATGACCTATTTATCTCCCAACCTCCAAATGAGGATAACTCTTGGATTTCAAACTAAGATTTGAGGCCATATCCCTCCCATTCCAGAGATGAAAAAAGCCTTTGCTGAGATCATGTACATAGTTAACCTACACTACTTTTAAACTATTATTTTGTGAAACTCTAACCCTCCATAATTACTATTGTGTGTACTTCTTCTCTTATAAACATTATACCTACAATAAGGCATGCCACAAATCATTTTTAATTTATTTTATTATAAACATCATAACTACAATAATTCAAGATATTTTTAATAGAGAGAACTACAGGTTCTTTGAATGAAATTGTCATAACAAGGTTAAATTTATGATAGAATATTATTTTAATGCCCTATTTTCCATCACCATTGCCCCTTATTACATTAATTGTGCCTCAAACTATGATTAAACCTATTTTGATTTAAAAGTAATAAAATAACATTATTTTATTACTTTAGGTTCACACACGTGTACATCTCAAAAACAAAAATTTCAATCCTTTTATATTGAAAACTTGTCTTCCATTCATACACACATTAACATATTCTTCTCATGTAAATCTACCTATAAATATTAAATCGAAGAATCATTCCATATGTCACATAGTAATGAGAATGGAACTTCAAACATCGAATTAAAATCAAGGTATTAGTTTATAGTGTAAATTGTATTGAATTACAGTGCAATGACAAACATTTGCATGCAAAATGCTAGTTGCATCAAACATTACAAAGATAGATGACATAATTAATGGAATTTTGAAAGAGATAATCTAAGCACTATTTCAATATATTAATTAACTTGATTTTTTTAGTTTCTATTGGAAAAAAATAAAGTAAACATTTCTTTAATAATATTGTAATTTGACCTTTTTTTACTAAATAAAAAAAATAAAAATAAAATAATTTTAAATTTGAATAAATTTTAAAATAACATATTTTTATTTTTACTTTTAATTAATAAAAATTTAGTACAAGCAAAGAAAATCAACTAAACTTATACCCACATTGAGATTTTAAATAATTAATGTTTATAAAACATAAAACTCATCCTTCAAATTAACCATAAAAACCCAAAAAAGTAAAGATTTCACATCAATGAGGAATATGTAGCACCAACATTCTAAATCACCATTTAAACTCAATACTAACTTTCATTTTCATTTCCTATAGCAATCCCTTTAATAACATTTTCAACTCACCAATTTCAAAAACACATGTATAATCATCTTTTCATTGTTTATAAGTTTGGTTAACAAAAAAGTATATGTATATATTTAAACATTGAGTTTCCATTATCAACAAACTTTCTATGAAATAATATTCAACTTATCCAATGAAATGAATTTGAACGACATTGAGGAAGATAGAACCCTGACATTGTTATTGTATTCAGCTATGGGCTCTCCATTGAAGAAATGGAGGTGTTCGCAAATCATAGTAAGAGTTTAATGTGTTTCATCTTCCTATCAATGTTGATGAGTGCATCTCTTCCATTAATTTTGACACCAACCATCCTCAGAGTGCTGTTACTGATAGCTTCCAAAGTGAGTGTTCAATATTCTACATTATTTAAGCCAACATTTGTTATGAATCTCAAGAGTACATAATGATCCTTTTAGTCACTAGCTAATTGTGCCTCCAACGTTACATTTTTCAGAAAAATATTTAGCGTAATTCTTCATTTTCCAAGTGAAAATATTTTGATCAAAAGAGTTTAATGAACTAAACGTTCGAAACCCGCCATAGGTTTTAGCGTTACGATTCAATCACTACAGTTGATGATTCAATCTGATTCAATCCCTGCAGTCGATGATTCAATCCCTGCAGTACCTGCCTTCAACTGTGAAGTTTCCTAATTTTCCTGACAAGCATACACATACATTCCATTCCCAGTGCCTCTTTCCAGCGTCCCTCACGCTGCCACCTAAGATTCTACCTCCATTCGATGCTAGCCACTCGGACCCCACTAAAGCCACAATTTTTCCTTCGGAACTATAGAAATAGACTTTAGCTTTTCCTTGTGTTTTTATGGTTGCATGTCATTGCATGTGTTTCTATCTTGTGATTTTCTATTCTGTGAATTGTAGAAGAAATTTGTATCTCTCGTTTTGAGTTCAAATTCATTAGTAATAATAAATTTCTTGTCATTTCTAAAATATTAATATTATATAACGATTAATATTAATCTTATTAATATTTAAACATAAAATATTGTGAATAATATATAATAATAATATTGTTAATAATCATTACATTAATGTAAAGATTAAAAATCATATTATTACTAAACATTATTTCAATACTTAAAATCTAAAAGCCAATATTAAATCTAAAACCTAAACATAAAAACCTGATAGTAAACTTTATAAACTTAAAAACTCTAAAAGAATATCTAAAACCAAAAAGTAAGTCTAAAACTAAAACCTAAAATCTAATATTAAAACCTAAATTTTAAACTTAAAAACTCAAAACTTAAAACATAAAATCTAAACTTAAGATATAATATTAAATATATTCTAAAACTTTAAGCATAAAACCTAATATTAAAACTAAAATTTAAATGAAAATCCTAATATTAAAAATAGAAGCTAAAATTTACAAACTTGAAAGGAAATCTAAACCCAACATTATATTCCTAAACCAAAATGTAACAGAAATATAAAATGACTTAAATCTAAAACCTAAAAGTAATTGTAAAAAGTAAAATTACTTGGAACCTAAAGCATTTACATTTCACAAATTCTAAAATAAGATATAATAAAATACTTTTATTAAAAATATCATAAATGTTAGCTATGCACCGCATGCATTCTTTTCTCGGACCTTCAATTTGATTTGACTCATTGACGAACCTCAAGTGAATTCGTTTCATCGGGCCCGCAACTGAAATCCATCATAGCTCATGAGACAATGCATACCGAAATCCATCATAGCCCATCAGAGAAAGGATATCATTTACTACGTCCTGTCCCATTTAAATGATACTCACATGACCATGAAGATAGACATTGGTACTTTTGAAGTATTAATGGACCTATAATCCAAGAAATAAGATTTTTTTGTAGTTCCTTTCCTATCACAAGTTATACACAAATACAGTATTCAACACAATCATGTGAGGTGATATTGAATATTGTACAATATTCAATGGAACAATTGATTAGAAGACAAAAACAAATCGAATGACTAGAAAAAAGTAAAATAATGGAGAAATTAAGATCACACAAGATATAAATCCCAAAGGAAGCATCGCTCCCATTAAATGGCTCAAGAACGAAAAAAAACAAAGAAGAAACCATTTCAAAAGAAAAAGGTGCACTGAAACTATCTTTTTAGAATTACGATATTATTAAATTCGTTACCTTAAAATTATTAGATGTTGCTTAAGATATATATGTTTCCTTTCTGCTCCAATTCCTTAAAATTATTAGATGTTGCTTAAGATATATAATTATTACATCTTAACTATATCATAAGGTATTTCCCTTATGGAATTGCATGTATTGATCTGATGTTTGAAGTTTCTATAATTATTGAAATTCATTACATAACTATAAATTTATTAAGATCCTTCCACATCTATTTTGCTATCCCTATTGCAATGAGTTGAATAATGAAACCATTACATAACTATAAATTTATTAAGATGCTTCCACATCTATTTTTCTATCCCTATTGCAATGAGTTGAATAATGAAACCATTACATAACTATAAATTTATTAAGATCCTTCCACATCTACTTTTCTATCCCTATTGTAATGAGTTGAATAATGAAACCAGCTCATAGTAAATCTCTAACATCATCTTTTGGTGAGTGTAAGTAATACAACCTTAGGGATTTTGCATAGGTGAGAAACTACATTCTCAGTCAAATTCATACATAGACATACCCTCCCTACAAATACTTCACATTTTTTTATTAATTATCTCCATGAACCATAATAACTTAGGTTTTCAACATTGTGTAAATCAAATTTATCATATTTATTTTCTCTAAAGGGTGAACAAAATAACAATGTGATGCAATAATTATCCAAGAAGCTACAAAAGCAATGGATTCCCTTCAACAATATCCAAGCCCAATGATGATTCTGTGGTAAGTTTCAATTGTTTCTTCTCAAATAAAGTTCACAAATGCATTCACTAGGTTTGTAATTCCATTTTACTTGTTGCATAGAAAGTATAAGGTCAAAATCAAAATGAGTCTTATGAGGTTGATTAACTTTAAACTAATTGAATATAAAGAAAATGAAACTTATTTATCTTTGTTTGCCAATTATCATATTCTGAATATAAATTAATAATCATTGACCATGTAAATTGACGTGCACGACCTCTATCAATATTGTTGATATGGAACCCACAAAACTTTTTATGATATGTCATGTTCTTCTCTACATTAATATTTATGGAACCCATAAAACATTTTATGATGTGTCATGTTCTTATTCATAAATAATATAAACATTATATTAATGAAATCATATATCATCAAAATTCTTTATTAATGGATTTGCATGAAAGGAAAAGCCATTAGATGAAAGAAAGAGGATGAAAGTTCAATAAAATAAAAGTAAGATTGACTCAATTAAATCTTTAAAGAATTTGAATTAAGTGTTGAAAATGGCAACAAGAAACATTGAAGGAGGCCTCCTGAAACATCTTTCCTGATCCTAGTTGGAAAGTGATCACCTAAACTAGGTGGGGACCACACATGTGATTTTTGTCGAAAAGTCTATTTTTAGACTATGTCTATTTTTAGACATACGGAGCATGATTCGGGGATTCCAGTTGGAGATTCTTGAAGCATGCGACATGTTGATAAAAATAGATGAGACTCATATTTTTAGGTCACAGGCTATTTTTAGACTGCCTCTCCTAAAAATATGGAAGTCGAATATTATTAGCTCTTAATAATATTTGGACTATAAACATTATCTTATTCTCTTGAAGCACTTCAGTTTGATGCCTGGATGTGGCACATGCAGCTGACAGAAGGAAATACGCTTTTCCTAGGGTTTAAGTGAAGCTATTGCATGATGACTTCAGTTAGAACTCATGTGACAGAGTTTGGTGGAGTTGATTGGGGAAGTTAGTGGAGTTGTATTCAGTTTAACTAATCTAAACATAGTTGAGATTTTTGTATCCAAGTTAACTAATAGATACAATTAGTGAGAGTGGTGTGAATTAATTATTAATTAATTCACTAATTAAATACTCATAAATCAACTAAAGAATACATCAGTTAACTTCAGTGCATGGACAGTTTCAGTGGAAACCAGTGCAGAAATAGGTGAAAGAGCAGGTTAACTATCAGTTGTGACTATACTGTTGCTATTTGCAACACACAGATAGGTGGAGTAATCAATGAGGATTGTGCAGTTCAATCTAGGTGGTTTATCTATATAAAGAGGCCATCCCATAGCATTGAAACAGGCAATTCAGGTTGGCTATCAAGTGGTTAAAGGTTGGAGCATGAGTTTTGCTAGATCTAGCTTGATAGTGTGTAGCATGGGAGGTAGTGCATGAGAGCTTGCAAAGAGCTTTGTACTATGATTGTTACATGATCTCCATGACATGTATAATATACGGATAGTTGGGGGTTTTTAGCTTTAAGCTTTCCCATGAAATACTGTGTTCATATGTGTGAATTTTTATGGCTTTAATGTGTGCATGCAATTGATTTTATTTCCGCATGTGATGATCAATGGTAGAAGAGATTCTGTATTATGCATGAAGCTAAAATAGTGTGTGATCAGGAGAATCTCGATGGATAACATATTAGTTATTCAAATTTTTACATGGTATCAGAGCGATATTGATCATTGGAGCAATTGCAAAGCATTGAAGCGGTTGAGTTTGAGGATAAACTCAAGAAACATAAAGATGGAGAAAGCCGGAAATATACATGCATTTTGTATATAATTTTCTACATGGAATGAGAGCGAGAATTTTTGGGTGCGCGAGTTTGTAGGAAATATCTGAAAATTTTTGGTGAAATATTTTCAGAAACAAATAGCATATTTGGATTCCTTGCGGAAAAACACCCAAATTGAAAAAAAAAATCGGTCGAATCGGAGCTCGGATGAGGGAGATATCATCGATTTAAAATCAGCTCTTTTGTTAGAAAAATTTGCGACGGCGGGACAATTGCAATGTGCGCGAGCCAAGAATCTACATGCACTAAGGTACAAGATGCATGCAAAGCTTTGAGGTGCAAAGCAGAGGTTAGTGACTTGGTGGTTGAGAGGGATCCTCTCAACATGCAGCGTGAGAAGCAGTCTCGGAAGGTTGTGGAGCAGCCACAACTGGAGATGCAGAAGAATCTTTATAGATTTGATGTAGATGGGATTTCTATGGAGCTTCCTGCTGATGGGAAGTGCATGAAAGGCATGCAACTGATGCTTGAGAGGGAGCAAGTTTTGCATGCAGGTATTGAAGTAGATGGGATGTCTACGGGGCTTCCTGCTGATGGGAAGTGCATGAAAGGCATGCAACTGATGCTTGAGAGGGAGCAAGTTTTGCATGCAGGTATTGAAGTAGATGGGATGTCTACGGAGCTTCCTGCTGATGGGAAGTGCATGAAAGGCATGCAACTGATGCTTGAGAAGGAGCAAGTTTTGCATGCAGGTATTGAAGTAGATGGGATGTCTACGGAGCTTCCTGCTGATGGGAAGTGCAAGGAAGACATGCAACTGAAGCTTGAGAGGGAGCAAGTGTTGCATGCAGGCAAGAAAGCCATGCAATTGGAGCTTGAGAGGGAGCAAGTTTTGCATGCAGGTGATAGTGAACCTCGGGATGTGGAGCAGCCACAAGATGAGGATCATGGAGTGGAAGAAACCACTCATGCAGAGAAATTTCGTGCCAGACGGGCAGAGGGAGTGCATGCGGCTATACCACCAGGTGAGAGGTGGGGCGACATGCATGAGTAATCCCAAGAGGAGATTTCTGGGCAGGATTCATGAGATGGTGTGGATCTCATGAATTGAACTTGGCTACGAGGTGCCCACAGCGCAGCAGTAGCATGATCAGTTGGATTGATGCAGGCAGATCAAAGTGACAGTGTCGGATACTGGAGCGCGGATCAGAGTTGACAGCAAGTGCAAGAGTGCATGGGTGCAAAGAGTCAACAGCGCAGTGGTTCCTGATGACATGTGCAGTTGGCCAAGCAGAAGTCGAAGACTTTGATGATAGATGCTAGATGCATCAAGACTGATTGAGTTGTTTGGAGCCTATTCAGTTTCAGAGGAGTTGCAGAGCAGATGCATGGAGTTGCATGGCGCTTGCAAAGGGTGCATGGCACATGCATGGATTTGCATGGTGCATGCATGAGTTTGCATGGCGCATGCAAAGGGTGCATGGCGAATGCGTGGAGTTGCATGTCACATGCATGGAGTTACATGGCGCTTGTGAAGGTTGCAGGGCGAATGCATGGAGTTGCATGTCGCATGCAAAGACAGTCCTTTCTTGTTGAGAGGGAGTGTTGAAGATGGCAACAAGAAACAGTGAAGGAGGCATCCTAAAACATCTTTCCTGATCCTAGTTGGAAAGTGATCACCTAAACTAGGTGGGGACCACACATGTGATTTTTGTCGAAAAATCTATTTTTAGACTATGTCTATTTTTAGACATACGGAGCATGATTCGGGGATTCCAGTTGGAGATTCTTGAAGCATGCGACATGTTGGTAAAAATAGATGAGACTCATATTTTTAGGTCACGGGCTATTTTTAGACTGCCTCTCCTAAAAATATGGAAGTCAAATATTATTTACCCTTAATAATATTTAGACTATAAACATCAGTTTACTCTCTTGGATCACTTCAGTTCGAGTCATGGAGGTGGCTCATGCGAGGGTAGAACGGAAGAAATATGTTTTTCCTAGGGTTTAAGTGAAGCTATTGCATGGATACTTCAGTTAGAACTCATGTGACAGTGTTTGGTGGAGTTGATTGAGGAAGTTAATGGAGTTGTGTTCAGTTTAACTAATCTAAACATAGTTGAGCTATTTGTATTTAGTCTAACTGATTGATATACTAGTGGAGAGTGGTGTGAATTAATTATTAATTAATTCACTAATTAAATACTCATTAATCAACTAAAGAATGCATCAGTTAACTTCAGTGCATGGACAGTTTCAGTGGAGACCAGTGCAGAAATAGGTGAAAGAGTAGGTTAACTATCAGTTGTGACTATACTGTTGCTATTTGCAACACACATATAGGTGGAGTAATCAGCGGGGTTGTGCAGGTTCAATCCGAGGTGGTTTATCTATATAAAGAGGCCATCCCATAAGATTGAAAAGTACATTCGGGTAATTATCAAGTGGCTAAGGTTGTTTATGAGTTTTGCTAGATCCAAACGATAGTGTGTAGCAATTGGAGGTGGTGTTGAGAGCTTGTGAGGAGCTTTGTACTATGATTGTTACATGATCTCCATGACATATAATATACAGATAGTTAGGGTTTTCAGCTTTAAGCTTTCCCATTAAATACTGTGTTCATATGTGTGATTGTTTGTGGTTTTAATGTATGCATGCAATTGATTTTATTTCCGCATGTGATGATCAATGGTAGAAGAGATTCTGTATTATGCATGAAGCTAAAAAAGTGTGTGATCGGGGAGAATCTCGGTGGATAACATATGAGTTATTCAAATTTGAATTAAGTTCATTGCATTTAATTTTATCTTAATTTGAATTGCATTTTATTTTAGTATAATTCTACTAATAACATTTCATTCACTTCAATTGTATTTCAATACCTCTGCATTCCAAAAATGGGTCATTCATACATGCTATAGGACATTATTAATTTTTTTCAATTGCAAGTTCATCAACATAAAACAAATACACTTGTCTTATATGATGTTTTTTCAAATATTAATGACCATAACTAAATAGTTTTGATAATTTTTTGATAATAGAATGGGAGGGTTTGGACGATGGAGAAGAGTGTAAGTTCCAACCATTTTGTTTAGGCTAGAGAAAATCATTGCCACCAATGAGGTCACTGATGGTTTGGATGGAGAGCCAAGGAATGGGGTGTTTAATGACAAGATTTTTCATGGTTAGATCTTGCATGGATCTTGTTTTTTGATATGAAAAAATGGCCATCAAATTGCAGATGGGGGGCCTTGGATAAATAATATAAACAAGGCTCGTGATTGTTAATCACTCTCTCTAGTTGGTCGCTATTGGAATGCAATAGTTTAAGGAAAATCCAGACTGAGGATTTGCCACACTTCCTTTTTTCTCTCTAGTTTTCCATTATTAATGAAGTGAAGAGGGGTTTAATTTTGAACTAGGGCTCCCACTATTTGATAAACATTTATTTCAAAATTATTTGTCCTCCTTCCCATATATCAGAGTATATATGGATTGGAAAATTCCTTTACTACCTTCGTTGGAGTGGGTGGAAGAACTATCCATAGATCTAATAAAAAAAACAGTGAAGGAGGAAGAGAGTGTTTTTCATATTTTTATTTAAAGAATCTCAAGGGGAAAACCACCATTCTCTAGACCAAGGGATCAAATATAATCTGAAATATTAAATAAAATATTCAGAAAACTCTTTCCATTGTAGCTTTTTCTCAAAGCTTAATATTTGAGGGGAGATTACTACAATATTATTAAACTTTGAAGGAATATGGAACTGTACGAGCTTCCACCATTATCTTAAATTTGAGATTGCGAGGTAGTGTCCAGAATTCCAAAAACCGTAATGGATCCACATCATATAAGGAATTTTTCCGATCCACAAACCCTAGTGGATCATGATATTTCAAGGACGCAATGGAAGGAATGACGCACCATTCATGTGAAAAAATCCAAAATATCCCAGGTCCTTACATTGTTGAACAGATGGAACAAGCACCAACCATGATAGTAATTCTACCAAAGGTAAATGGTTTTTTCACTTTCCTCCAATCTAGAGCATTTATCAGTATATACAATGGTTTTTGGATTAAGTCAAAAGATTTACATCAATGAGTATTCACCAATTGGACCCCACATTTTTATATTTATTTCTGCTCCTAGGGTTTTTTTGTTGTACAATTCAATACAAAAAAAGATCTGGAATTTTCTCTAAACAAGGGGCCATGGTTTTGGGGCAGAGCAGGATCCTTCATAACTCGATGGTTTCTAAGGTTCAATTCTACATCAATGGTGGTTACAAAAATGTCGGTATGAGTGAGACTATATAATCTCCCTCTACCTTTCTGGCATCATCAAGCCTTAGAAGGCTTTGGAAATTCATTGGGAAATTTTTTGAAGATGTATATAAAAAAAACTGAAAATGTATTTTTATCGCTATGAGGATTTTTGTAGAGATAAACCTTATCAAAGGTCTAGTAGATTGCATTCATTTGAATCATAAATATTTCAAGTGGAATTAACCATTACATCTTGAAAACAAGACATTCAGGTGTCAGATTTGTTTTGAAATAGGGCACTTGTATAACTCATGCTCACAAGCTAAAAAAGTCATAAAAAGGACAAAGAAAAGGCCCCAAAATCTAGAGGGATGATAATTTTCAAATCCACATCTTTCAGAATACAAAGAAGAAGAAATGAAGTAGAACCATCAAAATTGGAGTTACAAAATAAACAAGGGACACAAGGGGACAAGGAAGCCTCAAAGAAACATGGCACTAAAAGTCACTCCGATGAAATGAAGGATCATTCTGGAATGGTGGTTCCTAGCAAGAATGGAATATACTCAACAAATATCATAGTATCTGAGTAGTAGACAGTGGATACATCCACTAAAAAGGAGGAATGGGGCATAAAGAGAACCCATGTATATGAGAGCTCGGACTCAGACGAAGACGTTTCCTAGATGGTGGAAGGAAATAAATTTGGAATAGTATGGACCCACAATCAAGGAGTATGGAGAAATGTAGAGAAAAAGGGATTCAGGAGCATTAGAGCTTCCCAAATCCATCAAGATTTTTTAAGAAAATCTCCAAAAGGGGCTTCAATATTGTAAATTAATTATAATTCGTTAATTGTAATTATTCGTAGTTTATTTTAATATGATTACATAATAGTTTAGAAAATCTATGGATAGGATAATTTTTTTACATAAGGAAAAATAAAAGCTACCTTGAAAATGAAGAGATCTTTAGGGAATAAATCATGAGAGATTTAGGGAATAAAACAGGAAGTGATTTAGGGATCTAGGAAAAACTACTTTTCTTTAAAATTTGTATTTAGTCAATGTAATCCTAAGGGAAAAGATAATGGCCAAATGAATGTAGAATCAGACCAAGAGAGGTAGAGATTTTTTTAGTATTTGTGTGTGTACACATTTTAGTTAATGAAATATATTTTTCATACATTCATTGTTTTCATGAATTTTCTTTGTATCTATGTGATTGAGAAGAATTATAGTCTTTATGAAGTCTAGAATTAGCAGAGTTTCAACATCTGTGTGAAGCCTAAAACCAATGACTAATTAATTTAGAAATATTTCATATGAAGAAGTAATCATATGTAAAGATTAAGAACAATTTATAGTTAAGTGGACCCAGAGAAGAATTTTTTACATGTTGTAGAATTCATTGTGTGTATATTAGAAAGGGTTTTTCCATGATTAAATCCTTGTAGAACAAATGAAAAGATTTGTTGAAGATCAAATGAGGATTTTGAGGCAACATTAAAGAATCACTTAAGATTCAATGTTGAAAGAATACATCACCCAACTATGATCCAAAGTCATTCGATAGTTATTAAAAAAGGTGAATCATGGGTGATATAGAGTAATAAACCACTGGGAATCAACCCATTTCTTGTCGGTATCGAATTTGGTGTTTCAATCACTTATAGAAAAATCTAGAAACAAAATACACAAATTCTCTGTTTTGGTATTTTGCATGTGTTAAAATTATATTTGTTTGCTACAACAATTCTCAATTCTGGTTACTGACATATTTTATTTCTTATAGAGTGTAATTTCTAAGGAGCTGAGTTTATGGAAGGATTCTACTTCATGCAAAATTTGCTCAGAGTAAATTGACTTGATTTTGAGGTTGTGAATCAATTGATTGAGGAGCGTGATACTTTGCAAGAGCAATGGACTTACTTGCTATCAAGTGGTATCATAACATGCATGCTATTTGCGAAAGGAAGTTAAAGATGGTTTCTTTTTGGAGGAGAAATTAAGAGATTGAAGCATCAAAGGTTTGAGAAATCTAATTGAGGTAAATTGTTTTGTTTGTAATTTATATTGATGACTGTATGAATTGAATTTTTGTTCAAAAACATCACTGAATTTCTTTGGAAGGAAATCTACTTGTATAAAAGTAGAATATGTTTTTGTTTGAAATAAATATGGGGAATAATGTTCTTTGGATGATGAAGAACATTCAACTACAAAACAGAGCCACCAAAAATACTGAGAGAAGACTGCAACAATGGTATGTATATTCACCATGTGAAGTTGAACATAGAGGTAAATTTGGTCCTTTGTTTTTAATAAATTTGAGAAAGGAATTGCTGATTATAGGTAGTAGTGATGAGGCTGATTATATTAGGAGTATTGTAACCAAGAAAAGAGGAAGTTATTGAAGAATTGTGGTAAAGAAGCATTACAAGTTCCATCTGAGGTTGGAAGAAGGAGGAAAGGTGGATGTTCTCAGAGGAAGTGAAGATATGTGTAAGCCTAAAAGGAGTGGATAAGCTCAAGAGGTTCTAGATGAGAGAATCAAGGATACCAAAAGGTTTGGCTCATATATAGCTTGGTGAGGTATTATAACAAGTTAATAAGTAATTTTTTATTGCATAGGATTAGATGCAATATACAAGTGGACAAGTAAAGATCAGAAAGGAAGAAGGAAGATGATTATTGATAGCCATGTCATGGGTTTAGGGAGAAGCCAAAAAAAAGAAAATAAGATGTCAAATAAAATGACATAAAGAGAAGGATGAGTCAAGAGTAGGTTGACTGAGAATTTTATGAGATAAAAGTAGAGTTGAATGTACTTCTCGAATTGCTAAGCGAAGGTAAGAAAGATAAAATAATTCTTTGGTTGTTTGCTACAAGAATTCTTAGATATGGTTACTGACATATTTGAATTATTGTAGAGTGAAATTTCTGAGCATTTGAGTTTGTGGAAGGTTTCTATTTCATGCAAAACTTTCTTAGATTAAATTGACTTGATGTTGAGGTTGTGAATCAATTGATTGAGGAACGTGAAACTTAGGAAGTGGAACTTTGCAAGAGCAATGGATTTTCCTCATATAAAAAAAAAAAGGAAAAAAAGAGAAACTAACTGATTTTTATCACACTTAGTCCGAACAAATTTATTTATTTTACATATCATGGTTTTTTTTCTTTTTTGTGCATCATCTGAAAGGCTAACTTGATCAATTACTTTTGGGAATATGTAAAATGTAAATTTTTTCCTTGGTTTTTAGGTTGAATAAAATTACAATTTTCTTCAAAAACAAAGGAAAATAAGCTAAATAGTTTTATAATGTTAATTTTATATTAAAATTAAAAGGAAATATAATGTTTTTTTAAGGTACATTATTTATGAAATTATGAAAAGTTATTAAAGAGAGAAAAAAACATGTTATTTTCTAGGAAAAATAGATTTTTTTATATCCATACCGGTTTAATATTTTGATGTATAAATCATTCTATATGATCATATATTTTATTAAGAAACTTGATAATTCACACAAATGATTCAAATATTTACATTTTTGTATAATTAGTTGTTATTGTATTACTTGTTCATACATAGGACAATGTAGTAACACATGTATTTCATCATTAAAAAACAATTGGTTTTTCTTCATTAATGAAGAAAAGAAGCTGCTTGTGAAGAATTTCATTCATTAACATTTTAAGGTAGTAAATCATCCTTATCTTTAGGGATATTTTCCTTGACCTATATTCTCTCTAGTCTCGCTCCCATTTTCATTAATCGTTCTAGTAAGGTAACAACATTTTTCTAAAAAAATGTACTCTAATGTGTTTGGAGTGCATTCCAACCCTATAACTATTCCCTAAAACCTTTCAATGCATGAAAAATCTTTTGTTGGTACTTTTATATGTATTTAATTTCTTGGAGCTTGAGGATCTCCTAGCTTGATTGAAATGGTAAACCCTTGCTAGCTTGGGAAGATTGCACATCATTCTCTAGCAATCTTGGACTTATTTTCAAAGGCCTTGATGGTGCCCTACAAGTATTATTCCTTACTTATCCATATATTTCTTATTTGTGGGATGTTTGTAATATACAAAACTTATAATGGAAATCATGCTTCTCATCCAATATATTCCTTGATTTTCATTAACTCTTAATCATAGTGCTTGACATTGTGGGTGTTTTGTACCATCTACTTCAAAAAGCATTGTACTATCCACATTGCATACCCTAGAGGGACTAATCTAGGATGCATGCTAAAGTTGTGAGTATCCAATGCTCAAGTGGCTCTTCGAAAGTACTAACATGAAATGTATAGAAAATTCAAATCACCATTCCTAAGGTCAATTGACAAGTCATCCATTCCTCCCACTACCCTTCTTCTAGTGTGAAGAGAAATACAAATCATACTAATGATATGTGATGGATATAACTGCTTGATTGACCAACCCATAAGTTATTTTGTTTGATAATGATCAGATTCCCCAAAACATATCCAAGCTTGTCAAATCCAAGTTAACCTTCATTTTCCATGAGGACTTAAACTTCTCCTTGTTATATGATCCATAATTAATTTTGAATACCTTTTAAAAATAATCTTCTTGAAGCCTCTTCTAATAGCTTCCTTAATGCCAAGGACTAGGAAGGAGTTCAATCTTCAATAGTTCTACAATAATTTGGCATAAAAATCAACATTGAACCTAACAAGCCTAGTTTCCCTTATTGGGCATGTATTAGATTTTGCAGCCATTCCAATGTTATCTTTATCAAGTATAAATAAAGAGGCTTCCATGTTTGATTGCAAGTTTTCTTAATTAGTCATTATCCATTAACAATGAGGGTTGAAGTGATGAATAAGAAATGAAAATAAAAATAAAAATTGTAATTATCTTTCATCTCAAAATTCGATTAGAAGAGAATCATATCTTAAGTGCTATATTAAAATTTCCTTGCATTAGAATTACACATATGAATTAAGATAAATGGTGATTATTTAAAGTTGAATGTGATGTTTGATTGACAGTGAGCATTTGATCTTTTTTTGAGCTAAATTGTTTTATTTGTCACATTTTCTTCTACAATTCATTTAAGTTTTTCCAACTTTGTTGAATAAGTATGCCACTCTTTGGGAAAGTTATATGAGATTCTCACCAACCCAACATATTTTATTAGTTTTCAAGGAGTAAATTATACAAATATGTCTTTATCCACTATCATTCTTTGTTGAATAAGTATATCACTATTAGGAAAACTTAAGTTTCCTACCAACCTAACATATTTTTGTAACTGGTCAATGATTAATTTATATAGATATATCTTTATCCATTCTAAATATACTAGTCCTAACCCCACCACATAAAGTGAACATGATGAAATTGTATTCCCCACTAATCCTAACCTCACCCAATAAAGTGAGAGTATGAAATTCTATGCCCCACGAAAAGGGTTGATGAGTAAAGATAACAATTACATCATGGCATTGAATTTAATAGATTTAAGAAAATACTTAACTTTAACATGTTAAGAAGCATTTAAAATAACAGTCTATAGGGATAGAAAAACATAATCCATGTGAAAATGATAAATGATAGAAGTTGCTAAGGCTTCTAATGTTGAGAACTAAAATTATAACTAAGTTATGATAACAATAATTAGAAAAAAACTCTATGTGAATTAGTTATTTAATTATTAACATTTAACATTTCATTTTTGTATTTACATTAATTACTTATTATTGAGTCGAGAGGCACTCTTCACTGTAGTATGGTAGAGATGTTCACTGTAGTATGGTAGAAATGTTGTAATGTAATGTTTAACATTTTGACTTAAATCAAATTACATAAAATTAAAAATCACATAAAAAAAAGAAGATAAAAATAATGTAATGTAAACATTTTAACTTAGTCAAAATAAAATGAAAAATAATAATAACCCTATAAAACTAAAATAATAATAATAATAAAAATAACTTATAATATTTATATGAAATATAGCTTATTTAAAAAAAAAAAAAAAAAAACATTTTTATTAAGAAATTTAATCTCGTAATAAATCCCAAATTAAAATAAATTTAGACATACGTAAACAAAATCTCTAAACTCAATATTTTTATTTAACAAATATATATTTTTACATTAATTCAAAATATAAACCTCTTAAAAATAAAACTTATTTCATCACTTGTATTTTCTACACCTTGAAAACTTATTTCATCACTTGTATTTTCTGCACCTTGAAAAGCATTTATTAGTATATGAAATTGTTTTTGAAACAAATCGAGCCGCATGTTCAATGCACTGAAAACGAAAAAGTTGAATACGAGGCTTTTGCCTCCATTTCTTTTCGCTCGATGACATTTCTTTGGTTTTAAAGATAGGATACGGTTGTTTATGTGGATTTAATGGTTATATATAAAAGTACTTTTAATAATTAAATTAGTTTAAATTTATTTTAATTTTGGATTTATAATTATTAAATTAGTTTAAATTTATTTTAATTTTGGATTTATAAAGTTTTAGATAATTAATTTTTTCAAGTTGTATTTTGTTTTGAATGTCAAATTTGAAAAAAATATTTACATTTTAAAATATTTGATTTTTTAAATCTAAAATAAATTAAAAGTTAAAATGAATCTAGACTTATTTAATATTAATAATTAATAATTTTATTTTTATGTAAATTGAGTAAATCAAAATGTTTAACCTAACTTAACATGACAACATTTCTTTTATACTAAAACCAGCTTTTCAATATAAAAATGTAACATAAAATAATTTCCTAACATAACAACATCTCTTTCATACTAAAAACAACTTTTCAATATAAAAATACATATTTTAAACTTAAACCTATAAAATAACTTATTATTGTTATTAATTAAAGGTAGAAATTCATCAAATTAATAAATTATACGAATGATAAACCATTATAAATTATTAAATTGATTAAATCCATTCATAGGTTATATGCAGATAAGCTACTTTCATATGTTAGTTTATGAATGGTGGGATCGTTGGCCTGCTTAGTCTATCTACTTTACTTTACTCTACTCGTTACTTCTTTTCGGATATGTCAATTCTCCCCTCCCCCAACACAGACTTGCACCTAATAAAATAACATTCCAACTTCACTTCAAAAACAAGCTCATTTCAAATATCCATCTCAAGTTGTAAGAATATAGTTGTAGCCATTTTAAGAATATAGTTGTTACTTACTATTATGACGGACCAAAAAGCTTTTAGAAGGTTAGTGCGAGAGCTTATTAAACCTATACATAACTCACATCACACAAATGAAAAATTATAAATTAATTTATGATAATAAAAAATATTATTAAAAGAAAAATATATAAAAATATTATGGAAATAAAAATGTTGAAATTAATGGTGAAAAATAGATTTAATAAGGTTAAAAATGTAATGACTAAACTCTAAAATAAAATAATATATTATTTCTTCTTTATGTTGATGATATTGTTCTTCTCACGATTTTTGCTCTACCATGGGTATGTCTGTTAACACTGACAAAACAAAAGTTATGATTATTAGGAATTTTGCTTCTGTGATCCATAAATTGTGATTAAAATCTTTAGGTGAAAATCACATCAAAGTAGATTTGGTCAACGTGTTTCAAACCAGCCAACATGGTTCATCATCAGGGTAAGATGGAAAATTTGATCAAGTAACCCCTTTATATAGATAGTAAAGCTCCAACTAGCCGTTTGTAAAATAACTACTATTTTGACTCAAATAGGAAATACAATCAAAATAATAATAGTTTATTTATTTTTTAAAGAATAAATCAAATGATTACTGTTTATAATTTGATTTTTATATATTTATAATCAAATGCAAGAAGGACACTTACGTTAATTTTATGTATGACAATAGTAAATTGGAGTAAGTGTCTTCTTACAAGTATCTAGGAATTGATATTCATCACAAGCTCAACTAGAACTATAGCATTTAGAAAAAAATTAATGGGGAGTGGAAAGCTTATTTTGGTCTTGAAAATAATTGTAAAATGACAAACCTCATAATGTGGGATAGAAAGAAGTTTCTCTTTGAAACTTTAGTAACTCCTATTATCTTATATGGATGTGAGGTTTGGGGTTGCATCATCTCTAGAGAATCCTAGAGAAAGATTGAGTAAATCCAGAAGCGTGTTATAACGTATAACCTTAAAATTAAAAGCAATACACCCTATCCTATTCTCCTTATAGAAGTGGGTCTTTCCCCTATCGAGATCCTAGCTATGACTAGGCAGCTTCTATTGTACAAGCACAAGCTCAATAACACACGAGACCATAGACTTCCTAAGCTAGCTTTAAATACTAGCCAAAACCACCTAAGGCTTAAACGAGGTTGGTATAAAGACACCAGGGCCTGGTTAAACCATTGGGAGGATCGACGAGAATGTTGCATTGCAAAACATTAATAACATTAAAAAAATTGTTACTTCTAAGTTCAAAGAAAAAATGTGGTGTGAGAAAGATCTAGCAGCTAAAAGAAAATTAAAATATTATAAGGAGGTCATCAACCCGACCCTAGAAGATCAAAAATATCTCTCCGTTTTAATTAGCTCAAAGAAGAAAATTAATATAGCCAAGATTAGAACGAACTCTCATGAGATTCGTAGTGAAACAGGTCGTTGGACAATTCCTAAAACACCATGGATGGAAAGGATCTGCCATCTCTGTGAGAATATGAACATTGAGGGTGAAAATCACTTCCTCTTAGAGTGCCCCGCGTACAACCACATTAGAGCTCAATTTCATAATCTTTGTTGCAATACTGACCTTCCTAGCTTTTTAAGATGTCAAAATTATAGCGAGCTCGGGAGGCTTCTCTCCAAGATTTTTGAGCATAGAAATAAAATCTTAAAAGAAACTAAATAACTCTTTTCTTTAGGTCCAATAGACCAAAGATTGGTCTGAGTGGAGGTTAACCATCATCATTATCATAAATTTATTTATTATTATTTCATGGTTAGTAGGTTAGAATTAGTCAAAATTAAAAAATAATAATATATTTACTTTAACAGTATACAAATAATAAAAGAATTTTTATTAATTATTTTATATGGTTAATAGCTTAGAGTTTTTATAGATTTTAATAGTATATATATATATATATATATATATATTAAATTAAATTAAATTAAATGTGTGGATAATAATAACATAGAGTAAAAAAAAAGGGTTATTTTATATTAGTTGATATTTTATATTTTATATTTAATATAAATAAATAAATTTATTTATTTATTTATAGTTAATATAAATTTATTAAAAGAATGAATATAATATAATTAATAATATGGCAAGAGGGACGAAAAGAAAATAAATTTTAATAAAAAATAATGATAATAAGATGAATAATCATTTATTTTTACTTAATTCATATATATAATTGAATATGTATATTTACATTTTATGTTTTAACTGTGGTTTATAATTTATAATTGGTATTATAGTGATTGTTGGTTTCAAGGGATGTAATTTGGTTTATGGAATTTTGGGTTGTTGAAGTTTTGATCATATATATATATATATTAAAAAGTCTAGATAATAATAATATAGAGTTAAAGAAATGCTATTTTATATTTTGTTGATATTTTAATTTTTTATATTTAATATAAATAAATATATAAATTTATTTATAGTTAATATAAATTTATTAAAAAGATGAATATAATATAACTAATAATATGGCAAGAGAGAGGAAAAAAAAAATTGGTATTATAGTGATTGTTGGCTTCAAGCGATGTAATTTGGTTTATTGAATCTTGGGTTGTTGAAGTTTTGATCACAAAACTAGACAAATATGATTGTCTCAGTAAATGATCTTAAACTATAGAAAAATTATCCATCCTCAATTTTGTTGCTAGAAAAACACTTTTAATAAATGATGTTTTGGCCATATTTACTTTAATTTTGCTTCACCTTTTTCTATTTTGGTTACATTTTTTCAATAGAACCAAATAAAACTATCTAAATTATTTTATTTAAATTTTTATTATTTGTTTATTTTTAAGTATTGAAAAATGGGCTTTATTCATTTTTACAAGTAATTAGATATGGTAAGTATTCTTTTGTTCAGATATTTGCAGTTTGGAGAAGATTTGGAACATTGTTTTTATTCCCAATGTTTCGAGATGGACGATTTCCTCTTGGATCCTCCAAAATCCACAAGAAAATGTTTGGTCAATATGTAGTCAACCCTATCACACAAAAGAAAATCACATTGTTACAATAAAAAAACCCACCCAATGTTTCAATATTCCAAGATTAAGCATGATTTTCCTGCCACAAAAGTATAATATGATAGAGATGACTGCTTCGATCCTCCAAAATCCACAAGCAAATGCTTGGTCAATATGTAGTCAACCCTATCACACAAAAGAAAATCACATTGTTACAATAAGAAAACCCACTCCCTGTTTCAATATTCCAAGATTTAGCATGATTTTCCTGCCACAAAAGTATAATATGATAGAGATGACTGCTTCCATTTAGATATTTGCTCCATTTAGATATCTCATTGTAACCATGGTTTATTTGTTAACTAGTTGTTAAAGCTAATTATTAGAAGTTTTGTAAACAATTATTTTTATTATATTGAAAAATAAATTTTGTGGACAGAAATTTAATTTCTTGAATAATAAAAAGAAAACTGATTATGGAATTAGTTCCATAATTGAAAGACTGATAGTGAAAAATTTCAAGATCTGAGGACTGGTTGAACATAATTCAGTTGGAATAGTTACCCAACCTTTGAGGATAAAGATGGAATCCGAGTAAGGATTGGGGGTTTCCTGTTTTTGAAAGGAAAAAGTAAGAAAGTATTGAGAGAAAATTCTGCACTAGTGTTGCTAGTGGAATAATCAGTTTTTCTGTGGATACTAGAATTGGAGATTGGATCGGATTGTCCCGATATATCTTCCAGGTTTCCTATTCACCACGAGTCCCAGACTTGGAGCACGGGGGAGAGTTGGAGGACGTAATAGCCTCACTTGCGGACGGGAGGAAATAAAATATCAGTCACAGAGAAGCTAACAGATAAGTATACTCTTTTGTTGTAATTGATATTTGGAATTTGAAAGGTTTTTATTCTGAATATCCAATTGAAATATTACTGTAAAATCTATTTATGGTTGTTATAGTTAATAGAAAATTCTATATAAAAGTACAAGCTAGTTAAGTACAAAAAGGTAGAGGACTGTAAACCCTGATGCCTATGACAAAGGTTCTAGGTAGATCATCCTCTAACACTATGATATTACATGGAAAGTATGCTCCAGAAATTTTCTGTGGATTATTTGAATACATAAATATAGTCGAACTGAAAGAACTACACAATAGATAGAAAAGAAAAGTGTAACCCTGATTATATTGCTTAAATAGAGTTACAAATCTGTATGTACAATAATAGAGGAAATCTTCAGTAATGAGATAAAAATTGCAGAAAATATCATTCTGTAACAAAGGAAAAACTTAGTATAGATAACAAAGATAGACCCTAGTGTTATTACAAATAAAAGAGACAACAATTTATTGTACTAATTATGTTTCTGCAATAGGATTGATCTATGGCACAAATATTAAAGTTAAACAACATTGGAGAATTCCACTAAACTCTCAGCATCACCCTTTATCTAACCGTATGAGAGGAATTAAACCAAATATTAATTAATGGAAATCATGCTCTGATATGTCATTTCCAGCTTAAGTACAGTAGGAACATATATTCAAGTGCTACAAAGGCTCGAGAATTTCTCAGAGATATATGACAAATTATATTAATTTTAAAATAAAATTATCAATACGCATATCAGAAAATCCATTGTTAACATTTCACCACCGTGGAATGGCATTAATTGAACGTAGGGATGAAACCCTCGCTCTTGAACAGAGAACTAACAATATACAAGATTGTAAAATTAAATTACATCGACATGGAAGGGCACTTTCTGAACGCAGGGAGAAGCCCTCGTTCCTAACCCAAAAATAATATAACATTTGTAACCGAAACGAAAGATAAGAATGTCATTTTTTTTATATAAATGTAAACCCTATACAATATTACTTCGAAGCATAGCTTCATAAGGAAAAATTGATTGTGTAAACCAGTAGCAGTAGTCGCGGGTCGACTAAAACAAGAACGATCCTCGCCTGCAAATAGCGAGGGAGAGAATTATAAATCTGAAGAATTCATGAATAATGCTAGGTAGGGCTTCACAGTACCTACCTATTATATAGCAAGGCGAAGCGGACTCTTAAACCCTTGCAGAGACGTCAAGGTGGAATCAACAGTTATCCAAGCCATTGCAGGGCTTGCGGTGGTAGAATCTACTTGACACAGTAAATAATGAAAATAAATCGTAAGTAGGTATATAGAAAATTCTGAATAGGGTTACAAGCAAGTAATACTGGGAAAAGAAATATTTAACTGCAAATATAATGTAATTCTAAGTATGTAAACAAGAGTAATACCTTTAAATTCAACTGGAAACTTGAAATGTTGTGTGAAGCAGCTGAGTGGGCTCTCGAGTTTTCCACCAGATGAACGAGACCGAAACAAAACCTTGTCTCCATGCTAGTTGACGAAGTTACTATCTGAAGATTTGATAACAGAATGCCCAAGTTCACATATCAACTCTGAGATAGACCAAACCAAGATGACTCCGTCGTAGCCTCTAAGGCATGTGAAAATAAAGGGTTGTAGAGCTCAACTCTTTCACAGAGAAGAAGTGCAAATGAAAACCAGATCAAGGGTTTAGGGGGTAACAAAAGTGGTTGCGTACCGTAGAATACTCATGAATACCTCAACCTTGCAAATTACGAGGTGGTAGATCGAACGGTGTCTCAGGACGCCACGTAAACCATTCAACAGTTGTTACCATAAAATCTATTCCGAGTTTCATTTAATGCAGATGGTGGAAAATGCTTAATGGCAATTAAGAATTTAAATCTTGAATTTAATATTGCATGCTCGATGCCCTGAGTAGGGTGATTGGGAATAAAACCACCGCATATACGAAAAAATATATGTGTACTTATAAAGCAGATGTTATCATTCCACCAATTTAAACAATGTACGTTAACCAGAACTGTATGCGTTACCCGAAACTTTAGATTGGAATTGATAATCTATAACAAGGGTCAAAGGTATAGTTACAATGTATAAGGTATGATAGTGGAATTGTGTACCATGATTGATATTTTTATCATCCTTATATATGTTGATTTGACCATATAATAAGTGAATCAGTAGAAAAGATAATTATGGTGTAGTTTGAATAGTTAAATATGACTAGATAAAAAAAAAATATTTATGGTAAATTATGATTTAAATTGTTAAGGCATATGTTACAAGTGGTATGAGAGCAGCATTATAACACTGGGACCCTCAAGGGTCAGCTAACGTTGTAAGTTGCGTATTAATGAATGCACAGAGATCAAAGCGAAGAGTTTAACAGGATAATATGTGGAGGTCAACGACACAACAACCACCTCTAGGTGTTGGGGAGACACAACCCCGATCTGAAGTAAACCTAGAAATGTGGATATAGGAGGGGGTAGAACAACACCAGCAAACAAGTCGCTAATTAGAGGAACAACAGCACCAAACTAGTATCCTCTTAAATACTGTACAGAAAATACAAGAAGAAATGGAAAAGGTGCAAAATGATAATGCACAATTAATGCAAGAACAAGAGAGGATATTAAAAATTCTCTCCGATAAGCAAAACCAAGAAAATGAAAAGCCCAGTACGGACAGAGAATTTAGGGAAAGAATGGAACAACATACTAGAGATCATGATACAGATAGAATGGACAGGAGTTAGTCGTAGCACAGTAACAAAAATAGAAATTTCAATGAAGTTGAATCTGATAACGTATCAGATTCAAAGGAAGTAAAAAGGCAGAAGGTAGAGCTTCAAGGTGAATTCAGGAAAATCAAGCCCCCTACGTTTGATGGAGTGGATGAGGAAGTAGTTGAAGCGTGGCTGATTAATATGAATAAATATTTTCAGGTATATGAATACAGCAGTAATGTTAAGGCAATATTAGCTATTTATCAGCTAAGGGAGAAAGCCACCTTATGGTGGGAGGAAGTGAAAAATTTCCGTAATATAGATGACCAAGATGTAACTTGGGATGAATTTCAACAGTATTTCAAGGATAAGTACTTAACCGAATTCTTTTACAATGAGAAATCAAAGGAATTCCATGATTTGAAGTTAGGACAAATGACAATGGACGAATATATCCCTAAATTTACTTCATTATTGCGTTATGTACCTTACTTGAGAGATGAAAAAGCTAAGGTGCAGAGATTCCTAAACAGTTTTCCGACTCATATGAAAAAGCGTATTGAATTATTTAATCCTAAGATGATGGATGAGGCTATCATAAAGGCTAGAATGTGCTACCAGCAAGCAAAAGCCAAAGTGGAGCAAGGTAAAAGCTGGCATACCAAGAAGGAACATAAAGGTAGCTCTGGCTTTAAAAGAAACAAAACCAATAATTTTAAAGGTACTGTGAGGAGTTCAGTTAGTAAGCAGTTTGGTAAAAATCATCAAAGGGTAAGGTGGCCTGTAGATGATAAACCTGTAGAAGCTTCTAGTAAGCCGGAACAAGTGCAAAATAAAAAACCACCTTTACAGTCCTGGGGCTATGGGGAAGCTCATTATTATCGAAACTGTCCTCAGCAAGGAAGGAGCGAATCAGTAGCCAATCTACAGGAAGCCTCAATAATGGGTGATCTTGCTAGAAGCATACCTAGGATTAATGCTGCATTGGAGGATCCACAAGCTAACTATCAACCCACAATGATTGAGCTGGAAGGTAAATTGTTATCCCAATCTGTTTCTATCTTGGTAGATCCTGGTGAAATTTTAAGCTATATAAGTCCAAAAATAGTAGAATGTTGTAAATTATCAAGTCATAAATTTAGAAAATCATGGCTAGTACAATTAGCGACGGGAGCTAAGAGGAAAGTTAGTGCTAAAATACCGAAATGTGCACTAAAAATTAATGAACAACAGCTAATTTTGGACATGAATATTTTACCACTGGGATCTTATGATGTGTTACTTGGTATGGACTGGCTATAAAGGCATTGGATTCTGGTAGACTGCAAAGAGAAAATTATTTACTACAGAAATCAAGATGGCACTCACCGGGAAATACAAGGAATAAAGAAGCCCTTACAGCGGCGCCCAATCACAACATCTCAAATGGGAAGGTGCATGAGAAAAGGATGTCATCTGTATGATATTCAGGTTGGCTTTACTAAATCTAAGGAGAATACTCCTGGGTTGGAAACTATACCAATAGTGCAAGAGTTCAAGGATGTATTTCCAAAAGAAATACTAGGTTTGCCACCTAGAAGGGATATAGATTTTACGATAGAATTGTTACTAGGAACGTCACCAATTTCAAGAGCACCTTATCGAATGAGCATACCAGAATTAATCGAGTTAGAAATGTAGTTGCAGGAATTATTGGACAAGGGATATATACGACCAAGTGTATCAGCTTGGGGAGCATCTTGTATTATTTGTGAAGAAAAAAGATGGAACTATGAGGATGTGCATGGATTGTCGTCAGTTGAATAAATTAACTGTTAAAAACATATATCCGCCGCCATGAATAGATGATCTATTTGATAAATAAAGGGAGCCACAATATTTGCAAAGATAGATCTGAGATCGGGATATCATCAGATCCGAATTAAGGACGAAGATATACATAAAACTGCCTTCCATACAAGGTATGGGCATTACGAATTTGTGGTGCTACCTTTTGGGTAGACCAATGCACCAGCAACCTTCATGAGATTAATGCATGTTATATTTCACCCCTATCTAGATAACTTTGTGCTGATCTTTATTGATGAAATTTTAGTTTACTCTAAGAACGTAAAGGAACACAAAGAACACTTGCAAATAGTACAAGAAATGTTGAGAAGACATCAATTATATGAAAAATTCAGCAAATGCGATTTCTTCAAGGAAGAAATACAGTACCTTGGACATGTAATCACTGCTGAAGGCATCACAATAGATACTGAGAAAATCAAAACAATCATGGAATGGAAGGTACCTCAAAATGTGGCAGACATACGATCATTTATGGGGCTGGCCAATTACTACCGACAGTTTATTAAAGATTTTTCAAATATTTCTTTTCCTATCACTTCATTGCAAAGGAAAGGAAACATATTTAAATGGACAAGGGAGTGTCAGGAAGGTTTTGAAAAGCTAAAACAATTATTAAAAATAGCCCCAGTATTAAGAGTAGTAGATCCTAATAAATAATTTGAAGTTTGCATGGATGCATGCAAAGAAGGTGTTGGGGCAATTCTATCACAATAAGTTAAAGTAATTGCTTATGAGTCCAGTAAATTAAAAGAGCATGAAAAAAGATATTCATCATATGACTTAGAGTTAACCGGAGTGGTACACGCACTACGGGCATGGAGGCACTATCTACTTGGGAAAAAATTTGTGCTCAAAACTGATCATAGCAGTTTAACTAGTTACTTTAAACAAGATGATCTTAACTTTCTCCAGGGAAGATGGAATGCTTTCCTAAGAGAATTTGAAATCGATATGAAACACGTAAAAGGTAAGGATAACAAAGTAGCTGATGCCTTAAGCAGGAAATTGCATGGTATTTATGAAATATATTACAATGAGGTTGAGAGCAGATTGCTAGAGCAAATTAAAGCAGCAGCGGATAAAGATCCTGAGTATAAGTTTATGTGGCAGCAAACACAAGAACTCAAGGACTAAGGATAATCTGTAGATTATGAAATTGATATGGATGGGCTGTTAAGATTCTGGAAAAGAATTTTCATTCCTAACAGGATGGAGTTGAAAGAAATGATTTTGGATGTTTACCATCATAGTAATTACTCCGGACATCCTGGTTATCAAAAGATGCTAACAACAATGAATAAATATTACTTCTGGCCAGGAATGAGGAAGGATATTTCAGAATATCTAAAAATATGTATAGAATGCCAGAAGGTAAAAGTAGAGCACCGACATCCAGTTGGACTAATGCAACCTATACCCATACTTGAGTGGAAATGGGAGGTGATCTCACTAGATTTTATTACCGGACTACCAAAGTTTAAGAAGAATAATGATTCAATCATGGTAGTGGTGGATCGGTTGAGTAAAGCAGCCCACTTTATGCTGGTACAATCCACTTACAAGACTATGCAGGTAGCAGACATACTCATGCGAGAAATATTTAGATTGCATGGTATTCCGAAGACTGTAATTTCTAATAGGGATGTAAAATTTACATCAGCCTTTTGGAAAAAATTGTTCACTGGGTTGGGAACTCAAATTAACTTTAGTACTACGTATCATCTGCAGGCTGACGGTCAGATAGAGCCAGTGAACCAAATTTTGGAAGATATGTTACATATGTATGTAATGCAACAACCAACTAGGTGAGAGGAGTACCTACATCTAGTAGAGTTCACATATAACAATGGTTATTAAGAATCACTCAAGATGATTCCATTTGAAGCATTGTATTGGCGTCAATGTAGAACTCCTATTAATTGGGTTAACCCAGAAAACAAGTTGATGATTGGACCCAACATGTTGGCTGAAATGGAAAGTGAGGTAAAGAAAATCTGACAAAATTTGAAAGCAGCACAGGACAGACAAAAGATATATGCAGACAAGAAGAGGACCTATCGGGAATTTGAAGTGGGGGATCATGTGTATGTAAGGATCAAGCTAAAGAAAAGCACCCTGAGATGGGCATCTTGTGCCAATTAGCCCCCAGATTCTGTGGTCCATTCCAAATATTGGAACGAGTAGGACCCGTGGCTTACCGTTTGGCTTTGCCTAGTAATATTCGAGTGCATAACGTATTTCACGTATCACTATTGAAAAAAAATATACATGATTCAAAACATATAATTCATCGCGTAATATTCGGGTAGAATATGCATACCAGATTGATTAAAAAATGTTAAGATTTATGTGAAAAAATGATTAAGAATATTTGTTGCGGGTCGAGTTTGGACTGAGAGTTTATGGTATAACCTACAGAGTATAATCGATCGAGGGAAATCATGCTCCGGGAAACGAGCCATCACTCGAGTTAAAGTGCATTGGAAGCACTTTGGCCGTGAGGAAGCTACTTGGGAGGATAAAGGTTTTGTTCGAGAATCCTATCTTGAACTATTTGTTGAGTGAACGAACGTGAACACCAGGGCGAGTGTTCACTTCCGAGGGGAAAGTTGTAACCACTAGTTTATTTATTAACTAGTTGTTAAGCTATTTGTTAGAATTTTGCAAACATTTACTTTTATTATATTGAGAAAAATAAATTTTGTGGATAGAAATTTAATTCTTGAAAAATGGAAAACCCGATTATGGAATTAGTTCCATAAGTAAAAGACTCGATAGTAAAATAAAAAAAATAAATTCAAGATCCGAGGATCGGTTGAACGGAATTCGATTGAAATAGTTACCCAACCTCCGAGAGATAAATATGGAATCCCGTGAGGTTTGGGGGTTCTCCGTTTTTGAATTGAAGGAAAGGAAATTATTGAAAAAGAATTCGCACTAGTAATACTAGTGGAATATTCAGATTTCGCTGGAATATCGGAATTGGAGACCGGGACCTTGATCGTCTCGAGGTCTCTTCCGGGTTTTCTATTCACCACTAGGCTCGAGGCTTAGAGCATGGGGGAGAGTTGGAGGACGTAATAGCCTCACTCATGGACGAGAGGCAAAAATATCGATCACGAGAAAAGTGGACGGATAAGTATAATCATTATCGTAATTGAGATTAGAAGTTTTGTAAAAATTCGATTACGAATATTCGGTAGGAAATTTTCTTGTTCTTTGGATGTCACGAGTTAATAGAATTCTAGAATAAGTGTTTATTGTTAGTGAAATATGATAGGACCGTAAAACCCGGACCCCTCTAATGAAGGTTATGGGTAGATCGTCCTCGATAGCTATGGTACTACACGGACGTTATGGTCCGGACATATTCTTTAATTAGTTGCATAAAGAAATACTATTGATACGAAAGAAAAAAGAATAGTAATATAGAGATGTATGAATTCTTAAACAAAATGAAATATTTATTTGTAACAATGTAAGAGAAAACATCCAATATTGAAGTTATAACTTCACGAAATTGTACGATTCGTACAAAGTAAACTCATTAGTGGTAAGCTTTGGAAAAACATTAGTATTGTTAAAAAAGGGGAACACACAATCCATTTGTAAATATTTACATTTGTACATTTCGAGTTTATCCAAGAGAATTTCGAAAAGATAATCCAATGAAAAATAGGGTTTTTCTATGGCATAAGAATTAAAGTTTCACATACGTGAATATTATCGTGAACCATAGCTTAGGAGAAATAACGAACATTATTGGAGAATTTCAAGTAAATTGGTATCATAAAACAACTTTGGGAGAGAAATGAAGAACTACATTTATCAATTAAATGATTTGTTTCTCTTATTATTTCAACAGTCACTTAAATATCGTAAAATGCAAGCAAAAACCTCTAAAGCCCAGTTCAAATACTATTTTGAGCTAAACAATTATTACTGATTGAAAGTAAGAGAAAACATTAATATATTAACGAAGCATTTAATGTCAAATTACATTGCCAGAGGAGAGACCTTTGTTCAAATACGAGGTCAAACCCTTGTTTTTTAACCATATAAGAGTACTCGAGGACCGAAAAGAACTAAAAGAATAATGTTTTTATACAAGCGTACCCAATTATAAGTAAACTTCGAAGCATGGATTCATGTTGTAAATGAAAAGATAAGAAAAGAAGCAATTAGTCATTTGGTTGACCATTTGAAAAAAGTTAATCCTACTTTGTAGGATAAGTAGAGGTGAGAATTACAACTGCAGAGATATCTAAGTGATATGCTAGGAGAGTCTCTGACTTATATGACTATGATAGCTGAAGTCGGAGCTTAGTGTTCAAACCCTTGCGAGCCTACTAAAGTGGAACCTACTGTAAAGTATTAAAAAGAATAATGCAATGTAAAGTACGAAATAAAGAAATCCGGGCTGGAATATGAAGAAGGGTTCCAAAAATAACAATGAATAACATCGCTTGTCATTAAAAAATAACACTATAAAAGAAATACAACTTTACTGTTGATTCGATCTAGAGACCCTTGCCTATGTGAGAAGGAGCTATGAAGACATGCGTGGCTTTCCTAGCGAGAGAAGTAGATGGAAGAAAAACAACGGTTCCATGTTGAAAAGAATTAAAATGTATCTATGAAGTTTAGCAAACAACACCTTGCTAGAATCTCCTAAAACCCTAAGTGATAAATACAAGCGTGATGGCTATCGCTGTGACCTCGATGGCTTGCGTGAGCCAACGAAGGTGTTGCGTGATCTCAAACCTCTTTGCATGCAGAAAAGAAACACAATGAAACGAGGATCGAGAGAATGGGGGAAAAACGGTTGTGTTACCCTAGAAATCTCATCTAAATTTTCACCACCGTTTGGGATTGTGAGGAAGAGCGGATCGAACGGTGGATTGAGTGCTACGTAAAAACAACATAGATGTAGTATTAACTTAAACTCGGACTTATTTAAATGTTTCGGTGAATTATCGAGGGCGAAAAATTTAATCAATTAACCTCTGCAATTAATATTTACAGTCCGCATACCTTTATGATAAGCGATTGGAAATCGAACTTTATGATAAACCAAATATAAGGGCACATAAAATCAAATGGGATCATTCACCAATGTTCACCATGGTACTATATGTTAGAAGCTTAGCATTGCCAAAACCTTTTAATCCGAGTAGAGATTCAGTATGGTAAACTTTAGACGTAAGGTTAATGTAATATATGTATTGAATGATCGTTTGAATAATTAATTCAATGGTAAGATAATTTTTTTTGTTTTTTGGTAAGTATAATATGATTTATATGGTAGATGTTACATGAACATTTAACCAAACTATCACAGGGTTTGCGAGTGCATATGCTATTACCATCTTGTTGATAAAGCTACGAGGTTAAAATTTTCTTTGAATAAGAAAGAAGATAGAATACAAGAATTAGAGAGACCCAATTGAATCAAGAAAAATTCTAACTCTAGAAAGAAAATGAAATTGAAGATGTCCCAATTTCAAAATGATTTAGAAAGTCTTAATTTGCAACATCAAGTACAACTCATGAGGAGAAAACACAGACTGAAGCAACAATGACCATATACATAGCCAACCACGAGGTAGAGAAATTCATAAAGGAAGCATTGGATGTGAATGTTAAGTTAAAGCAACAACAAGAAGTATTTTTCCAACAAGCTTATATTATCGGCTCTTATTGTGACTCAAGTGAAATATTGATCCGATGAGTAGCTATCCGAAACTTGAATGTGAGAAGATCAAGAAGAAAATCAATGAACACATTAAATTGCAAGGTCAAAACTCGAAAGGAAGTTAATATACCTAGGTAGATAAGTTCCACAAGGAAATATTATTCAAAAAATTGGGAAAGCACACATAAAGCGAGCAGAGAAAGCGACAACGGAAGCATTCAAGTTGGCAAATGAAATTACGAATCCGTGTGTGAACAACTTGTGAAAGCAGAACATATCAAAGAGTGCACGTACGAAGTTCTCTCGAAGTCAAACAACTAGAAACACAATGGAAACAAAAGGCATAAATGCAGGATGAAACAATTAACAAAGTAAATAAGTTTGATCAAGAAAATTATTGGAGATTTTCTGATCAAAGCCTTATCATCGATACGAACCACTGCGTCTTTAACGATTCGATAAGAAGATTGCAGCCCAACACTATCAAATGAAATATTCAAAGGACGGAGTCAGATCACGATTTCACATCCAACTTAGCTCAAGCCCTACGCTTGATATTTGTCAACTTCGAAATCCAAAAGAAATGTCAGTAGCTCATAAGTCATATTGTTACTTTATTTTCCTAGATTGTAGTTAGAGTTAGTCTTACAAGGATGGTTGTTTGAAACCTCCTCTATTTTTCGTAATAATCTATTTTAAAACATAGTTAGTTTAGTATTTAAATCCCTTTCATGCATTTAGAGAAGGGTCCAGAAATTTGTCAAAAACATTTGCAAAGAATGTACTATTGTAATTTTGTGAATGCTTTGATGAATTAATGGAACACAATCTACTATCTTTTGAAAATTAAAGTTGTTTAGCGATGTTGCATTATTGTACTCTTTAAATTGCTTGAAATTGAAGAGGAGAATATCAATTACATGTCGTTACATGAGTAGAACTTCATACATATGGTACTTATATTCACTTGCATTAAGTCTTGCTTTCTAGATTGGCAATCATATTTTTATTGCATTATATATTTAAAACGTTATTATAGATGAATGTTACATGCACTTTTGTTATAATATTTGTATGCATGATTTCTTATCCAATATATAATCACACATATGAATGCGATATATTTTCCAAAATTCTTCTAATCAAACCATTTTGTTAGAAGGATAATCTTATATAATTTTCATCTCTTTCTAGCTGCTAAATAATATACATTAATAATAGTTGAAGGATATCTCTTTAGATCGCATAAAAGGAAGAAACACCGGGTGTATATAGTAGAATATATAGTTTAGATAGATGCAAGTGATAGATTAGAATCATTTTCCATTGCATGTTGTATAATCAAAGCACACCCCAAAATCATCCTTATTGAGAAACTGCCCCACTATCCCTAGTCGGAGCCACCACACCAAAGCGAAAAGGAGCTGCTTTAAGGTCCGGACGCGGGTGGTTTCCCCCATGTTTGCTGACAGAGATTTCGAGGGCCTCTATATTTTTGGAGCTAGAAGGAGAGCCTTCGAATGGAAAAAAGGTCTGATCAATCTAAAGGTCAATCTAAGAGTCTCTCTCCTCTAGATCCCCATAAAATTCAGAAAATTATCTAAATCCTCATCTTTAAAATCTAAAGTTGATCACTCCTTCTCCTAAGTCTCCTAGTGATATTCAACCCATACTATCTCACGATTCTCATAAAAATTCTCTAGAAGTTCGATCTTTGATAGAAAATTTAGAGAGGGTATCCATTTACGTTGAAAAGCCCGAATCTTTTCAAAAATCGGATATCGTATGTTCATCTTATTTACAACCTCGAAGAATATTAACTACGATCAAAAAGTCAAAAGACATGAATTCTTCGTTTTGAATTCCCATTGACGATACTCTAGAAGAAAATAAAGAGGACTCAATCGAGTCAATCACCAACAATATTTTATCCCATTCACCATCATTACCTCTTCTCATTTCCACAACTTCCATTCTAACAATCAATGTTACTTTAACTAGTTCAAGTACTCAAACTACTATCCCTTCAACTAGTCCTAGCACTCACTGCCTCTTCTTCAACTCAAACTCAATCTATCATATCCACCCAAGATCTATAATAAAAAATTCTGACTTTCGTGTGTTTTCGGACCTATTGCGTAGGGTGACGGACATCGATCCCTACAGTTGAGATGACAACTTTTTTGTAGACACTCGCCACTGAGAGTCTTTGAAAAGTGTAGGTCGAACTTTTGGCCCAGAACTGCGACCTAGACCTTCGAGCACACTTTTCAGCCCAAAACGCATGACCTATACTGAAAATAGGTAAGCATCGTCAGGACTGGACTTTTTGCGGGGATTTTTCAGAAAGTTTCTCGGGTTTGTGTGAGCCTTTGTTCGAGGTTGTCGACCTCAGTAATGGTAGGCCCTCCATGGAACAATCCGAGGCTATAAATATGTCTCGTCCTCTTCATGCTCTTCCGAAAATGTTCTGAAATGTGGTTAGCCTAAATTTAATCCCGATGACGGTCTTCACACGAGAAGAACATAATCATAATTTTATGTTAGCCATCAATTTAAAATAAGTAGTTGAAGAGGATTGTGTTGTAAGATTATTTTCATATACTCTAACGAGATTGTTAGGGATCTCTGGTATTTTTCATCACTGTCTGCTCTATAACTATAGTCGGAATATGTTCGAAAGAACAATTTCTAGCTAACTTTGGGAATGACAGGACCACTGCTACGCTCATCAATGTTTTTTCAAATCTAAAAGATAAAATGGGTGAGAAGATAAAATATTTCAATTCAAGATTTAACAAATTACTCAATAAAATTACTACTAAAGCAATTCCTGGTGCAGAAGTTCAAACTGAGTGGTATATTTCATCTCTTCCATCTAATATAGCTGTTTTTGTTGATAGAGAAAAACTGGCAACACTTGTAGAAAACATGAACGAATCTCTATCTATAGAGAAACGCATAACCACCCTTGAGAAAAAGAATTCTCAAGAATATTGAAAATAAAATAAGGCATCTTTCAAATATGATTCTAAAAATAAGGCGCCAAAAGATCCTTTTGATGTAGAAGGTCTTCAAAACGTTTTTAAGACTATGACAAACAAGATGACAAATATCAAGAAACAAGTCGTTGAAAATGCTAGCTCAAAAAATACTTTCAAAAAATTTAAGAAAGGTCAGTCCTCTAATACTCAACCTCCAAATATCATATCTAATGTTGAATCTGATCAAGATACAGAGGAAGAGAAAACAGAGGAAGAATAAGATGACGAAGAAGAAGAAGTTGAACTAAATGGAATGTGGGAGTTCATCCTACCAAATGAAGAACAACATGAAGCTTTAACTGTAAGAACAAGGAGAAAAAAGACTACTGAAGCAACGCAGCCAAATAAACATCAAAATATTTAAACTCTTGTTAAAGATAAATCAGTAAGAAAAAAGTATACTTCAAAGGTGTTAAACACACACATGGTGTATGAAGAAAGATAAACACACACATAGAAAGATAGGCATTCGTTGCTTTTCTATTACACATAGATGTACATTTATAATACAATAATGTGAATCTTGGATTCATCTTCCAAGGTCACTTAAACTCCTTTGTGACTTTTACCCTTCCACACCTACCCATGGAGGATTAGGTGTTCAACATTCCCCCCCTTTATTCGAAGGGGTATGTGTGAGTCCAAGAAGAGAGTTGTAATACAAATATGCAAAGTATGCATGGCAGCACTTAGGCTGAATCGGCTCTACGAAATTTTGGCATAAAGAGGTGGTTTAAGGATGACCACCAACAGTGGAACGCAACACTTATTGCAGTTCCTGGAACTCTTCCAAAACTGGCAAGAACCTAAGTGCTTCTACTAGAGGAATTGTCCCTCATATTTAAATGGAGACCTTCAACCTAAAAGAAGGTAAGTCTACAACCTGTGATGGTTTAAGGATGACCACAAACACTAGAATTCTTGATGCAATTCCTGGAACTCAACCAAAAATGGCAAGAATCTGAAGTCTTCTGCTAGAGGAAGTGTTCTGAAAGAGGAAGAATATCAACCTCACATGGATGGTTTAAGGCTGTCCATCAACCAAAGGCATGCTCATGGGCATCTGTGTCTCTGGCTACAACTCTGAATCTGGAATGAAAAATTGTGGCTCAGGCTCACTTGAACTGCTATGTCTCTAGCTACAACTCAGAATCTGGAATGAGAGATTGTGGCTTAGGCTCACTTGATGTGGCGTCAAAGCATGTAGATGACCACCATTTTCCCCCCTGTCAAGTACAAGGTGAGATGATGGCGAAAAATCAACTGCAAGATTGCTCAAAATTCTAGAGCAAGTTCTGACATGTGACTTAAACATCTTCTTGGCTGTCGATGCCCATTTCCAAGAAGCAATCCATCCAAGATGAATCTTTGTTCTTGCAAGAGGCTTGTTTCTAAAGCATCTATGTGAAGAATGGGTGTGCCGACCATAATGCTTGCATGGATGAAGATCAAAACTGTGATCTTTTATATGGCCAACTCGATCACAGTGTTGGCATTTCACAATATGTTGTTGTTGTTGTGGAAGTGGAGCAGGATCTGGAACACTTGCAGGTGAACTATCATAAAGAAATCCGGATCTCTGAAATTTGATGGGCTTGGAGTAGTCCAGAATATGAAAGGACACATCCTTGTGATATCCAAGACCAGTTCTATGCTTTTTGTGGACAAGCTCTTCCCAAGGCCTGATGATGGGCTTGGGAAGTGCAGATTGAGCTACTGCATCTACATGTAAATCTGATCTTGTACAAGGAACTGAATGTGAATCGACTGCAACTTTATATTATTGCTGCTGATGGGAGTCCTTCTCAATGTTTTGAATAGAAACAAGTTCAGAATGATGACTCTTTTTCTCAAGTTCATCTTGCTGATGCTGAGACTCCAACTGCAAGAACTCAATCTTGTCTTGTGCATCTTGCAAGCAAGTTTGAATATTAAAAAGAGCATTCATGCTCATTTTTACCATATCATGAACACTGGAATGAATGAGGTTATTCAACAACTCTAATGCATCATTTATTTTAGCCATTTTTCTCAAAAACTCAGGCTTCAATAAATAAAGGTTGTCTGGCTTCAACCGATAATGCACCCGTTTGCAATGTGATTCAACTTACTTTCAAAAGAATATAAGTGACTTCAAAGACTCTTTTCTTTCATGAACTTCCAATTATGGAATTCCCAAAGAACAAACTCTGCTACTCAAATTATGGAGGACCTCAATGTGTAAACTTGAACGTCTGATCAGCAAGCAACAATGACTCAAATCATAGAAGTGTTCAACAGTTTCTCAACACTCAAATTTAAAATTCAAACATTGACTGCAACTATGAATTAAGAAGCAATGCAATTTCACTACAAATATTTTGTAAATGTGCAGCAAAAAACACTATGCAATAACCCTTCAAGGAAGATGATTTCTCTCTTCTTCAAAGAACTGTTTTACACCAACAACTCTAATTCAATAAAAGGATGTTCACAAGCTTGGATGTTTCACTATCTGAGCAGATAGTCTTGAGCTTGCTGTAGACTTCTGAATGAACCCAACAAAATAATTTCTGAATGCTGCAAAAATTAATTCTTGAATGCTGCAAAAAAAATTCCGAATGCTGCAAAAATGACAAGAATTTTTGCAGATTTACATAGGCCATAAAAACAAATGGCTCACACAAGGTTAAGCTGGTTATGAACGTATCAGCTTTGATACCATATTAAACATACACATGGTGTATGAAGAAAGATAAACACATACATAAAAATATAGGCATTCATTTCTTCTGTATTACACATAGATGTACATTTATAATACAATAATGTGACTCTTGGATTCATCTTCCAAGGTCACTTGGACTCCTTTGTGACTTTTCACCTTCCATACCTACCCATGGAGGATTGGGTGTTCAACAAAAGGCTACACAAACAAATCCTATTACTTCATATACTCCACCTACATCTAAGACAATGGTAGTCCCAGACACCATTGAGTATAATTTAGTTGAAGATATGAAGAAAACCAGGGCCAAATTTTCAATTCACGAGCTTGCCAAATTAAAGTAGCAACAAAAAAATTTACCTAGAGACTTAAATGTAGTTCCTGCTTCAAACTTACATGCTCCATTAATGGTACAAGCTGCTAATGAAATGGGTAAGCCACCTTCTTCTTCAATGAAAATAGATGATGCTGACTTGATTATGATAGGTGATCGATCCATCTCTCATACTCATCCATTTCTCTTAACCTATGAGATCTACAACAAAAACGTTCATAAATTTTTAATAGAATCAGGGGCTTCCTCAAAGATAATGCCTAAATCAGTTTGTGCTAAGTTGAATATAACTCGTCAGAGTTCCCCTGCTCATATAGTACAACTTGATAGAACCAGAGTAGAGGTCGTAGGAGAAATAAATTATGTTTCCATCCAATTGTCATCAAATCCCAAAGTTACTCAAATAATTGATATATTGGTGGCTGATATTCCTGAATTTTACAGCTTAGTTTTAAGCTGAGACTAGTATGAAAAACTTCATGGTTATTTTGCAACAGATTGGTCACATATGTGGTTACCATATAATGGAAAGCCAAATCAAATTCGGGTATACCGTGAAAAGTTCATGAAGCATACAGTCACTGATCTTGAAGGAGTAAATGAGCCAGTAGAATTCAATAACAACATTATTGGAAACTACTCAACACTTTAATTTTTGGGAAATTTCAATGCTCAAAGATCACCTTTCTTTGATAATGCAGTTGTTTCTCAGATTGAGAATTTTTCCCAGCCAGATAATTCCAAATGTATAAATTTTGTAGATAGAAAAGTAGTTAATTCTTTGTTTTGGACTCTTTATTTCGAAGGTTATAACTTTGAAGATGGTGCAGGTGTTAGATGTATTTTAATAAACCCAAAAGGAGAAAAGACCATGTTAGCTTGCAGATTATAATTTGATTGTACAAACAATGTAGCTGAATACGAAGCATTAATTCAAGGCTTATACAAAGCCATTGATCTTAATATCAAATATATAAAAGTCCCAGGAGATTCAGAAATCATTGTTAGACAGGTAAGAGATACCATTCATTGTAATTTTGGACACTTAAAGCATTACCAATCATTAGTCCAAGAATTAACCACTCATTTCTTAGCCTTCAACATTTCTTCTATACCTAGAATGCAAAATGGTAATGCATATCTACTAGCTAATGTAGTGTCAAGGTTAATCCCATCCCAAGAATTTAGTCCTGATAGATTTTCTATTGAATTGATTTTTAGACCATCTATTCTTGATAATATTACCAATTGGAGAGTATTCAATAATGATTCAGATATCATAGATTTCAAAACATCTGAAGGATCTTATGATAGTCAAATTTTCGACGAAAATGAACATGACATTCAGATTAAGAAAGACCAAGATGAAAATCCTATTCCTAAATTCGTTGTCAAGTTAGAAGACCTATATGATCTAAAATACAGGTTTAAAAGAGTGACTAACTCAAAAACACAAAGCTCTACCTTAAGATTTGAGTTAGTAAATCTAGGAACTGACGAAAAACCTCAAAATGTCAATCTAGGTCTTGGTCTATCTTCCAAAGAAAGATTATAATTTATCAGATTATTTAAAATGTACAAAAGTGTCTTTTCTTGGGATTATACTGATCTTAAAACATATGACACTTTTGTGTTTCAACACACAAGTACTATGATCTCAAAAGAAAAGCCTATACAACAGAAATTGAGTAAGATTCATCCGAATCTGGAAAATCAAATCAAAACAGAACTGAACAAACTACTCAAGGAAAAAATCATCATTCCAGTCCGACTTTCTAAATGGGTATCAAATTTGTTACCCATCAGGAAGAAAAATGGTGATATTAGAATTTGCATTTATTTTAGGAATTTAAACAAATCTTGTCAGAGGGACAACTTTCCATTACCAACCATGGAACAAGTACTGCAGATAGTAGTTGGTTCCGAACTTATGTCCTTTATATATGGATTCTCGAGATATAGCCAAATTCTCGTACATCCAGATGATATATTGAAAACTAAGTTCAGAACTAAGTGGGGAACTTATACCTATCAAAAAATTCCATTTGGATTAATTAATGCAGGCGCCACTTTCCAGAGAGCTATGGACACAACTTTTAGGGGGTTCATAGATAAAACAATGGTTATTTATTTAGATGACATTACAGTATTTTCTAAACAAGTAACCAATCATGTGAATGACCTAAAATAAGTCTTTGAGTGATGCAAAAGGTACGACATCTCATTGAATCCAAAGAAATTGTTTTTTGCATTAGATGAAAGAAAAATTTTAAGATTCATTATGTCAAAAAGAGGTATCTATATTGATCCTAAAATAATTGATGAAATTAAAAGAATTCATTTCCCTCATAACAAGAAAGCTATGCAGTCGTTTCTTGGGAAAATTGATTTTGTTAAAAGGTTTATCCCTGACTTTTCGCAAATTTTTTTACCATTACCGAACATGATTAAGAAAAAATCAGCCTTTAAATGGGGACATAATGAAAGAGAACCATTCGACTTCATTAAACAATACATTGTCAGTGCTCCATTCCTGACTACACCCAATTTTCTTAATCCTTTTACTTTATACACTTTTTCATCAGATACATTATATGATGTTGTTTTAACATAGTTGAATGACCAACAAATTGAAGCACCAACACCATTTTTCAGTTCCAATTTACAAGGTGCAGAACTAAATTACACATTTGTCGAAAAACAAGCATTTTTTGTATTTAAGGCTATAAAGCATTTTAGGCCATTTATCCTAAAAACTCATACCAAAATCATAGTTCCATTCTCTGCAGTGAGACAAATCTTGATGCATAGAGAATTAGGAGAGAAAAGGGCTAACTAGGTTACAACTTTACAAGAATATAATGTAGAAATTAGGCCTTCTAAAATTGTTAGAGGTCAAGGTTTTTGCATAATGCTTATAGGAGCATCACATCTATCATCAGAGGAAGATTCAAGTAACAATGTGCAAATATCAGAGGTAAGCCTCAACGATGCACAAACTCAATACGTTGATCTTATATTCTATTTGAAGAATGGATATGCTATGAATCAACTCAGTTAAAAAACAAAAAATTCTTTGAGATTAAAGGCCAAGCAATATGAATTAATCAAAGATGTATTATTTAGGAGAAATTTTGATTCTGTACTTTTAAGATTCTTAGAAAAATATGAAGCAGATAAAGTCTTGCAGGAACTCCATGATGGACCAGCTGGAGGACATTTTGGAGGAAATACGACAACACACAAAATTTTCCATGCAGGTTACTATTGGCCTACACTTTTCAAAGATGCTCATGAATATGCAAGAAAATACAAAGTGTGTCAAAGTGCATCTGGGAGACAAAGGAAGCCAACATTCCCATTACAACCAGTAAATATTGAACAACCATTTGAACAATGGGGATTAGATATAATTGGTGAGATTGTTCCTAACTCTTCCAAACAGCACAGATAAATTCTCACAGCTATAGATTACTTTACAAAATGGGTTGAAGCAATTGCACTAAAAGTAGAAAAATCTGAGAATATCATTGATTTCATCAACCAAAATATCATAACCAGGTTTGGCTTACCTACTGCTTTAATGTTTGATAATGCATATTACTTCTCAGGAACTGCTATGATGGAATTTTCAATTGAAAGATGTTTTAAACTTAAGTATTCTGCAAATTATTACCCGCGAGGAAATGGTTTAGCAGAATCTACAAACAATAATTTGATTAGAGTAATCAAAAGAACTATTGATCAATACCAATGAAATTGGCACAAGTCATTAATATTTACTCTTTGGGCAGATTGAATAACTCAAAAAGATTTTATTGACACTTCTCCATTCAATCTTGTCTATGGAAAATAAGTTGTACTTCCTACCAACATAGTTATTCCCTCTCTTTCCTTAGTAAAATTTATTGATGAATCTCCTTCTTATTCTTTTCAACTTAGACAATGCCAAATTCTTAAGTTAGAGGAAGAAAGAGAAAAAGCTAAATAGACTCATACACATCATCAATAGATAGTAGAAGCCTCATTTGATTCAAATGTTGTTACTCCAAAAAAATTTCAAATTGGTGATATGGTATTGAAATGGGACAAAGTGCACGAGGAAAAAGGTAAACACATGAAGTTTCAAAAACTATGGCTAGGTACATTTCAAATAATTGAAGAGATGGGCCCATAAACATTCTTATTGCGAGATCTATCAGGAAAAAATGATTCTTTTCCTGTTCTAGCCACCCTACAATCAGCGCACCATAGTGTGGGGGTACCAGGTGTTACACAAATTTTTGGTCATCTAACCTATTACTATTAGATGGAATAAAGTACACCATGTAAGACCAATTTTACCATAGTAAAATTGCTTTCACTATGAAAAATAACATAATAACCCATAATTTATTAAGTTGTTTTTGGTCTAAACAGGAAACCCCATGAGGAATAATTGAATAAATCCTTATTTGTTTGGTTTTCCTCAAGGAGTAATTAATTAAACTAATGTTTAATTAATATTCCTAGTCATATTTAACCCAAAACAGGAAAATTAATTAGATAAATCATTATTTATCTTATTATTTTATAGGAATAATTATTTAAACATTATTTAAATAATATTCCTTGTTAAATTTGACTAAATCATTTATAAATAATTAAATAAATCACTATTTATATAATTATTACTCAACCACATTCTTAAATAATAAATAAATCATTTATTTATTTATTATTTCTAAATAAAGGGATTTGACCAGATTCAAATTCCTTTTCCCTCCAAAAAAGATAATAAAATATTCCATAAAAGTTGGATCTATATTTGGTTAATAATATTTTATCTCTTCGGTGGCCAATAAACAAATATTCGAACCTCCGACTAGTGTCTCACCTGGAGTCTATAAATATTCCTCTTTTCTTGGTTCATTTCCCAGTCTCCCCCCTCCTATTTTTGACCCTAGCTCGTCGAATGTTTGCATGATGCAATCATCTCGGTCCAACCTAAAACGAACCAGTTCGACTAGTCAGCAGCCCCTCCCTCTGCAACCTGCTCCTAGAACCTCAACTTAGCCTTCAATACTTCCTCCTACTAGCCCCTCATATGTAGTTGGTGTCCCTGATCCTATGTATCCCCCTAGTACGGTTCCCCCTAGCCTTAACCATCCCTGAGTTATCCCGCTTAGCCATTACCCCTCCAGTTAGATACCATTTCTTGCTCCCCCTCCTGGAGTATTTTCAGTACCTATTATGGCTCCCTTATATCTTCCTAAAATGACCCTAGGGATCCCAATCTGGTACATTGATTTCCCAGCCACTATCCCGCCTATTCAGCCCAAACCTTATACTCTTTGACCCCGCTCCAATCGGTTGCCATGACCCCTCCCTTTACTTTTGTGCCTCAGCCACTTCAACAGGGACCTCCTCCTATTGTGAAAGCCTCAGGTGAGGGGGAAAAGACTACAAGAAGGCACCTAAGAACAAGGCTACCCAGACAACCCCTACTCCTCCTCAGCCTCCAAAGTGTACCCCCCCATGTGCTTTGTGTAATGTTGTCGGTCATGCCACCCATAATTGTCCTGAGTTACCTCATATCAAGGCCATGGTCCATGTAGCGTTTCTTGAGTCTAAGGTCCCATAGGTCCCTGTTCCTTTACCGACTATAGCCAAGAAACCCAAGACTATACACACAAACCATACCCACCTCTGCCCCCACCTGAAGCACTACCGCGTCTCTTTGGAAGTAGTTCAAGAGTATGAGACCGAGCATAAAAATTCCACCTCTCCCTTACATGCGCATTATGCTTCAGCCAAACCTGAGGATACATCTTCTCCCATTGACATTCCCCCTCCCGTTGTCAAGATGACGGAGCTTTCAGTAACCATCCTCTACCTATCATCATCTATGAGATCCACGGTGGAAGACCACCCTGGGACTTCCCCTTCTGTTTCGCCTAACCTCCCTTCAGCAATCACCCTGGGCTCAACATCGGTGGATCCGTCATCTACTCATTCTTCTATCACCCTCTGTGATGATGCACATGTGAACCTTTCTTCTCATGATGATGAGTTATTTTTCTGCATCATGTGGTTATCCTTCCACCAGTCTCCCCATATTATACTGTGATGATGACATCATGGAATATTTTTCCACCTCTGACTTCATCTATCCAAACCATAAGAAAAATGTCACCATCCGTGTCTATGGTGACTTTCGCGACCTCAACAAAAACTACCCCCAAGGTAGTTCCCTCACACCATCCCCTTTTCAATGTGCAGGGGGAGTAGAAATTCTATCCATAGCACTCCCTCTAGCAACACTTGTTTGATTTCTTCCTTGCATTCAGGTTGCCAGCATTGTTCATCATCCTCTCATTTGTTGTCTTGTGGCACCTTTTAGATGGACCCCCGATCCACACCATATATCGGTTATGCTGATGGTGCAAGTCGCTATTCCCAGAATCTAGCCTTGGCAACCTGGGCCATTTTCACCCCCTTGCATTCGCTTGTCCTCTCTAATGGCATATGCATTGGTACTACCACCAATAACCAGGCCGAATATGATGCAGTGATAGGTTTATTAGACGATGCCCTTTACCATCACATCCTTCACCTTCATGTTCGTTTAGATTATTTTCTTCTTCTCATGCAATTGAATGGTGTCTATCGTGTGCATAATCTTGTCCTTTTTAGAAGATATTTATGAGTGAAGCTTTTGATACGTGAATTTGAAATCATTACATTCAGGTATGTACCTCGAGCACAACATCACTATGTAGATAACATTACAAACAATATTCTATATTGGCATTTATCACATGAATTTCACACAATAAAATAACCATAAACCAAAAAACGATGCATATCCATAATATGTGTTGTTCAAAATGTTTTAGAATCCAATAACTCTGATACATATGACTTACCTATAGCATGTTAAAAAAACCAAAACTGGGGGCACCTCATGCCCCTACATCTAATCACTATCTGGAGGATATCGAGCCAATGGCTCTACTCCTACATCTTCTAGATCGTGCATCCCCTGTCTGGCCATCGCCATGCACCACATGACTCCTCGCTACTCTGAGGGGAGACTAATACATGGCTCTATGTACTAGTCATCAAGGTCTTTCCAACCATGCTCTAAAACACCGGTCATCAGCCTTTCACCTCTATGATTGATGTCCTCCAGGAGGGCTACTGCATCCTCATCTTGTGGTCCCCTCAATCCACTAGGTGTTGCAGCTCCTAATACTACATGTTGTCCCATATACCCAGCCGGTTTCACCAGTGCTATATATGCATACCAATAGTGAATGAATCAGTACCTCATACAATATTCTGAAACTTTAAAATGCACATAAAAGATAAGCACCTTGTCACTTACCATCTGGCCCCCATTCTCGCCCTGGCATACGTGCAAATTCCAGGTCCCCATGATAGTTCATCCCACTATAGAGATAGTCTTCTATGAACAATGGAGTCTAATCCCAATGCACAAAGAAATTGGGTTGGAACACCCGTCTGACTGCCCCACCTCCTCCTCTACACAGTAGCTACCCCCAACGACGCATCCTGGGCTCTCCTGGGCCCCCATCCTAGATCTATATATGAGGCCAAAGTGTCGGGATCTTCTCAAAGAAGAGTGAGCACAGCGCTGTGCCATATGCACAGTCATGGTTCACTTGTCGCTTGCATAGTGACAACTATCGTTTCAACAACGACAACATCATTTTGGCCCACCCATTGTAGGCCTACTCAATACTCCCTCAACAAGCATCATCTGACACCAGTGATGTGGTGGAGCACATAGTTTGCCAAGATCCACAGCACCGTTGTGGCCACAACATGAGTCTCTAGCCTCTCTAGATCTCCAATAGGTATATGTGTCCCTTTCACATGGACACCCGATCGACAATGGTGCTCTACAAACTCCATGATGTTCCAACCTCGCGGTAACACTGGCTGTGTGTTTCCCACCATCCTAAGTAGCGAGAGACCCATCAAGAAATATATATCCTAGACAGTCAGCTCAATCTGGTGCCCCAACACTATAAATATCTCATGCTCCGGATCCAAATAGATGAAAATCTGGGCCAACAAGGGCTCTCCTGCTCTCATGAAAGGGTTCTTCACAAACTTTAGGACCCCATACCTGACCAATGAAACACAGACTACCTGATCCTCCCAGATCTCAGAACATAATGTGTCCAGGTCTCTCTCTCTCCAATTGATCCTCTACTCTGCCATATCTGCACAAAACCATCATGTTTATCAGTGTAAGGAAAGGAAAGACTGCTTCATAACCATAAATTCCCATCTCTCAGCCAAAAACAACACTAAAAGTCCCTTTCCCTAATAGGTCGCACTTTTCTGGCCATTCCTAGGATAGGTCATAGTTTTTTTCCCAATACCTGCTACCTAGGTCGCAGAAAAGGCCCCAAAAAGTGCGACTCGACTATGAAGAGAAGCAAGGGTCTGTTCCTGAGCTCTAGGTGCCTAAACTGAAATCTTAATCTGCTAAATTAAAATAGTATGGTTAGGACTCTTACCTACAACTAACAGATCTCGATTCCAATGGTTGATTTTTCCACTACGCTCACTACAAGATTTAGGGTCTTTTCTCCTCTCTACATTCACCACAGCTACACTTTCAAATGAATCAAATTGGAGTGAAAATGCATTATCAAAATAGAAACCACATATTTTTCTTTCGCCATATGCGACCAAATTGTAGCTCGATTTGATAAACTGTCAACACCATTGGAAATCTCTCACCAAGCTCTCAAATGGGTATCCTTTGGTTTTTGGTGATTTGATACTTCACCTAGACACATTTTTTCCAACAAGGGTCACTTCACCACTCCTCAAAATAAAATTTCTTCGCTTGAAACTCTTGTACTTGGGGAACCACATTGCCTTCGTACTTTTCCACGCTTGTGTCGATTTTCATCGTGAGTAACCCTCTTGTAATCATGTTTTTATGGTCCCCGTCGGGCCTATTCTGTGTGCCAGCGTCATCGAGTCACCATTTTTTAGAGCATTTGAGTTGAGTCATCATCGCATCCATGGATTTTGTCCCTGTTATGCGGATAAATCCTTCTTGCGGATAAGAACGATCTCCCTAGTATCTTAAGGATATATAGAAAAAAACAACCAAATGAAAACCATTTTCTGTAGATCATTTTTGATTCAAAATTATTAATAACAAAGTACAAGGACATGCCCCTCCCTGAAGTCCAATTCTTGTTGAAATCTTCTATCTAGTTGCTCAAAAAGAGGTCACTTCAGCATGTGAAATCTACAATCAAAGATAGATAAAAGGATTAAAAGATCCTGCAAGATATAATAATTGAGAAAACACTAATCTATCTCAATGATCGAGGAATCTAAGAATTGAATTACTCAAATAGATACATGAACAATTCAATGAGAAAATGGAATCCATTTGTATTAACTTGTATAATAAGAAGTAACCTTACAAACTTTCACCTTGATGTTATACAGGTTCTTCCGGGGTCCTAAACAATCGTTCCTCCTCAGATTGACAAGCCTTCTTTTCTCTCAACTAGCATGAAGTTATGAATATGAGTGTGTGATCATTCTCATATAAAAAATGGCTAGTATAGAGAGTATGCTCTCTTAGGAAATTCTTCAGCAACTAATATGTATGTCTACACTTGAGACTGAAACATGAGCTCAATTTATAGGGAAATGGAGGTAGTTTCAGTTCCATGAAGAGGGGGATGGATTCCTCTCATGAAGGGATTTGAGCTCCATAGACCAAGCAATAAGCTCCATGAGTGAAGGAGTAGAGCTCATGAGTATAGGATAAAGCTCGAACTGAACGCGCTTCTAGAAGCTTCCAGTTGGGAGAATATTCATCCAGTTCGGCTTCTACAACTTAATTTTTCCTTTATTTAACTGTTTACAAGGGTCCACAGGTTTTATAAGAAAAATGTGCAGGATGTGCTGCAGGCTATAGAGAAAATATATGCGGATCCGCAGGCAAGGGTTAGGAAAAGTGCAGAGTTAAAAATTTTAGGGTTTTAATGAGCTTTTCTCCAATTCCAAGACTTGGTTTAGGAACATTAGGGTTTTTGACTTCTAAGGGAGCATGTTAAATGTCATGGTGACAAAATAATGTGTAACAGTCCCGAGTCCCCTTTGTATCCCGCCACATTCCTCCATCCTTCATTTCTTTTTTCCTCTTTCATGTCGCACATTTTGGCCTTCATTCATACTGTCCCCTATCCCTCCGGATTCGATTCAGTAGCTGCTAGGTCATCCATGCCCTTTATGCTCTAACAAGGGAAGTTGTCAGCCTGCTACTCAGTACCTCCCATTCCACCATCATCCCCGGTGTCATTCAATCAGTCACTCTACTCTTATCCCTTTTTCCTTAGTTGAGGATTCCTCATTGCCTCACCTATGGCGGGCCCCCTTCTATCGACATCAACTTATTCAATCCAGAAGACGGTCTAGAGGGCAATGCACTTTGGTTCCATCTTCCACTCTTGTTTGGTGCCTGAGATTAGGAAAAGGGACCCTTTATTGCTATTTGAATTCATTGTTTCTCAGTTTCAGCTCCTTATGGCATGATCAAGACTCGTATACTCAATGGTTCAGTGATGCAACAGATTGTACCAGTGATTCCTGGGTCTGTGTGAGATCTTTCAGACCTCATGAGGGGGTGGCCCTTTAGGTAGCCCCCCACATGCTTGGATGACCTATCTACTACAACCTTGGATGCAACTCCATAGATTTGATGGTTCTAGACTCAGCCACTTGCAACACCTTTTTAGGTTCCATGTATCATTCATATTTTCAGATTCATTTCCTGTTTTACAAGGCCTCTTTGGTTGTACTTATATCTCATGTACTCAGATATTGTTGTATAATTCCTAGCTATTGTCCCAGGAATAATATGTATGTGGGATCCATTATCATTTTTTTATCTCGTTCATGGTTATGCCAGCATGTACTATATAGTTCAGTCCCATGTTTACTGGACACACCATTATTTTTTGTAATTTGTTATCTCGACGAGCATAAGTATGCCTCCCCTACCTCATGTAGAACAGGTACTTACTCATAAAAGAGACTTTTTCGCACCTGTATGTCTTGCCTCCTCAGGGTCTTGTCCTCTCTCACTTCATTTCACCTTATATTTGTCTCTCTCTGACTCCCCTTCAGTGTCTAGTGATTGAGTTCTTACAATGTACTTCGATCATACGATTAGCTCCTAAAGCTCGGTTACACCAATTTTTGGTCATCTAACCTGTTACTATTAGATGGAGTAAAGTACACCATGTAAGACCAATTTTACCACAGTAAAATTGCTTTCACTATGAAAAATAACTTAATAACCCCTAATTTATTAAGTTGTTTCTGGTCTAAACAGGAAACCCCATAAGGAATAATTGAATAAATCCTCATTTGTTTGATTTTCCTCAAGGAATAATTAATTAAACCAAAGTTTAATTAATATTCCTGGTCATATTTAACCCAAAACAGGAAAATTAGTTAAATAAATCATTATTTATCTTATTATTTTCTAGGAATAATTATTGAAACATTATTTAAATAATATTCCTTGTTAAATTTGACTAAATCATTTATAAATAATTGTATAAATCACTATTTATTTAATTATTACTCAACCACATTCTTAAAATAATAAATAAATCATTTATTTATTTATTATTTCTAAATAAAGGGATTTGACCAAATTCAAATTCCTTTTCCCTCCAACAAAAATAATAAAATATTCCATAAAAGTTGGATCTAGATTTGGTTAATAATATTTTAATTATGCACCAATATCTAGACTAACTCAATATTTTGTTATAAATAGAAGGGTTTTTTCCATTCATTCACTTCCTTTTGTTGCCTAAAGATCACTTTGGATCTATAATTTTGGTCTGACTTTGATCCTCCCATCATCGTCATATTTTTTCTACATTTTTCTCACGAGCTCCCTTTGAGTTCCATTTTGTCTAGATTTTTTGCACCATCAAGAGAGAGAGAGATCTTAGATCTGAAGCGCTGAGGACATGCAAGAACCCATCCCATTAAGGAGGACTGGTAACATATTTCTATGTTCCCTTTCCAGGTGTCATATTATAAAAATTCTTTAAAAATTCTTGTCTTGTTCATTGGATGCATGGAGAAAATCTTTCTTATTATTTTCTGTTTAATATCTTTGACTGCATAGATCTAGATTTTTGTAGCATTTATTCTGATCACTAACTGCAGATATAAGGAAATTGACAACCCAAATTTGATGTTAGGGATGTTTTTTATGCACAACTAAAGTGATATTTTTTCATACACTTGCGATTAGAATTCACACTAACACTAACTCCAATAGCATATCAGGGGCGTAGTGGATTTGGTCCCCCAGCTTGCAAATAATCTGAGAATATATGGCACTAATCTTTGGTGTGGCCAACACCCTTGCAATGTATGCACTATACATCTACGCCAACTCCTTTATCCCAATCTATGCATAAGTTTTGGATTTTTAAGTTCATAGCTTCCAATTGGCTTTGAATTTGCAGCGCTCCAAATTGAGCATCTTCTCTAGGCGCAACTTCTAATTTCATAGCAATTTCCAAGGCTTCGGCTTGAGAATCAATATTCTGCTGACTCGTAGGTCCGCACAAATGCAACAAGAGCTTGGAAATGAACCACTCCTTATGATGCTTATCATCGTAAACAAATCCTCCATCGCTGATGGTTTGCTTCATTCGTTGGTCAGCTTCCCAAACCAATTCCTTCGCCCCTTGCTTAAAATATTTTAGTTCTTTTATGCATTGCAAATAGGACTTTGGCTTCTAGAACTACTGCTTCAGGGCATCCTTAATGTGTTTAATAGTGGGATCTATGTTTTGAGTAATGTATCCCATGAACCAATCTAAAGCACAACCTTCAAAGGCCATAACCAACTGCGCTCTTTTGACAACATCAATATTAAAATTTTACATAGTCCACACCACATTAGCTATAAGCCAAAATCGATCCATATCCTCATCCCCCACACCCTTAAAGGTGGGTAGCTTCATATGCGTGGCCATATCTTCCGTGGGTGGGGGAGGTGGTGGGGTAGGAGATGTCTTACCCCTGCGTGAGTTCGATGGTGGCATAGCAGGAGGGCTACCTTCAGCGTGCGTAGCGTCACCTCTTTCTATATCAGGTGAATTTCTTAAAGGGATGTATACATATCTATCCTCTCTGTTACACATCAATTTGTCACTATCCCTGTACTCCCCGTTCCTTGATCCCACGGGACCCATACAATGACCCTAGTGTACTTTCCAAGCATGGAATACATACCCCTGAACCACACTTTGTCTACCAATTCATCTCCCTTTACAATTTTTCTGGAAGATCCCTATAAAACTCGGTTTTCAAGGTCGGCACTTTGTCTCAATGTCTGACCCATACCGATAGAAGATATTTACATTGAGACCCGCACCGATCAGTGCTCTCTCTTAATGTCTAAATCACGCCAATCCTCTTTTCGAAATATTTTTAAAATATAAATGAAGTTTCCATGACTAGAAGCTTCACGAAGTGGAGAGCTAGAATTTTGTTTTGAGGATATGGCCGAGGAATTCCCTTTTGGGCTTCTTGTTCCTCTAAAATAGGAAATACTCCAAAGGATAAGCTTCTTTCCCATTATTTGAGGGCCCATATCCTCTTCCTCCATTTTTATATAAGGAGACCGCCTTCACCTCTGCTACATTAGTTAGCTAGTTAGAAGCAACAATCATAGAGAGGGGAAGCAATTATAACTTTGGGAGAATAGAGTAGAGTGTGATTGTTTTTGTGTGTTAGGAACATAGTGAGATCTTGGACCTTTGTGTATGAGGATGTTGCAAACGTGCTAGGATACAGACTTGCCGAAGGGGAGCCTCACCATCAACGCTTGGTTGTAAACTCCCCTTGTCTTTATCATAATAAAATGCAACTGATGTTTATCGTCCACTCTTTTTTACATTTAAAATGATATTTCTAGCATTCCTTGATCAGTTATATGGGTTGTAATTTTTTTATGTTTGTCATGATTTTACACTTGTCGTGGTGTCTTGACTATCTGTATAGCATTAGGGGAATTTTGAGGTCTAAAATGGGCCTCCTAAGAAAAATGTACAACAAAAATACACTTTATAAGAACCAATAAGATTCAAGATGATGATGTCAACCATGGGGGATAATTCACCATTTTTTAAGTAAAATGGTAAAAATATTAAAAAATAATAAAATAATAAAACTACTTTTTCAACTCAGATTTTCAACTTATCTCCTTATGTTTTTGCTCAAATTCCAAGTGGGAGTACTTTTTGGATGCAGAGTTTAATTCCTCATCCAAGGAGTACCCATGTTGCATACTTTCGGTGGACCCTGCTACACAAAAAATGAGAAATACATTAAAAAACGTTATTACAATCACGTTTTTCATGTATTTCTCATTTTTCGTGTAGTAGGACCCATCAAAAGTATGCAACATGGGTACTCCTTGGATGAGGAATTAAATTTTGCATCCAACGAGTACTCCCGCTCGAAATTTGAGTAAAAACTTTGGAAGATAAGTTGAAAATATGAGTTGAAAAAGTAGTTTTTTCATTTTTCCCTCTAAAATTTGATGATGTCATCAAATCTTATTTGATTTTTTCCACTATTATTTTATAATTTCCTTAGGAGGCCTATTTTAGACCTCAAAATTCCCCTAATGACAATCGAATGTTGGTAGCAGCGTGTATCTAGCTTGAGAAGAGCAACGCTTCAAGAAGCTTCGATGGAAGACTACGACATAGCATCAGAACAAGGTAGGTCATCCTCCTTGCTCTGGATTTCATTTACAATCTAGGAAGGTAGATGTTAGTATGTTCTTGTAGTTGCTAGGCCCACCCTAGGGCTAGAGGGATCGCCTCTGTCCGCAAAGGGGATTTTTCTGCACAAAAAATTGGCGACTCCACTAGGGAGTTTCTTTTGAGTTTGTCACTCTTTGAGGTCTTACTCATTCGACGAGTTTAGTTGAACAACCATTTCCTTGTTTGTTCCTATGTTTTTTATCAATTACAATGTTTTATTTTTTGCTTGAAGTGGTGAGTCTGGTCCTGGTTAGGGGAAATTATTTGTTTTTTTTTCTTTTTCAATAATTGGCACTTTTATTTGTCTGATAGTCATGCCGATCAGGCCGATCAACGCTAGTTGTCATTTATATAGTCACACCAATTCAGCTTTCAACGCTAGTTTTAGCCCCAAAAGTCGCACCCATTCCTGTGTGTGTGAAAAATTAAGGTTTTTTCCCAAGCCTTTGAACAATGTGTCTTGCCCTTCCGGTCCTTTTCTATGTATGACTTACATTTTCTCCCCTTCACTCAAGTTGGTTTGATTGGCTTGTTAGCTTGGTTTTTGGTTTTTTTTGTCCTTTCCATTGGGATGTGCATCCTAATACCCTAGGTTTTTCTAGGATTGTGCATCGATTGCCTGGTTGCATGCTTCATTGGACATCGCGCTATTGATTGAGTTAGTATCTTTGCTTGGTGAGCCATCTCTAGTTGATTTCCTTTTGCTTTTTGGTTGATTGAGGGATCAATTCTCAAGTGTCTGTTCAAGTTCATTTGGTCTGTTTGTTTGCTTGTGAGCATAGATTTCATTGCTCATTGTTCATCTGAAAATTCTTCCTTGTATGATTGATTGATGTAAAAGGGAATGAATTGCCTGTTTTGAGCTCACACTTTGGAAGTCCTCTTTGTGCTTGAAATCATATGTATTGTATCCTTTTGAGGAATTTCATTACAAAGTGTTCAAAACAAGATTGTATTCTTAATGTTTGGTTGCATCCCTTTTGCATTAAGGAAATTTTTGTTAATTTAGTTTTCATCTCAAAGTTTTCTTTTCGTTAAAATGAATTATATCAAGTTGCATTGAAAAGTCATGTTTGCAATTTATCAATGAACTTAGATTGCATTATTTAATGATTAAAAACTAAAATTCGTTTTGAGTGCATTCTTATTCATTCAAAAGAAAAAGGAAATTGTGCATAGATTACAATTGCATAGTTTTCGGAAAGAGAATTTTGCATAGATTATATTGCATAATTCACATCTTTGAATGTTTTAGATTACTTTGGGATCATGAAAGTCATCTGGTTAGGAACAAGTTTTGTTTGCAGTATTATTTTTTGTTTCATATTTGTTTGAAACTCTTCCCTTAACTAGATAACATTCATCAAATTTAAAATTTTCTTTTCTCATATAGCTACATATAAGAGTTCTCTGATGATAGTGGTAGGGCCTTGAAACCGAGACATAATTCAAGATCAACCATAAAAATTTATTCAATCAATCTAAGGAAGCATTGGAACTTAGCACTCACACTTAGAGGTCTAGGCTAGTGACGTGTTCCAACATCATTAAACCTAGTAGCTGTCACTCGCCATATGGCATTAGACAATGCTAGTACATACTTTTACTCCTCATACCGTCGCGTATATAGAGGGAGACCCTCATAGGTTTCAATATTTTATCCATAGGAAGTTGAGTTTGCTTCCCTGTGACCGTGTTACACCGAACACAGTATTCGGGGAGACTGCCTGCACGTACATTAAGTCCTTGGTGATTTCTCTTTCATTTGATCACCAAGGTGTATATTGCAGTTCACGGGAGCTTGGTACACCCTTTTGCTTAGAGTTCCTGAGTATTCATTTTGATCTTTCCGTGACTCTTTAAAATTTGAAAATATCATCGAGCACTTTTCCTATCGATCTCGTTCAAACTGAAAGTGAATAAAGTCACCTTTGTCCTTTTCTCAACTCTTAAAACATGAAAACGAAAAGTTTTGTTTCAATGTCTTAAAATTGACTGCCTATGAAATATTCCTGGTTAAAGTTATATTCCTTAGTGATTATTTATGGTTTATTCCAATGAAAAAATTTCCAGATTTCACTCACCAAGGAATCCCCTCATATGGGAATCCTAGTCCTTTTCCTTCGTTTGGAAATGTCGGTGCCTCATATATGGCAATGTTGTCCCTCCCAAGATTAACCATTGGTCTGGCAGTTTGGTTAGTTTCAACCCCTGTGGTTTTGAACATCCAAATAGTTTCTCAACCAAGTTCTCCTCCGCCTGAACCATGTCAACCCCATGTTGATCCTAAGGTTGACCCCTCACCTTCTTTGCCTATTTCTTCACCTCGTTCTTCCTCTTCACTTAGTGAAATTCTAGATTCTACTAACTGGGTGACTAAGAATAAGAATAAGAAGTCGAAGAAGAAGAAGGAAAATAAGCTAGGGGGAATCAACAACTATTGCTACCCATGTAGATAATATCAAGAAACCTCCCACTCCATCTCGCAAAGTAAAATTCCCTTGCTAGCTCTGTGAGGGTGAACACCTTCTTCATGATTACCCTGGTATTCCCAGGTGCTAGAAGTGTGGTGCATTGGCGAGATTCATCCTTCATCATCAACCTCTGGACATCATTCTGATGATGAGCCTTCAGCTAAAGATAATGAGACTCGTAAGAAACAAGTTAAGATCAAATTTCCCTGTAGGTTGTGTGAAGGGAACCATCCCATTCACCTATGTCCTTATATTGATAAAACTTATAAAGTATTTTATACCCTTTAGGCTTTAGAGTCTTATCTTCCCATCAGTTACCAGAAGTTTTCTTCGATTCCTATGATAATTGATCAAGTCATTAATAGGGATTCATCTCCGGTCAATTCCACTCTCTCTAAAAGTCAATCTCCCGAGTCCATTCCCAACCAATCATTGGTTGAGAAAAAGGTCGACTTGATTCCATCTACAGTTCATCAGGTCTTTTCCGTCGAGAGTGGGTCTCATCCCAGTTAGGTTATTTTTGTTTCCTCTAATTCTCTGGGATCAGAGGGCGATCCTCTTGTTTCCATGATCTAGGAGGATGATCCTTCGATTCTTGTCGCCACAGTTCCAAAAATTGATCCTCCTTCTCTCATTCCTAGATTCTAGGAGGATGGTCTTTCTGCTCCCGTAATGAAAGGGGATAATCCTCCTATTCTTATGGCACCCCCTTCATGTATTTTGGTCACTTCCTTTGATTGGAGTCAATTCACGAGATATCATCTTCCTTCTTATGTGCCCTTTGAGATCACTATACATGCCTGCAATATGGTCGTACTGGGCACAATTATAGATGAAGGTGCCTCGATTAGTATTTTTTCCTCAACTACATTGAAAGCTTTGGGTTTTTTGCAGCTTGTGTCTGTTACTCAGAATCTGTTGGCTTTTAACAGAGGAAAAATTCAACCATTAGGGATCCTTTTGAAGTTTCCTATTACTTTGGGAGGGAAAATCGTCTATATAGACGTAATGGTGGTCCAAGACCTCTTGGATTTTAATTTACTCCTGGGGCACGACTATGCTTATTCCATGGGCACGCTTATCTCTTCCCTCTTTCGTGTGATCTGATTTCCACATGAAGGTCAGATCATGACCATTGATCAACTTTCATTCTTTGGTCCTGATGTGACATCTAGTCTACTGTCGTCCCTTCCTATTCCTTACCTGCTGTGATATCTTCCCCACCATAGTTCAATTATGTGGCCACCTATTCCATGTCCGCGTCCACTTCTAATTTAGTCAGTGAGGTAGTACACAATGTACTAGGGAATTAGATCCTAGTTTCTAGAGTGTTGTTCTCTCGTCAGATGATAAATTCTTGGAAGCCATGACTTCTTATTCATCATGACAAGATCTTGTGGAGCATAGTTCATTTACTTGCGTCAATATCCTTAAAAAATGAAACAAGCTTCTTGGGGAGCATAGTTCGTTTCCTTGTGTCACGCTCCTTAAAAAATGAAACAAGCTTCTTGCGGAGCATAGTTCGCTTTCTTGTGTCAAGCTCCATAAAAAATGAAACAAGATTCTTTCGAAGCATAGCTCATTTTCTTGTCTCAATCTCCTTAAAAAATGAAACAAGATTCTTGCAGAGCATAGTTCGTTTTCTTGTGTCAAGCTCCTTAAAAAATGAAACAAGCTTCTTGGGGAGCATTGTTTGTTTTCTTGTGTCAAGATCCTTAAAAAATGAAACAAGCTTCATGCGGAACATATTTAGTTTTCTTGTGTCAAGCTCCTTAAAAAATGAAACATCTTCTTGGGGATCATATTTCGTTTTCTTGTGTCAAGCTCCTTAAAAAATGAAACAAGCTCTTATGAGGACAATTCGTTTACTATGTCAAACTCATTAAAAAATGAAACAAGGTGTCATGGGGATAGTTATTTTATTGTTTCAACCTCGTTAAAAAATGAAATAGGTTCCCTTTTCAATTTGAGTCTTTGATTAGATCTTGTAAAATCCAAGTCGAGTCTTTCTCTTGATATCGTAATTGAACCTTCATTCCATCCACCTGCCAGTAACTAGCAGTCTACTCCGGTGAATGCCATGAAGCTGGGGGCCATGTACCTCGAATTGAGTCATCATGTTGGGGGCATGTGAAATTATTACAAGCATAGTTTTTTTCTATTTCAAGTTGGTGTAAAAATGAAACCGGTTTCAAGCATAGTTTGTTCCAGTTTCAAGCTTGTGTAAAAATGAAACCAAGTTCAAGAAGAGTTTCTTGATTTCAAGCTTGTGTAAAAATGAAACCATTCTTATTTTACCTCTCGTGATTTCCATTTTGTAAGCTTGTTTTTTCAGATGAGCCTTGGTTTTCTCATTCCATCATTACCATCTGCTCGGCCGATCATATGCCCTCACTTGATTTTTTTACCCATTCCTAAGGAATAACTGCAATGAGTGGTCCTGTTAGCCAGCATCTTGACCTTTACCTGTTCTGAGCAGTTCCACCATCACCGAAACCAGTTGCTACCCTTAATACCACTCATTCCTCTATGAGGAGTCAACCTTCAGCTCTTTTCTGACTCTCAAAACATGAAAATATTGCGGAGCTCTTGTTGTTTTGAACTCGTTGAAGGCTGCAAAATGTCTTTTACCCAGTATACGCTTACACCTTTTTTGGGCTAGGATAAACTATTTACAAAAAATGAATACCTTAGCCAATCATGACTAAGAGGTTCTCTGATATATTGTTTTTTACCTTTTCAGATCTGAGGAATGACCTACGAAAAAGGACCTTCTTGAGTTTACTTTTTGCCTCTTTTCAAACTCTCTAAACATGAAAATACATCGAGTTTTACCTTTGTCAGACTCGTTAAATCTAAAATACATTGGAGTCGTCGCCATGACATTAGTGAGTTCCTCCTTCCTAGGGCTTGTAAAATGCACTAGGATGGATTTTTCTGAAGGAAAAACTTATATGTCAAGCATATTCTATCCTCTTCAAGCTTGTGTAAAAATAAGGATGTACTCACTAGAAATGATGGGGGAAAATGGAAGTTATTCGTGAGTTTTGTCGGCAATATGTCACTCTTGAACATGACACTTATCTGCCATTCATGTCGAGTTGGGATATCTTCACTCTGTCACTTTTCCTCCATGGGTTTGGGAAATCCGTTTGCCTCTAATTCGATTACCAATATTGTAAACATGACCTCTGATCTGGTTTGAGTCAAATGCTGCCAAATTCTAGAGTCATGTCGCCGATATGTTCAAGAGAAAATCCTTTTGCAGTTTGTACATTCCCTGATCCCTTGTTTCAGTCTTGATTAACACCCATATAAAATTCTCTATTTCGTGTCGATGATGTGGGATTCATTATGACCCTCCTTCGATGGATTATTTCCTGTCGACTTCAACTCATTATCCAAGAAGTCGATCTAGAGACTCCTTTCTGGTATCTTAGATCTTGCATGCCCTAATGGAAAGTTCTTTGCATTCGATTACAGGTTCACATCATTGGCCTCCGATCGAGTGATTTCACGGGTGTTCGACCCTAGCTCACTATTCACATTCTATGGATTGTACTATTAGTACCTTTAGAACCATCTTCATTATTGGTGGTTTCTCTTGCGCCTATTAATAAATTTCATCATTGGCTGGTAATTAGGTGACTTTCTTGCATGTTTGACTTAAGTTCATTCATTCACATGCCTGAATTTTTACTTGTTCGGGTTGGGACAAAGCACAAAACCCTGGGTTTTTTCTGATGAAATCCAGGCTGCAAGGCGACATGATTTGTTCGTGATTGGATCCATGTTTCATTCAGATGGATAGTTGTGACCATACGATGATTCTATATTTGATCCTTCTCAAATGGATGGCTACGACCATACCATGGTTTCTTTATGGATGGCTACATCCATAGCTTTATTCATGTATTTTCACCAGATATTTCAGTTATGTATATGTATCTATGCTTTATTTGCAGGTCTCCCGACAGCAGCATCTGGTTCCTTGCATGTACTTGTAAATAATTTCACCCCTCACTCGTGTTCAAACTTCATACTTTAGGGGGCATCTGCTACACAACAATTTCTCACTGTCCCTATACTCCCCATTCCTTAATCCTAGAGGACCCATACAGTGACCCTTGTGTACTTTCCAAGTATGGAATACATAGCCTTGAACCACACTTTGTCTGCCAATTCATCTCCCTTTACAAATTTTCTGGAAGATCCCTATAAAACCCAGTTTTCAAGGTCATCTCTTTGTCTTAGTGTCTGACTCGTGCCAATAGTAGAGATTTACAATGAGACCCACCCTGATTGGCACTCTGTCTTAATGTATGACTCAATTCGATCCTCTTTTGGAAATATTTCTAAAATAGAAATGAATTTTCCATGACTAGAAGCTTCACGAAGCAAAGAGCTGGATTTTTTTTTTGAGGATATGGCCGAGGAATTCCCCTTTGGGCTTCTTGTTCCCATAAAATAGGAACTACTCCAAAGGATAAGCTTCTTTCCCATTATTTTAGGGCCCATATCCTCCTCCTCCTTTGCTATATAAGGAGACCTCCTTCACCTCTGCTACCTTAGTTATCTAGTTAGAAGCAGCAATCATAGAGAGGGGAAGCAATTATAACTTTGGGAGAATAGAGAAGAGTATGATTTTTTTTGTGTGTTAGGAACATAGTGAGATATTGGACCTTTGTGTATGAGGGTGTTGCAAATGTGCTTGGATACGGACCTATTGAAGGAGATTCTCAACATCAAGGCTTGTTTGTAAACTCCCCTTGTCTTTATCATACTAAAATGAAAATGATGTTTATCTTCCACTCTTGTTTACATTTATAATGATATTTCTAGCATTCCTTGATCAGTTATATAGGTTGTAATTTTTTTATGTTTGTCATGATTTTATGGTTTTCGTGGTGTCTTGATTGTTTGTACAGATAATCAAATGTTGGTAGCAGCGTGTATCAAGCTTGAGAAGAGCGACACATCAAGAAGCTTCGACGGAAGATGACAACATATCATAAAAACAAGGTAGGTCATCTTCCTTGCTCTAAATTTCATTTACAATCTAGGAAGGTAGATGTTAGTATTTTCCTGTAGTCGCTAGACCCACCCTAGGGCTAGAGGGATTGCCTCTATCCACAGAGGGGATTTTCCTACACAACACCCTCTCTGATTGATCTGGTAATATTTTTCGCTACGTGTATTGATTTTGGTCTAATCAGGGGTCATTCACTCTGTGTGACTACACAAAATACCATTTTCACACAATAGAATCTTAATCAGCAAAGGCAAAGTTCGTAGGAATTTACCCCTCAATCCCTTGAAAAATCTCCTTTCAGCTTCAAAATACGACAGAAACTAATCTACTACAAATTCTGTCACAAACCCACCCAAGATGCTCTCCACCCAGTGATCTACAGTCTAGGTGATGGAATTATCAGTCTTTTCCAACTGTTGGATCAAGATAGGGGTCCACTGCGTGAACTTATCATCCTTCCAGCAGGATTGGAATTATGCTAATCTTGACAACCTCTCCTACAATTTGTGTGAAAATTTCATGAAGAAGATCTCATGTACCTCTGTGAAAATATACTTGTTCTTCCACTCTTCAGTAGACAAATTATTACTTCCATTTTCTTTTAGGGCAAATTCTTGAATTTGTTTTTCAAGAAAATCCTCTAGCTTAGGCTTTAATGGCTACCACTAGCCTTTCCACATCACCAAACCTCTCTCAAAATGATCCCGGTCCCAGCAATGAAACCATTTGTTGGATTCAGGGATCCTAACCTAGGTTCGAAGTTAAGGTTAAAAAAAAAAACCCTCTTACTAATGGCCCTTTCGGCAGTGACCTGCTTACACAAGTCAAAGTCTCACACGAAGTCGTATGGGAGGTGATAGAACTAGGTTTCCACACCCTGAGATAAAATTAAGTGATGTGGGTGACTTTAGATATAAAATAATCATAAACATACCTACGCATCGGAGGCCCTAACTAGGGAACCCTTAATAGATAGATTCAGGTCAACTATGCAGAATATCTTGCGCACATGCCAACAGAGTTATTAATCCACATAATAACCCTTAACACAATCACAGTAAAGCCCAATCACACTAGATCCATTCAATAAAAATTCATATAAAGTCATATATAGTTGCACAATCGATAGACAACACAGTAATCGGAAATATTATGTAGAAATGATCAGTAAACAAAAGATGTATTTTAGATTCAGATATTAGCAACAAAATTCCTTTATTCATAAGCAGCTCCAATATTCCTTATAAAACCTTCAGTTCACCCGTGCACACATCCAACA